>CM023099.1:35948765-36368974 GCA_013103745.1 Gardenia jasminoides
GAATGTATTACTCCATAGTCCACACGAAATTGACAATAAAAGAAATCGATCAATAATTTAGATGATAACTTGATTAGCTTTTAGCAACTTGACCATTAAAGAAAAAGAAAAAACTGGACCATTAATACTTAGTAAGATTTTAAGGAGACAGTAAAATTTCTTTTTTTTTATTTCATAATGTATGATGCCATCTAGAGCATTTTACATGCATACTAGTTTAAAGGTTTGTATTATATGATGTGTTTCTTGCTTTATGAATTACTTCAAAAATCAATATCGATATTGATCTAACAAGACAATATAAATCAAATGGTCCAAATAGTTAACATAATTTTTTTTTTTGCTTATACTTAATTAATATATCTCAATTGGATGGTAACTCAATTAAGTCCTCAGAATGAAAAGATAAAATTATTTGAGGATCGGAGGCCCCTCTATGTTGCTTGTACATTCATGGCAATAGTTCCTGCCTTCGATTTTCTTTTTTTATTTCACATTTGCATTTTTTTGCTATCATTGTGAACTCCTGCTAAGCTATGTAAATTAAAGTTTGTTAGAAAAATAAAACAAGATAGTTTATTAGTTATTTTTAGTTGAGCGACTAGTGGACCAGCTGTAATATCTATTCTTAATTCTCAAAGTATTAGTGCCAAATTGGGATTAGTATAATTGGTGGGTGTTCTTTATAGGGTAGTAACAGTTGGAGGGACAAAAGGGAAAAATTTTCATGGTTAGCTCCTTGTTTGCTTTTTTTGCTTGTTTGAAGAATCAGAAAATGGGAACTTTGAGAGAGGAGAGACCTGGGGAGGATAGCAGACAAAGACCACATGATTCAGCTGGTCTTGAGAGCAACGCACTCTCTTTAGGTTTCTTGAGCTGAAATTAAAGATTGTGCAGTGGACTTTTTTGATGTTTTCCTTGAACATGGTGACCTGGCTTGCAGCAACGGAGATTTGATGGCTATAAGTATTATTGGAGAAAACTCTATATACTTTGCCATAACAGGTAGCCAAGCATCTATCATATATGCATGAAACAGAGTTTGGATGCTTAGAGCCAGAAATCTTGAATTCTGTGTTGCGGATAGTCACCTCTGGCAGTTTAGATAATTGACCATAACTTGGAATAGAAAGTTAAAATTAGGTTCTGTCAATTGTGTTTGAAACTAAGTTCAGTGATCTTTCTGGTGTAAAATATAGACCCTGGTTCATTTTCTACAAACACCAGAAAATCGCCAAATTTGACTGAAAACTGGAACCTACACAACTAACTACTGGAAGTTGCAAATTTCTTACCTCAATTTATATCAGTTTGGGATTAGAATCTCAAAGGATGTCATCAAGAGTATTTAGTACCTTGAGTCTAATTCTAATGGTACAAGTTTTACAACTTTCATATCTATAACTTAAGTTACGGTGTTTCAAATGAATGCCACCAGTGTTGATATTACAAGTATGAGCATGGCCTTGGCACTAGATTTCAGGTTATTCTCATATCATATGAGATGGTGTGATTCTTGACTATTTTTAGGAGTCTTGATCCAATAGTTAATGTCTAAATTGCTACTTCAGGAGAAGATTAGGGGTGGTTTGAAGTGACTTTCGATCAGATTTAAAGTTGTCCTAGGAACTCGGTAAATGACTCCTTCATATCTCCATCATTTAAAAATGTCTTCGTAAAAGATGTACTTACTAATTGTTATAGAAAATGTACTTTATCATATTAAAATGGATTGACATATGTAATTGTGTAATGACTACATGCCTGTTATTATTATATTTTGTATTTAAAAGTGATTATTTATTGTTATACTGCATTTAAAATGATTGTTCTTCTTATGTTTGAGGTGGACTTGTTAAAACAAGTAAATGGCAAAGACTACTGGAATGGCTACATTTAAATACCTGTGCGACCCTCCATAAGATATAATAGTGGACAAATGGCCCGAATCCGCGGGAAGAATAGTAACCATAGTAATTATCTGGTTTTATGTTTTAACCGATATGGCTTTTCCTACGCGAGGAAATAATAGTGGTATTTAATGGCCTTGTTACTAGATAAAATGGTGACCATAGCATATTCTTTAGCAAAGGCACGAAATAGAAAATAAAAAAAAATGGCTTGATGGCTTATATTTAGAGAATAGTAAAATATGAGTTCATGCATCGTTATGCATTTTGCCTTGGTAAAATAGCTATAATATGCTAATTGTGAGTTGTGATTGAATCTGTAATGATTATATTAGATGATATATATATATATATATATGATATTGGAATGCCGATCAATAGAGATATGTTTAGATTACTTACTGAGCAAGTTGACACTCACTCCACTTACCTCCTCTCTCCTCTATAGATGCAATGTCGAGTTTAGATGGACTTGAGGAATAGTTTTTGACAGACGATGTAGGGTTAAAAAAAACTTGCCTATGGCTTTATTCTAGTAATATTATGTGTGTATTGTGTTTGTAAATTTTACTCTAGAATTGAAACTTTTGTGAGAGTACGATCAATGGTTAATTTAAATATGGGGTTGTATTCTTCCAGTTGATAGGCGGCTTTTATCACTCAGGAGGATGTGCTGGTGCCTCAAATGATAGATTAAATAATTTTTTAAAATACGATTTCTGGATTTGGATGTGACACCAGCCATCTTATTTCAACTAGCAGTTTAATTGGATTGATAACTTTGATATCTTGGTGGAGAGCAAATTGGTATTAGAAGTTTGTATTAAATCCGTTTTGCACTTTTAATCTATACCTAAATTTTCATTTCGATCTCTAGACCTCAAAGTTGGAACACTTTGGTCCCTAGAATAAAATATGACCTACTTTAGTTCTTAAACTATAAAATATATATAGTACCACTTAAGTAAAATCTGTCCCCTTAAGTCCCTAAATTATAAAATATTTTATAGGTTAGTCCTTAAAATGGTATAAATTTTTTATTTTGGACTAAAGTAGACAAATTTTACTCAAAAGACAAATTTTTATGCTTTGGGACAAAAGTATCATAGTTTGAAGTTAATAGATCCAAATGAGAATTTAGGTATAGTTGCAATACAAAAATAGAATTAACCTGAAGAAGTGCCATTCCTTATTTATTTCTTTGGTTAGATGCAAGTTTTCAATTAATCCGCAACAATCATACATTTCATTCCACTATATTGACAATTTCCAAAAAGGTGTTCGTTCCATTATCATAATAAGATAGCCATTGGATAAGTAAGCTTGTAAAATGGCTCACTTGTTGAAAGATCAAATTAAACTCGATTTTGCTTGAATAAATGGATTATGAAAGTACCATATAAATGGACTATAGGACCTTTCTTTGATAGCTCGATCTCTCTAAACAACCTCAATCGCCGTATTCCTTCGGCATTATGGAATCTGAATATGCTTGATCTCTAGACCTCTCTTGCAACCAGCTTGAAGGAACCATTCCTCAGGGCTTTTGAATCTGTCATTTCTTGAGTAATTGGATTCTTTAGCCTTTCAGACAATTATCTAATTGGATCCATTCCTTGAGGAAGGCATTTTGATATATTTGGAAATGATTCATGCAGAGAGAACCTGGCCTTATGTAGATTACCAATGATCAAAGATTGTGGAGATACAAGGACACCACCACCATCATCACCATTTAGATTTCATCAACCATATGATTCTGAGTTCTCTGATCGATTTATTTGGAAAGCTGTTCTTTTGGGATATGGGTGTGGATTAGATATAGGACATTAAAATAGTTCATACAGGTAATCGAAGAGAGATATATCGCTGCAGAAGAGTTCGAGAAAATGGATCCACATAGGAACTTGAAAAGTGGCAATTTACAAAATCAATAAGCAATTTTCTTCCCCTTTCCTACCTGTCCTTGCATATTCACCAATTTCATATAACTATCTCGTTGTTTGCTTCTCCCATTATCATACTTCATGGGACTACATTTTTTGTATGGCTGGTAATTCACACAAAATTTGACTTCTAAGTCTAGGTCTCTAATGAAATTGGCAATAAGGATCAATAAATTTGGCTTCAATTTGGTTTATTTTAAGTTGTACCTATTATGCTTGTTTCAAGGTTTTTGCTTTTTATATGGTTATCAAACCTGTATGGTGATTGTGGTTCCTTGCGTTGCGACAAGGTTGAAAGCAAGAAAACATTTCTATATAAAATAAGAAAATAGGGCAAGTATGAATGTTTGGATAGTAAATTATTTGAGATAATTTTTTGAAAAAAATACTGTAGTATTTTTTTGATGTGATATATATGAAATAAAAAAGTGGTTGGAAAATGTGTTACTAATGCAAGCAAATAAAATTTTGCAAATAATGCACAATCCAAACAATCCAAAAAAAAAAAGGAAGGAGAGACAAGGATCCTCTCTATCGTTTGCCCACCAGAAGACCTGATATTTTAATAGTACAAACTAGTTGCGTCTTCAAATGCTTCACAATTGAAGGTCAAGATTCGGAGCCATGCAACGATCACGCCTTCAAACAGTTTGTTAATCAATCTTGTCAAGGGAAACAATCAAATGGTCACGCTGAAAATGAGATTACAATTATTAAATGGAACAAGGAAAAAACAAAAAAACTACAATCAAGAGCCTATTTTGGATTTCATGGTGCCAATTTTATGCTTTTCGTATTTCACACATTCGTAACAGTAAAATCTTTATTTCAATCAAATGGTCCTCTTCCTCAGTCCATCTGTAACCTATGACGCTGACTAGGGGTGGGCAAAAAAACCCACCGACCCGAAAACACACCGCACGTCCGACCCGTCGATCGAAATTTAGAATTTTGATTGATTTTCTCATGGGATCATATTAGAATGGAAATTACCAATAATGTCCAGTGCAATTGCGGGTCAGGAAAATAAAACCAGCAGGACCGACCGACCCAACCGAACCATTAGGTATATTGTATAAATATTAAAAAGGGGTCAATATATTATTTAATATGTTTTTTTGGTTTTAAACCTAATTGAGCACCCAAGTAGTAGTAGTACATACGATTTGATTCTTATCTTCCTCTCGCCTCCAACTCCAAACCTCCATATTTTTTTCTCAAAATATCGACCAATACCGACCACCCCATTGAAATTCTAATAAAAGTTCAACTATTATCCTCCTATTTCTTCAACTTTCTATCAAGTGTGTACCAAAAAAAATGTTGCTTAGGTAATTCAACTTTTCTATCAAGTGTAACAAGAAATGTTGCTTAAGTAATTTATCCTCTACCTATTCTCTCTACTTGGGGTTAGCTCATAATTTTGTTATTGCTATTGGTTTTGAGGGACATTTTTATTTTTTAAATTATGATATTAGCAATTCATTTTTATAGACTAGTAATAATGGTAGTATATACTAGGTTGGTGTGGTTGTTTGACTTTTCTCATTTAAAATTTAAGTACCTATAATCAAAACTTTCAGCTTAAATTGTATTAAAAAATGTAATGAAATTTTATTTTTGTCTATTAGATGTAACTTTAATTTGTATTGGATACTTGAGAGTTGAGAGACGGTTTGATTGTTGGATGAAATGTGTGATAGAATATTGATGTGTTGATTTTGAATTGTTAAATCTTTGATGAAATGTGTTGGATCTTGGATTTTTGAAATGAATTGGTTTTAGACTGTTAAATCTTTAATAAAATGTGGTCATTTATCAATAGTAAATTGAAAGTTAGGGTAAAAAATAAAAAATAAAAAAATTTGAAAGTTAGGGTGTTGAATTGGTTTGACCCATTTTCCGTGCCACTCTTTTTCCCAAAAAAAGGGTGAGGGTTAAAAAAAATTCCTGACCGATAGGTTAGGGTCGGGTCAGCCAATTCCGTTAGGGCGGTACCGACCGTATTCACCCCTATCGGTATTCTCGTATTGGACTTTATGATTTCATTAGACAAGTACGCAGCAATGCCAAATCAGATGCAACTCCATAACTTGGATCTTTTACGCAACCAACTTGGACCCACTAATCACGACTGTCCCTACTAACCTCAAGAAGGTGAATCACTATTCACTATTCTCTAACAATTTCAATGCTACTTCCCATTTGTCAATTTCTTGAGAATAGATATTAATGAAATTTAATAGCTAGTATCGTCCATCTAACATGAATGGGTCCAAAACTCAATGTTTTACTTAGGGCTCGCAAACAACTCAATTTGACTCATGAGCTCACTCAAACTTCGATTCAAATTTGGTCAACATAATTCAAGTTGAACTCAAGTTGGCGGTGAGTCAAGTCAATTTGAGGGACATAGATATTAGGTTGAGTTTAACTTATCGAGCCGCTCCAATTTATATATTTTGAATATTTTATATTTTTTAATAATAAAATTACATATGTGTCCCTATATTTTTTGATGATTTAATTAGGATGAAATATCAATTTTATGCATTTTGAAAAATATAAAAATTATTTTTTAATTTATTTGAGCTTCGAGTTTGAGGTTGGTACAACGTCACATTACAATTCAAACTGAACTCAAGTTTGAGAATGAAAGTTTGTCAAATTCAAGTTTAATCAAAATTAGAAACTTGACTTGTTTAGACTAAATCACTCATTTAGCAACTTAGTATACTCAACGTAAATGTTTTGGACACATGGACGGACCGACCGATAGGAAATCGGAGCATCGATCCGAGTCGGGATAATATTCGTTCGAAGTTTAAAAAAGCAGGTCAAACTTGGTGTTAAAACCCGCGTTTGACCGGTGAACCGGTAATAAACTAGGGTTTTTAATTTTTCACTTTTTTGCCTTTTTCAAAAGTTTTCAATTTGCGATAGAGTGCAGTACGAGCGTCCATCCAAGCAATGGCATTGTAGAGGTCGCTGTTGATTTGCTCCAAACAACGATGGTTTCCCTCGATGATCAAGGTCAATAGCTTTCAATCCATTATCAACATTATGCCCTCTGCGGTGGCCTCGCTCAATCCCGCTTAATACAAACTCACAGACTCTCAGAGATCTCATTGGGATCATGTTCGACCAACTACAAAACCAATTATCAAAGCGATTTTGAAAAAAAAGATTGAAATTCTACAAAATGGAGGAAAGAACCAAACCTTCCGGTGCTTCGATATTCTAAAGGCGGAATTTTGCCACCTTGTGGATAGAATTGAGTGAACTCCACTTGGTGAAATCTCGGTTTGGCGAAAGCTAGTCATGAGGATGAATTTGTCAGTCTTTGTGTGCCTTGATCAATGGATCAATAAAGACTTCTTCCCTTTTCCTTTCTTCCTTAACTATGCGTTTGTCGCACGCTCTTGGTGGTTGGGTGGGAAAAAGAAAAAAGGAAAGAGGAGAAAAATATCAAAAAATAGACAAACCTTCTATAATATTCCATTTTGTTGATGTGTGGATGTTTTAATTGAATTCTATAATATTCTTTTTTATTGAATTTGTTCTAAATTTCTAGAATTGAGTAAGAGTCAGTTGTTGAGGAAAAGCAAATTTCCAAGAAAACACCTAATTCTTGGACATAAATAAATTCCATTTTGGAGAATATTGACCGTTTAGCTTGGTATTTGAGAATTCCATTCTTTTTGTTTTTTTGAGATTTAAGAATATTACAATCTCTTTTAACCTAATAACTAAGTTGGACATCTTCCCCTCTATAATTTGTAAGAGCCAATTATTTTTGTTTAAAAGTTGTCTTCTTTTGCCTTCTTTTAAGCGGAAGTTGTGAATTGCTATTTTTACTTCTTTTTTTTTGTGAGTTGCTTATTTAACTTTTTGGCCTTCTTTAAATTTTAAAAATATGGGAATAATGAATAGGTATGTGTGTGTCTCTCTCTCTTTTTCTTCATACATACATACATATAAACACATAGACACACACACCGTATATGTAGTATTTATGGCGTCATCTGCTTTGACCCTCGATTGAATCGGTTGAATCCATTGACTTCGACCCTCTAAACTTGGTCGAATCGATTTTGGTCGAGTCTGAAAATATAGCTCAATAGCACATTCGGAGGTCATTCTGATTTATATATCGAATGTTTCGCGCGTGTCGATCTCTCAGATAATGAATTGGTTGTTTGGCAGCTAAGTTTTTTGTTAGATTTGTATGCTGCTAGTTTTTTAACTGCTTTTGCTATAGGAATCTTAAAAATTTCCAAAGTTTTAATGCAAAATTTTGGCAAGTTTGTATAAAGCTTGCTTGTTTCCTACATTATTTGCAAGAATTCTTAAAAAACTCCCAAAACTTTAATATAACATCCCTAAAACACATAAAAAGCTTCACTTCCAAAATTTTTTTCTACAACTTCTACAGTAAGTTACAGTAGAGTTTTATACAAACTCCTAAAAAACTTAGCTGCCAAACAAGGTGAAATTTCGCTGTGCTGTAATGTTCCAACAACTTCATAACTATGATTAGGGCAAGCAAACCTGAATTAGAATTGTTTATGCGAGCTGGAAATTATGATAAATATTTTATCAGTTTAGTAAAGGGGTTGAAAACTGACGTCAACTTCTCGTGATTTGTTAAACATCTCTGATAGTCAAATTGATGGAGACATCCCAGAGCAATTTACATTGCTAATTACGTCACTTTAGTTTCATTCTTAAAAATTTATCGCAGATCATTTTGTGGGCGAACGCCTAAAGGTGGCGATTCAACATATGATAGGCTAATTCATCAAATTATTGAATTGTAGATATCTATAACAGATCATTTTTTTTTAAATTTCTCTCTCTTAGACTCCAAGTCTCTTAATAGGTACATCTTATTATGAGTTAAAACTTCAATGACTTAATTTTTAAGTCAAATATATGTTACATTCTTTTCTTACATGACAATAAATGGTCCCCCATTGTCAATGCATAGGGTTACAAGGTAGTCTTTTATTTATGTAAGAAGTTTACATCAGAGTCCCTGTTGGATTAGTTTGTAAAATAGAGGAAATGAAACTTACAAGTAAAGCAGTGAGATCCGCGCATGGATCATGAACAGGTGGCGATATCCGGTTCATGGATCTGGAATCTGGCTGATCGGTGCTGTTTGCGTTTACGAGATCACGATTCCAAAACTGAACTCTCGAGTTGATCATGATGTCAGGATCCATGAGGTATAGGTCACTATCGCGGATGGCAAAAACTCTCGGTTCATAGTTTCATTTCCAGAACATCCGCGCGCCACCCTCGGATCTCTTGAACGGTTGATATTCAAACATTTCGCATCTTTTGAGACTTGTGACTTTTCACTTGGAACCCTCACGATGCCTAGTATGCATATGAGAATGTGTTTGGTTGAAAACATAGTGATGATATAAATTCATCATGTTCCTTCAGAAAACTAACATCTTTCATTATTGATCATTTCTTGGAAGAAGTTTTGTTCTTTGCTTACAAAACCTTCTTGTCTCTTGTTGTGTCCTAGAGGTAAATAGCCTTTAACCCTGAAGCAAATACCAAGTGCTTTGGTAGTGGGGGCAATCAAAACCTTAAGGATAGTGTTCTAAACACGCCTCAAGAGTTTCTCTTGTAATTCCTTCATTTTCTGTGAAATTTTCTGCAACCTTAGTTGACCACAAACTTCAACAATCTTAAGGTTTTGATCGGTATTTGTTGCCAAATGGCTTCTTCAAGTGACAATGCTGCAGACCATCAATCATCAGTGTGAAACTTGATGCGTCTTGATGGAATGGGGGCAAACTTTAGCGAGGTGGAAGGACAAGATTGTGTTCTTTCTCACAGCCATCAAGGTTGCCTACATCCTTGATCCAAACTTGGCTCCTATCCACTGAACAAGCGAGAATGACATTTGGCAAGCACTTATAGCACAGCGGTGTAGGGGAGGAGGATGAAATTGCTGAGGGACACATCCTAGACACATTATTTGACCGTTTGTACGATGTCTACAAATCAATGAAAACGGCAAAGGAAATCTGGGCTGCACTGGAGCACAAATATGATACTCAAAAACAAGGTGCGGATAAATTTCTTATTAAGAAATTTTTTGATTTTACGGTTAATGACTCTACTTCTCTTCTGGATCAAATGCATGATTAGCAAGTGCTAGTGTCTAAATTGAAAGATCTTGGTGTGGAAGTTTCTGAATCGTTACATGTGGAGGCAATCATAGTAAAATTACCCCTTAGTTGGAACGCTTACCAAAAGAAACTCCTACATACCACCGAGACCTTCTCATTGGACCAGATTCTTAAGCATCTTCGTATAGAAGAAGATGCTAGAATCATACAAAAGAGAGAAGTGGAGACAAGTGCAAGAGCAAACTATGTGCAAGAAGGAAGTGGCCATAAAGTTGGAGGTTCAAAGAAGAGGAAATCTCCAGGTCAAAATAATGCAAAACACTGGACAACAAGAAGAAGAATGGGACTTGCTATAAGCTGGCAAAGGGGCACTACAAGAATGAGTGCAGATAGAACAAAAAGCTCAAAAGGAACAGTGCCCAAACTTGCCCGGTGGAGAACAAAGACATTGCTGAAATTATAGCAATGGTGTTCGAATGGAAAGTTTCCATGATTTCGGAATTGAATGTGGCCTCAACTACGGTCAATCCGGTTGATTGGTGGTACAACTCTGGTGCTACTGTCCATGTTTGCAATGGCAAGACTCTATTTAAGTCTTATGAAGTGACTTCTGAAGGGCATGTGGTCATAATGGGCAACCATAACACAGCCAAGGTGCTTGGCAAATGGACGGTGGAAATACAATTCACTTCTGGAAAAAAGTTGGTGCTCACAAGTGTTCTACATGTTCCAGACATGAGAAAGAACTTAGTTTCAGCCGATAGGTTGAATAAAAGTGGTCTCAAAGTTGCAATAGAGTCTGATAAGATAATCTTGTCCAAGAATGGTATCTTTGTAGGACAAGGTTATGCTAGTGATGGAATGTTTAAGTTAAGTATTAATAAAATTATTAGTTCTTCTTATTTGGTTGGTTTGTCTTCTTTTGATTTATGGCACAATCGATTGGGACATGTGAGTAGTAGAGTTCTACGTTTTATGTCTAACAATGGTCAAATTTCTTATGATAATAAAGAAGATAAGAAATGTGAAATTTGTGTCCAAACAAAGATAACAAGATTACCATTTTCTAAGGTAGAAAGAAGAATTAGTTTACTTGAACTTGTTCATTCTGATATTTGTGAATTGAATGGTGTTTTGACTAGAGGTGGCAATAGATACTTTATTACTTTCATTGATGATTGTTCTAGATATGTACATGTTTATCTTATGAGAAATAAGGATGAATGCTTTACTATGTTTAAGTCCTACAAAGTACTAGTTGAAAATCAGCTAAGTAAGAAAATTAAAATATTGAGAAGTGATAGGGAAGGTGAATATTTTCTTAGTTAGTTCTTAATATTTTGTGAACAAAATGGCATTATACACCAATCTAGTGCACCTTACACTCCACAACAAAATGGTTTGGCTGAACGAAAAAATAGGACTCTAGAAGATATGGTCAATTCTATGTTAGTGAGTTCAGGATTACCAAAGAACTTGTGGGGGGAAGCCTTATTGGCTGCATGTCATGTACACAATAGAGTTCATTTTTTAAAACTAAAATCTTCTCCTTATGAGGTATGGAAAGGAGGAAAACCAAACCTAAATTATCTTAGAATTTGGGGTTGCATTGCCTATTTTAGAGTTTCGGACAATAAAAGGACTAAATTGGGACCTAGAGCTCTCAAAAGTGTATTTGTAGGTTATGCAGAAAATTCTAAGGCTTATAGGCTGCTTGACCTTGATTCTAATGTTATTGTAGAATCGAGAGATGTGTAATTCTTTGAGAACAAATTTCTTAAAGACAGTGTGCCTATAGTAGTACCTTCTAGTGATATAGAACCACTCCAAGATCAGGTTCTTTTCTTAAGTAATAAGAGAAAGGAAAATGACACTCCTATTGAGCTAAGGAGGAGTCAAAGACCTAAAAAGGTAAAGCATCTTCCTGCAGATTTTATATCTTCTCAAGCTATTGTTTTCTTGGTTGAAGGCAATAGGGATTCTCTATATAATAAGATACCAGTCTTATTACATGTAGAGGATGATCCGAAGACATTCGGTGAAGCAATGTCTTCAACAGATGCTGTTTTTTGGAGGGAAGCGGTAAATGATGAAATGGACTCATTATTGTCTAACAATACTTGGGTTCTTGTTGATTTGCCTCAAGGTTCTAAACCCATTGGTTGTAAGTGGGTGTTTAGAAGGAAATATGCCACTGATGGAAAGTTACTAACCTTTAAGGTCAGGTTAGTGGCCAAAGGGTTTAAACAAAAAGAAGGGGTAGATTATTTTGATAAATATGCTCCTGTGACTAGGATAACATCTGTTAGAATACTAATAGCTCTAGTTTCTTTGTACAATCTGTTTGTACATCAAATAGATGTTAAAACAGCCTTCCTTAATGGTGACCTAGATGAGGAGGTGTACATGGAACAACCTGAAGGATTTGTTTTGCCCGGCAATAAAAAGAAAGTGTGCAAGTTGATTAAATCTTTGTATGGTTTAAAACAAGCACCTAAACAATGGCATGAAAAGTTTGAATTAGTGATACTCTCTAATGGATTTAGGTATAATAATGCTGATAAGTGTGTGTATTCTAAATCTGTTCAAGACTATCTTGTGATTATATGTCTCTATGTTGATGACATGTTAATCATTAGCAATTCTATGAAGGGAATAGTTGAAACTAAGAAGTATCTTTCATCAAACTTCAAAATGAAAGATCTTGGTGAGGTAGATACTATCTTAGGCATTAAAGTTAAAAAATATAGTGGGGGTTTTGCTTTGTGCCAATCTTACTATGTTGACAAAGTGTTGAATAAGTTTCAATATCTTCAAATCAAAGAAGTGAATACTCCTTTTGATTCTAGTTTGAAACTTCATGAGAATTTTGGTAATCCGATTACTCAATTAGAGTATGCTAGTGCAATTGGATGTCTGATGTATGCTATGAGCTGCACTAGACCAGATATTTCTTATGCTGTTTGTAGACTTGCTAGATATACTAAGAATCCTGGTGTGGATCATTGGAAGTCCATTGAAAGGGTTCTTGGCTACTTAAAAAGGACAAAGGATTTTGAAATCTTCTATAGTAGATTTCCAGCTGTCCTTGAAGGTTACTCGGATGCTAGTTGGTTTACTAGTGTGAGCGACAAGAATTCCACAATCGGGTGGATTTTCAAGTTAAGTGGTGGTGCAATCTCATGGGTTTCTAAGAAACAAACGGTGATTGCACATTCCACAATGGAAGCTGAGTTTATAGTTTTGGTAGCTGCTTGTAAAGAAGCGGAGTGGCTTAGGAATTTGTTACTTGATATCAAATTGTGGCCACAACCTATGCCTCCGGTTTCTTTATACTGTGACAGTGAATCTACTTTGTCTAGAGCATTGAATAAGGTGTATACTGGTAAATCTAGATATATTAGTCTAAGACATGAGTATCTTAGACAATTAATACGTGATGGCGTCGTGACTGTAGTGTTCGTTAGAACCTACAATAATTTAGCGGATCCGTTGACTAAACCCTTGCCTAGGGAATTAGTGAATACGATGACCAAAGAATGGGGTTAAAACCATTCTGTCTATAGTCATTGATCAATGGGAACCCTACCTTGATACTAGCACTACAACTAGTTGATAACAAGTTGTGAAATGTAATAACAAGTTGTGATGTGGTTGTGAGCACTAATTTTACCCCACTAGTGTTTGAATGGGAGGATGAATGTATGTCAAGATACATTCTTAATGAAATGTAAACTCTCTTGGTGTTAGTTATAACTAAAGAGTGTTTTCACCTAAATGATCATGGAGGTGGTGCCGCCTTCTCCAAAGTTATGTATTTTGTAGATGGTCATGATTTTAGGATTGAGCACATGACCAGTAATAGTGCTAATCTGCTGTGATTTGATCATTGATATTAAATACGTTATGTGTGGTAGAACTAGACTAATTTTACAAATTATGGTTTAATGCTAAATGCAACCTTGATTTGGTTAGTCTTAGTGGTTTACTTACACTAAGAGGAAAGTTTAAGTCTAACGATACTTTCTTTATGTAAAACATTGTGTGTGTGTTAGTTTGACATGCTATTTTACAAACTAAGTAGGGGATTGTTGGATTAGTTTGTAAAATAGAGGAAATGAAACTTACAAGTAAAGCAGTGAGATCCGCGCATGGATCCGTAAACTTAGGTCGCGTATCCGGTTCGCAGATCTGGAACCGCGACTGGTGCTGCGCGTTTCTGAAGTTACGATTCCAAAACTGAACTCTCAGAAGTTGATCCGCGATATCAAGGATCCGCGAGGTATAGCTCGTGGATCGTCAGAAGTAAAACTTCTGGTTCATAGTTTCATTTCCAGAAACATCCGCGATGCTAAAACGCGACCTTTGGCTCGTGGATCTACATCGCGGATCTACTGAACGGTTGATATTCTGAAACGTTTCTGAAATCTTTTTGAGACTTGTGACTTTTCACTTGGAACCTACTGATGCCTAGTACGTATGAGAATGTGTCTGTTGGTTGGAAAATATAGTGATGATATAAATTCATCATATTCCTTCAGAAAACTAACATATTTCATTGTTGATCATTTCTTGGAAGAAGTTTTGTTCTTTGCTTACAAAACCTTCTTGTCTCTTGTTGTATCCTAGAGGTAGATAGCCTTTAACCCTGAAACAAATACCAAGTGCTTTGGTAGTGGGGGCAATCAAAACCTTAAGGATAGTGTTCTAAACACGCCGCAAGAGTTTGTCTTGTAATTCCTTCATTTTCTGTGAAATTTTCTGCAACCTTAGTTGACCACAAACTTCAACAGTCCCTAATGTCCAAAATTCGGACTACCGAAAATCAAAGATTTTTAAGAAAATGATAAAAAAAAAAGAAGAATAAGAATGACGGGTCATTCACGAAATTGCTCTTCGTCATTGCATGTTGAAGAGTCAATCGCACATTTAGTATTTCTTGTCCAAACCAATGACATAAAAACTACTAAAGAGTTTTTTTAATATTGTTACCAAGTCCTAAATATTCATTAAGAAACTACGTCCATCCATTTACAAAAATTAAAAAGATACGTTTGGTGTATTATAGTAATTAAGAAATCATAAGAAAAGGCAAACTTGGAATAGAATATATTCTTTTACCCAAAATAAGTTTTTTAACATTATATTTTGAAATGGGTTTCACTTGCAAAATTCAAATATTAACGTTTGCTATATAAAAACGCATTATATTTTTTCAAATCGACATGAACTTTCATTTATTTTGTTATTAATATATTTAGACAATAAAAAGTAAGACAACAAAGGATAATTTTGGAATGAGATTGCATTTACTTTCTCAAAATGAATTTTTTAATATTATAGTTTAAAATGGGTTATAAATGATACCAAAAACATAAAGTAAGGAAGGCAAGTGAGATTTTTAAAAATTTAATAGTGCAAAATGAAACTATCAGAAACCTCAGGGGAGGTTTCTGAAATTATCCCGTTGTATTAAGTATCTTACTACTTCATGATTATGCACAAGGTTAAGTCGTATAGTAACTAATTTGAATGTCTATATTACTTAAACATTTTCTCTTGTGAACCCCCTTTATTGCGCAATCATGCCAATAAATCTTTATTTACAAAAGTTTTAATACTTTTTTTAATGCATTTACATGTTGTAATAAAGGACAATTCAAAAAAATTTTAAATAGTTGCTGTTTTAATCATAGCTCCGGCGTCCATTGCCAATTTCTGTGTGCAATTGAGAAAGACCAACAATCATTGAATAAATCGACCATGCAAATTGCAATTCCACAATGCTTTGGGAGCATAAGTTCTCAATTTTGGGCACTGAAATTGAAAAATAATGATCTTACAACAGATTGACAAAATGTTTACTGAGAAGTCTTGACTTGAATTGCATTGCAATTTCTTGGAAGGTTCACTACTTAACACGATGATTGGCCAACTCTAGAGAAGATTGGAAGTCCTTGACGTCCGAAACAGTCATATGAAGGTGACATATTTCCATCATGGCTAACTCGTAAGTCTTCCAGATTCCAAGTCTCTAAAGTGACGTGTGTTTGAATAGCAAATTATTTGGCTTATTTATTATTTATATTATAAACACATTTTTCAATCACTTTTTTATTCTACATATATCATATTAAAAAAATATTATAATATTTAAATAATTAAATTATCTCAAATAATCTACTTACGTTCAAACGATTTATATATCTCTCCAGCAATGAATTCACTGATGTCGTCCCTACATTACTTCTCAACAGCTTAAAAGCTGTAACCGGGCCAGGCCAATATCAATCTGCAATATTGAAATGACATCACTTGCATACCAGTATTCTATCACACATCATCCGGCAGGGCTAATTGCTAGAGGTCATCAATTCAATGTATTTCCCAATAAATGCTTCAACATATCATTTTGCCGTAAACAGTATTGCATATTGTCACAATAATTTTTTCTATGTAACGCATTCCAATTCAGACACGCCATTCTGTCAAGTCTTGTAGAAAATTTAACAATGTCGGTTAGAGGTTGGACCGACGAGTCTTGTACGAAATTGTGTGTGGACAAAAATTGCAGTAGGATCTATCCTTTTCTAGACTAACTTCTTGTAAAAGATGAAAGAAAAGTTAGAAATTAGAACTTAAGTCTTATCCAAAAGGATACATCGTCTGGAAGGTCTTTGAAATGCAAATTGTACTCACTATCCCTAGTTAAATTTAAGGGTTAATGAATTACATTCACTTCAATTAGAGATCATTGGAAAAGAAAAGTTGGATCCTTTGCCGTTAAAGAAAATTGCACCTAATCTATTGTATAGTGGTTATCTGACCAATATTTTTTGATAAAATATTATATTTCAATAAAATTTGCATTAATGACGGAAGTTATATCATTAAACATACACAAATATTAAAGAATAGAGATGAAGAATGGATAAAAGAACAAATAAAAATTATACTGTAAATTTTCAAAAATATTTTAAAAACTGAAATAAAACAATCATAACACCACCACGAACATCT
Source organism: Gardenia jasminoides (assembly GCA_013103745.1). Classification (NCBI taxonomy): domain Eukaryota; kingdom Viridiplantae; phylum Streptophyta; class Magnoliopsida; order Gentianales; family Rubiaceae; genus Gardenia; species Gardenia jasminoides. The sequence continues at coordinate 35,965,797 of CM023099.1, forward strand.
GTACATGCTTACAATTGTTTGATCTGCTGATTAACTATTTCAAGTTCAAATATTATGGTGAGATCTACTGAATAGATCCAAGAGATTCTAGATCTGATAATTAAAATCTAAAAAAAACTCATATCTAATAAATAAAAATAAAAATATTACCTAAAACTCTCACTAGGAAGTTTTTGGAGAGAAGAAAACTCTCACTAGAAAAGTTTAGGAGAGGAAAATTCTCATTGGTCAATTTTAAGAGAGAAGAAATTCTCATTAGGAAACTTTAGGAGATACTTTACTCACACAAATAAAAGAAACTAGAGAGAGGGATCCTCCCATGGGGAAAGAAATACTATTTCATGTTAGATATCTTGCTACTTCATTAGTTATGCACAATACTAAATTCTAATATCTATTTTGCTTCAATTTTTTCGCTTATGAACCCCCTTTATTGCTCAGTTGTGCCAATTATTGCTCAGTTGTGCCAATTACAAACTTTTTTAGCCACTAAATTTCTAACTGTTTGCATGTAATATAGAGTATTATTCAAGAAATATAAACAATTGCTATATTTTATTAATTGCGTATATATATTTCCAAAAAAAGAAATTTCGTAGTTCCCTGAAAGTTTATGTGAAAATCAATTTAAGCATCATACTATTCTTGCATAATTTTAGAAACTTTTATCTCCATAATTCTTTGAAAAGTTTCCCAGAATGTAGGAGACAAATGAAAGAATGGTTTACACTGTGCATGACATATACATCTTTTCAGCTTTCAAATTGCGTTTATCAATTGTTGCTCTAATAGGGACAAGAGAAACAAGAATATTCCTAAAAAGTCTTCATCAACTATGTCATGGACATTGGTAGTCTGGGGTTGGGGGTTTGGGTAGATAAGTCCCTGAGTCCTCCCGGAAGTCAGCAATTGCCTTTTGGGTTGGACTTAGGAATTAGGTTTAACTGCTTAACTTTCTACTTTGGAAAAAAAAAACTATGTCATGGAAGTCTTGACGGAATATGTGGCCCAGAGGCCCTGCAAAAGTATGCAAGTCGTTGCTGTTCCTTCACTATTTACAAAAGGAAGGATAAGGTAAATTTAAAACCGCATTTTTTTCTCAAAGACTTGACTCCATTTTTCTAACGGAAAATATTCAAGTAACGATAGTTATAGTAACAAAACAAAGTTTACCTGATATTACAGGTAAAAACACTTTTAATGATGATTTGGTTACCTGTTAGATCGGTCATTTAGACAAGATAATGCCTAAAAATTAGCCTAAAACTTTGGAAGACCGGTAATTTAGATAAGATAATGCCTAAAAATTAGCCTAAAAATTTGGAAGTAAGTTTTGCATCAAAAAGCGTAAGTTAATTTAATAAATTAGTAACTTTTATGTCTCAAAAGGTAAATTGGAAGTAATATGAAACTTACATTTTCTTGAAAATAAATTACTATTTTAAATCTCAAACTTACTTCTAATGAGAAGTAAGTTTTACATCTAAAAGAGTAAGTTAGTTGAATAAATCAGTAACTTTTATGTCTCAAAAGGTAAATCGGATGAAACTTACCTTTTCTTGAAAATAAATTACTATTTTATATCTGAAACTTACTTTTAAAGATAAGTAAGTTTTGCATCTAAAACAGTAAGTTAAATCAATAAATTAGTTACTTTTATGTCTCAAAAGGTAAATCGTAAAAATTATATGAAACTTACATTTTTTTTGAAAATAAATTACTATTTTATATCTTAAACTTACTTTTAAGAGTAGTAAGTTTTGCGTAAAGAGTAAGTTAACTTAATAAATTAGTAACTTTACATCTCAAAAGGTAAATCAGAAATAATAAGAAAATGATCTTTTTTTGAAAATAAATTACTATTTTACATCTCAAACTTACTTTTAAAGAGTAAGTTTAGTTGAAGTAATAGTAAATTTTTATACAATATTAGTAAATTTTATGATAACATACTAAATTTGATTAATGATCAAAATTTACTTGTTTGTGGTATTAATTTACTATTTTACTTTAAAAACTTATAAGAGTAAGTTTAGTTTAAATAATAGTAAACTGTATAATAACAGAGTAAATTTGATTACTGATCAAAACTTACTAGTTTGTGGTAAAAATTTACGATTTTACTTTAAAAACTTATATGAAACTACTATTAGGAAGTTCACTTGAAATAGTGTTAAAATTTTTTATTAATGATTGAAATTTAACTTAATAAATTAGTAACTTTTATGTCTAAAATATTAAATCAGAATAAATATGAAAGTTATTTTTTTTGTTGGAATAAATGAATTAGAACTTTATATCCCAAAGTTAGTTTTTAGAGAGTAAGTTTAATTCAACTACTAATAAAGTTCTATAGAATCATAGTAAATTTTATGATAACATGGTAAATTTGACTAGTGATCCAAATTTACTACTTTGTGGCATAAATTTACTAATTTACTTTAAAAACTTATATGAAACTAGCATTAGGAAATTTAATTGAAATAATGCCAAGAATACTATAAAAAAATTACTATTCACATGACCTTATAAAATGTGTAATAAAATTTGTCTGATTATAAATTTTGAATTATTTTTTAATTTTTGAAAAGATTGAAAGTTTGGTTTACAATAATAATAAATCATCCCGAGCCGAGTTATACATATAATGGTAGTTGTCTATTCATCACAATTTCTATATGTTAATCCACATGAATACAATAAAATGATAAAATTTTAATAAATTGATTATCAAGATCATACGTATAAAAGTTGAAATTATATTAATGTAGAATAATCTTTGAAAATTATAGAAAATTCATCCATATATTAAGTTGCGTAACTTTCAGAAATCTCCAGTGAAAATTATGGTTACTGCACAAGTTTCATACAATGTTTACGAGCATGCACTATGTCGATTTCCAAACCATAATCATCAAATTAATGTAAATAGTCAACAAATTTCAGATTTTATTTCAGATTGTATGCATACCCCAATCTCCATCTCAAGTACCAGATGCAATTGATAATAGTACAATTTTTTTTTAATATCTTTGAGGGAATTCTCTCAATCGCAACCCATTAGGAGATCATGAATCAATTCCACTTTAGAGTGGTCAATCAATCATACAAATAGGTTGAGGGGGCAATTGTATTTTAGTCTGAAGTTAATAATTAGTAATCTGCCATTCGAGATGGATTTATTGACGTTGGAATCGATACTTACAGTAAGAGTCCCAAATGATCAAGAATTTAAGAAATAGACAAAAATTACCTTTTTACATAGTATTAACTAGTAAGTTGAATTCAAAAAATGGTAAATTTTATTAAAAAATAAGTAAATTTATTTGTTGAAAACGTAAATTTTCATTAATGGTTGTAGCTTACTGCTTTATGAGATATACTTACTAAATTTCTTAGTAAACTTATTAGTAAGTTGAATTCAAAAAAAGGTAAATTTTATTAAAGAATAAGTAAATTTGTTTATTGAAAATATAAATTTTCATTAGTGGTTGAAGTTTACTACTTTATGAGATATACTTACTAATTTTTTTAATAAACTTACTGGTAAGTTGAATTCAAAAAAAGGTAAATTTTACTAAAAAGTAAGTAAATTTATTTGTTGAAAAAGTAAATTTTCATTGATGACTATAACTTACTGTTTTAAGAGATATACTTATTAAATTTCTTAGTAAATTTACTAGTAAGTTGAATTCAAAAAAGGTAAATTTTATTAAAAAGTAAGTAAATTTATTTGTTGAAAACGTAAATTTTCATTGATGACTATAACTTACTGTTTTAAGAAATATACTTACTAAATTTCTTTGTAAACTTACCATGGCAATATTAGAAAAGTCACTAAAAATCGAATTTGTCACTAAAGACGGTAAAACTTTTATTATGCGGGTTATCTTCCCAAGCATTCTAACTTCAGCGTTACTATAATAGTCCTTTTCTAACAATCAAGACGGCAGTATGACAAGTCCAGTTGTTCACCTACAAATGCACAACTAATATTCCCTAATGTCCAAAATTCGGACTACCAGAAATCAAAGATTTTTAAGAAAATGATAAAAGAAAAGAAGAATAAGAATGACGGGTCATTCACGAAATTGCTCTTGGTCATTGCATGCAGAAGAGTCAATCGCACATTAATTAATTAGACGGGGGTCATTCACCAAAAAATTGCTATATAGATAGATTCATTTTCGCCCTTGTAAATTTGATCAAACCAACCAAAATGGAGAAGCTAATGTGGCTTTATGCAATATCTGTTCAACTTGTCATACTGCAGTCTGCAATTGTTCCCTCTTTTTCGGTGCATCATTTGTGCCACCATGATGAAGGTCTCGCATTGCTTCAGTTGAAGGAGCAATTCAAGATTAATCCATCTTTGACTGTGTTTTCTTTTGAGTGTGCTTGGCTTGATCGTCAGATTCCTTATCCAAAGATTGCATCTTGGAATGAGAGCACAGATTGTTGCACTTGGGATGGACTCACATGCCGCAAGAGTGATGGTCATATAATTGGTTTGGACCTCAGCTGCAGCCAAATTGAAGGAGTCATCAGTCCTAATAGTAGCCTCTTTGGCCTTTCTCAGCTCCAGAGGCTAAACTTGGCACAGAATGATTTCCAGAATTCCCAGGTTTCTCACCAGTTCAGTAGATTAGCACAACTGACACACCTCAACCTCTCAAATTCAAATTTCAATGGCCAAATTGCATCGGAAATATCTCACTTGTCCGAGTTAGTTTTGCTCGATCTCTCTCAATATTTTTCTCCCACAAGGTTTGAAAAGCATGATTTTCAAATGCTTCTGCAAAATTTAACCAAGATAAGTGTGCTGTGTCTTTCTTCTGTAGAAATACCATTTGAGATTCCAAGGAATTTGTCTTCATCTTTGACATATCTTGATCTTAGCTCAACTGGAATCCACGGTGAGCTACCAAATCATGTTTTTGAAATCCCAAATATGCGAAGACTCGTATTAAATCAGAATCAGAATCTCAGCGGCAGTTTACCGAAGTTTAACTGTAGCACATGTTCTCTAGAGTTCTTAGATGTCAGTGGTACCAGAGTTTCTGGTGAACTTCCTGATTCAATTGGCAGCTTAAAATCGTTAAACTTCTTGGACTTACATGACTGTCAATTCTCTGGTTCTATTCCTGAATCTATTGGCAACCTATCAAAACTCGCTTTCCTGCATCTAAATTACAACTATTTCACGGGACAAATCCCAAGGAGTATTTCAAATCTGGTGCGGCTGGAGTCACTCTACCTTGATAGCAACCGATTGCAAGGTCCAATTCCAGATTCCTTCTCCAATCTCCAAGAATTAACTTTTCTATCCCTTTCTTCTAATCCTAATCTAGTAAGTCAATTGCCACCTTCAATTGCCAACCTTACAAACCTTCAAGGCTTGGAAATCATGTTCAGTTCGCTAACAGGTCCACTCCCTTCTAATATGTCTGGGTTCCAAAGACTCACGAGTTTACAGTTAACCTACAACATGCTCAATGGCACAATACCAGCATGGTTGTTTCTTCTACCAACATTGATTTACTTAGATCTAGGATATAACCATTTCACTGGACAGTTGCCGAATTTCACAGGAAATTCTTCATTGGCCTATGTCTTTTTGGATCATAATAATCTACAAGGTCCGGTTCCCATGTCATTCTCGACACTTTTGAACCCACTATTACTTAACCTTTCGTCAAACAATTTAAGTGGCATTGTTGATTCTATGACGTTCTCGAATATGAAAAACCTTGGTTCCCTTGACCTTTCGTCCAATAGGTTGGTATGGAATGATGTCAATATGTCATTTCCCAAGCTTGAATATTTGGTATTATCATCTTCTGGGTTAAATGAAATTCCGAGTTTTGTTCAAAACTCAAAGAATTTGACATATTTAGACCTCTCCAACAACAACATTCATCAAATTCCCAGTTGGTTGACTTCCATGGCATGGAATTCGCTGAGTTACCTAAACCTATCTTGTAACGCTCTTTCTGCTCCATTCATACTGCCTTGGAAGAGTATCACAATATTGGATATTCAATCCAATCAGCTTGAAGGCCCTTTGCCAATTTCAATGTGCAATTTAAAAGTCCTCTTCATTCTTGACATGTCTGATAACAAATTCAGCGGCGAAATTCCACATTGTTTTGGAAACTTCAGTAGTAGGCTGGCTGTGCTCAATTTGAAAAATAATCACCTTCAAGGAAGCATTGCTATGACCTTCACACCGAACAACTCTTTGAGATATCTTGGATTGCAGGGCAACCTTTTGGAGGGGCCGTTGCCAAGATCTCTGGTGGTTGTGACCAATTGGAAGTCTTTGATGTAGGGAATAACAGAATAAGTGACACATTCCCTACGTGGGTAGAAAATCTCAAGGAACTCCAAGTTTTGGTCCTAAAATCAAATCAGTTCTTTGGGCCCATAGACATTGATTTCGACACAAAAGGCTCCTTCAAGAAGTTGCGAATCATGGATCTATCCAACAACAAATTCACTGGTATTGTACCAGCAAGGCTTCTAACAAGCTTAATAGGAATGATGAATTCAGGCAGAAATGAATCAAAAGCATTGTACATGGGAGCTCTCAATAGTAGCTATGTCTACTTAAGCATACCCTCCACATACTCCTTGAGCATATATGCGCAATGGCTACAAATTGGATTACCCGAAAGCGTAACCAATTACAGATACTCCTTGAGCATATCTACGAAAGGGCTATCAATGGAATTACCCCAAATCATAACAACTCTCACAGTCATTGATTTATCAGGCAATAGATTCCATGGAGAGATTGACGAAGTCATTGGTAATCTAGTTGGCCTCAAAGCTCTGAACTTATCCCACAACAGATTCTCCGGCCATATTCCCTCCTCCTTTGGGAATTTAAGTTCCCTTGAATCCTTGGACATCTCTTGCAATCAAATTGATGGAGAGATCCCTTGGCAACTCACGATGATCACCTCGCTTGAATTCTTAAACCTCTCACACAATCATCTTGTGGGGCGCATTCCTCAAGGTAAGCAATTTGACACATTTTCCAATGACTCGTACAAAGGGAACTTGGGATTGTGTGGACGCCCACTGACAAAGAACTGTGGAGAATCTGATTCTGAGGTGCCCCCACCGCTCCCAGCAGATCAAGAACAAGAGGAATCGGATTTCTTCAATGGATTTACATGGAAACCCGTGATTATAGGATATGGTTTTGGAATTGTCCTTGGAATGGCTTTGGGATCTCTAATGTTTGCAACAGGAAAACCACAAAGGATTGTGAGGTTCATCGAAGAAGAGATCTATCAATGCAGCATCCTTCTTTTCAGGAGAAGACGAGTGAGTAAACGGTTTAGCAAATCCAACAAAAGATCTCAGAGGCTTCGGAGGAGAACTCATTAAAGATCCAATAGCCAACCAAGGTAATGGAACAAAGCCTTTCTGTACGTATCAAGTAATGCACAATCTGCATTTCACCATACTTTTATTTTACTAGGATAATAGTACGCACTAGAACTAGTACGTACGAGAGTTTTATGGTCTGATCATCTAATTCTGTATGTCTCTTTCATTTTGAATATAATTAAACTCTAAAACTTTTTCAGTTTTTTGAGTTTCTAAAATATTGGGAAAGGATGTGAAACAGTTGGTTAGATTTTCTAAATTCTTGAGGAACACTTGGTTAAAGTAAACAAGAAATGATCATGAGACAATACCAAATTCATCTCAAATCAATAACCGATGAACCTTATTTTCTTTTTTTTTCTTAATCCTTTTCCTTTTCTCATCTTTTCTCTTTCTCATCTTCTATGAAACAAACACAATGCTACTCGAAATAGAGAATGAGTGTTGTAAAAGTACTCAATAAGCTAAACTATTTAAGTTGTTATGATATTTTGAGATCAATTCGAATAACAATTTGATTAAATTCCATTCGTAAGTTCACATGCATTTATAGACGTAACTACATCTTCCCAAGGGAAAGAAGTATAATTTCCACAGTTGTTGTCATTTGCTTACAATATTAGACAATTTTCTATCTTTTTAAGCCTTTTATCTTTTTTCTTGAGCGTCTTTGCATGCATTTATAAAGAAAGTGAATACATGAGATTGATATAAACCTCTAAGACTTTTGAAAGTACTTAAAACCCATGAAGATGCAGCCGTTTCTCATGAAAGGGATGGTTACATAGAAAATTCAGTCGGTGTAGTTGCCATTGGAAGTGAATTGAATAATTCGAGTAAAAGGAAAGAGAATTTTCCTGAGGTCCCTTTTGAAATTGCTCTAGCAAATACTAGACGTACTATCTGAAGTTCATGAATGTGCACAATTCATAGCTATTTCATGAAATGAGAAAAATATTGCATAATGACTTATATAAAGGTAGCTAAATTGGTCCAACATATAAGAAGAGCATTTTATGTTTTGGTATTCACTGCAATAAGAAACAACATAGAATCAGATTGCAATTTTATGTTAAACTCTCTTGGATCAACTACTTTTTTTAATAACCTTTTATGTGATTTTGTACTATATGAAGAGAAATATATGCCCAGCTATGTTTATTGTTAGAGTCTGTAGTCTATCATTGATCTACTTGGAATGAGATGATAAAGTTTGTTGTTTGTATTGTTGCAATTGTAGCTGCTGTTACTAGAGATATGATGTTAAAGCAGTGATGACAAAGGAGAACTGGAGAGTTGCTGCTGAATTGGGCATAGAGTTTAACTGTTGTAATTATTGTACTTACATGTGGCCTACCTTTGTGTGTAAACTTTCTTTTCTGATCAACAGAAGTCCTAATAAGTGCCCTTCCCATCACCATCTCCACGACACCTCCCCCCCAACCGAAAAAAAAAAAAAGAGTATTAATTACATTTACCTCCATTGTGGTTTAACCAAATTACTAAATTAACCTTGGGATTTGAAAAAATTACAAACTCCCTCTCCTCACTAACATCTGTTAAATTTGCCTAACGGAAAGTATAAAATGACAAAGATAGACAGAAGGATAATGACCTGAAATTCTGAATAATTAAAAGCAAAAATAACTTTACTAGATTAACAATCTACCCTTTAGTACCAAACGGCAAAACCTATCTTTATCTCCTCACGTTTTTAGATTCTGAAGCTTTTTTGTTGCTCCCACTCTCTCTTCTCCTCAAACAAGCCCCTCTTATCTCTGAAGACGATTTCATCAACAAAATCACACACAAAAAAGGGTGTTGAGTGCTTGCTTCTTGTACTGCACCTATGTGTCAAAATGGCTGATTTGAGTAAGTCACAGTTGAGTAATGGGTATAATTGAGTCAACCCATTTAATAAATGGGTATGGATATACCCAAGCACCTATTTATGATTTGTTTGAAACATTATTTATTTTTTAAAAATTTTTAACATGGTGTTAACAAGAAATAATGGTATTTATAGTTATTATATTGGTAAGAAATTCAAATTTATCTCTTTAATACTCACTAAAATTTGAATAAAACGTATATTTATCTTTAAATGGATTAAATAGGTGAGTCAAGTCAACCCACTACCCTTTAATTAAATGGGTACCTATTTATACCTATTTAAATTAATCGATGGGTTTAGATAAATTATTAATGGACGGGTTTGGATAAATTAACATAAATGGATTGTGATTGACACCTACAACTGCACCTTATGATTTGGAGAGGAGAAATCTCTCCTAGTACATTCGAGTGCGTTTTTTTAGGTGTACAAACTGAAAGGCGGATCTTTCTATTGTTTGAATATTTTATGCACCTTGAGTGGAAAAGGGTAATTTGGAAGGAAATATATGCTTTTGATGGGACCTGCGCACTATAAGGGTATATTTGGGTTCTTATGCTACATTGTTGCTAGCGTCCATGGCCTCCAAGGGGCTATTTGATAAACGTTTCCCATTCTAAGGGGAAACTTGTAATTTTGCCAAATCTTATGGTTTGTTTCGTAATTTAGTCAAACTACAAGGAAGGTACATGTAATTCACCCAAAAAAAAAAAGAAACAAAAAACTATAAAAAAAAGAGACCCATCGGCCAATTTGCACTTTTTTTCCCCCGGGATGGAGGCTGGGGGTGTAGGTGAGCTTGGCTGTTGATATTCCTAGTGAACAAGATAAAAAGTTTGGACTGATAGGTTTTTAACTTGCAATGCTAATGTTTTCTATTTTGGTTAAATTACCACTTATCTTCTATAGTTTCTTCTACTACCACAAGATCTCTATCTTACATTTCAAAATATCCATATAAAACATTTGTTACTCTACATAAAGTATTCTCAAACATTATTAGTTAAAATGCCGATATTATTCTTATTTAAATATTGATTGTATTAACCACTTTTACCAACAACCATATGAAAATTATGTGGATATGATAGAAGGTTATATGAATACTATATTTTTAGCACATACACTTTGAGCGCATCTGATTTTTTGCGTTATATAAAATCATTGAAAGATTATGTGGATATTTTCAAACATAAGATAGATTATGTAGTAATATGCAAAACCACGAGGGGTAAATAAAATTTAACCGAATTCTTTTCATATCTTTTCTCTCTCTCTGTCTCTCTCAATTTTTTTTTTTTGGGTTTTGCGGTAGGGTTGGGGATTGGGGTGGTGGTTGAACATTTCATCCCTCCTCCTCCTCCTCCTCCTCCTCCTCCTTCTTTTCTTTTCTTTTCTTTTCTTTTTTTTGATGTGTTGGGAAAGTTTACACATCTACTCCGAGAAGTAGTCGATCGTCCTTAGGGTCTATCAAGTATATCATCACGCAAGTTAGCCAACATAGTACTAATTGCAACCACGCAAAATGTCCCGATTGTATATGTAGATTCGACTTCATTATTGAAAATATGCATCCTTTTGTTTCATAATAATTCAGGTATTTAGTAAATGGGTTTCAAACCCATTAATAGGTATCATAAGTAACGATGGTAGGAATTTTTATTTGATTAATGTCAATCGGAATGAATCAATCGAATTGATTACCTTCCACTATGGGTTTTATGATTGCCCACTCTTTTCAATACTTTTGAAATCATTTTCCCTTATTTTAATATAAAAATTTCAGAAAAATCTCTCCCTCTCTAGTTCTCTATGCTCTCTTCTCTGATCTCTCTCTCCTTCCCTCCTCTCTTGCTAGATCTCTCCCGCTGCCACCTATCTTCCATGATCTCTCTCTTTGTGCCCCCCACCTCTCTTTCTAATTTGAATTTGTCTCTTCCCTCCTCATTTATTTGAATCTTGGTGGGTGTCAAACCGCAAAAAATAAAGTTAAAATAATTAGCCTAATTGCCAATAAAAATATTCTCAAATTAATTCTAGTACTGGAGCAGTGACTCCGGATGTGCAATGGGTTCCTTGTTTCACCCTGATTCCAAGGAGTATGCTGAACCCGATATACAAGAATTTTATGCCAGAGAATTTTATTAATTTGTATATAGGGCAAATAGGGTCGTCTTCACAAGGAACTAGTAGATTTATCACACAGGGAATTTGGAGGGGGTTTTTGGAGAAGGAACAAACTAATAGTGCTAAATTCCAAATAGAAAAGAATGCAATAATTGAAAGATGCAAGAAACAATTAATTAAACAATCTAGTCAAGGAATTAATCTCGACACCGATACACACAACTGATCATAGATATCTTGAGTAATTCATATGTTCACGAATAAATTGGTTATAGTAGTCCGGCGACGCGCCAAACCACCAATCTCTCCTTAATTATATGGTAGTCCAGAGACGCTCATAGACTACGCCCTTGTGAACTAGACAACCCTAGAGACGCTCGTAGGATTTAATGTAGTCACAACTTTAGGAATTAGAGAGACCCAATTCTAGTCAACAAACACACATGCGGGTTCATTCAACTAAATTAATTATTCCCACGACACATATTAAACCACTTGCGAGGCGAAGTAATTGTGTTGTTTGCCGCTAATTAAGATGCTTAAAGGTGACGCGCCAACACCTTAATTGGCTATATATTATTCAGACAATTGAACAACTGGCCAAATTAATCCAAAGATCCAAACAATAATAACCCACTAAAAACAGAGAATAATTAAATACCCATGAATGCAGAAATTAAAATAGAACAATTAGAAAGATCTCACAATTGTTGTGCAATCGAATCTTGATTATTCCTCAACTAGGAAAGTGATTTAGCCACGCCTCATCTCGACAAGCAATCCAAAGAGTTCAAGCGATTCGGATGAAGGAATAGCACTTATCAATTAATGGGGAATCATCAATTGCAAAAGTAACTATTGGAAAGGAAAAACAAGCAAGTACTAGTCTATGCTATTGATATACCCAGGAAAAACGAAAGACTAAAAACTATATGAAGTACTACGCAAAGATCCTCTGCCAATAAAGAAATCAGGATCCCTTCTATATGTCTGCGTCTTTGGCCTAAGGAAACAGAAGATACTAATCCCGTGTAATTCAGGAATCCCACAAAACAAGGAAACAGATTTGAACTTTTCCTAAAAAAAAACTTTTCATTCCCACCAATCGCGTCTTCTATATCTCTAAAAGATATCTTCCCTTTTTCTTCTCCTACTTTGTTGCCAAATCATTCTCTGAAGATATTTAGAAATTCACCATTAAATACCATTTTAAACATCAAGTGCCTACAATGGATACAAAAACCAAATATGAGCGGAAACCCAATTCTTTGCACAATGATGGCCAAAATTAAGATGAATTATCAACAAATTAAATGCATAATTGGCTCACTATCAAATTTCTCTCTCTCTCTGATCTTTCTTTCTGTAGTTCTCTTCGCCAAACACCAAGTCTCTCTCTCTTCTCTCTCTTCTTCTCAATCTCTCAAACAATTTGTCTCCCTCAACCAATCTTTGGGCTTTTGTGCAGCCATGGAAATTTTTTACAGATTGGTTTGTTATTACTTTAAGATCACTGTTGATTGCTTAAAGTGAAGTGTTTGTTATAACTCTCAATGGGTTAGATGTGATTTGAAGGAAAGATTGGTGGATGATTGTTGATGATGGAGGTTTCTGGTCAAAAAAATGATAAAGACGCAAGGATGACGAAGATGAAGAGAAATTAAAAAAAAGGGAAGAAAGAAATAAAAAAAAAGACTTTTTTTTTTCTCTAGATTATTTTATATCAAGGAAATTTTGAAAGAAAAGTTAAAGTGAAAGCTTAATAACCTTTTACCAAACACACTATGGATTTCTGTCAAAATCCATTATCCTTGACCATTTAATTATCGGTTCAGATCCTCTATTCAGGTTCTCTATCCAAATTCAGTATCTAACTCAAAATCATGTCGTTTTATTAAGTTTGACATGTCATCTATTTTATTAAGCAAAACACGTCAGTAGATTTATTAAATAAAAATGATATGGTTTTGAGTTGATAAGAAATTTGGACAAAAAACTTGGACAGAGGATCCGAAGTGATTAATCACACCCATAGTGATTTTTACTAAAGAAATTTTTCCAAGCAGCTCCTAACTTCAGTTTAACCATTCATGTGAATCCATCAAATATGACAATTCAGATCCTTTGTCCAAATTTCCTGTCCAAATTCACTGTCCAATTTAAAACGATGTCGTTTAATTAAGTTGGTAACTTTTTTTAAATAAAACATGTAAGTAGTTTGATTAAGTAAAACAACATCATTTTAAGTAGGATACGGAAGTTGGATAGAGAATCTGGACAAAGTATCAAAAGTGTAGATACGAGCCACTACTCAATGAAACCATGCCAAAGGCTGCTCACAACCGATGAGCAATCATTTGATGGAGTACAACATCGATTCTCCAGAAAATTAATTAACCTAACAACATGCTGCCCCTAAAAGCTACAGGAAAGCCACATCACAGTTTCATCCAAAGACACGAAGTGCATGATTCACACAGGTAAACCCTTCATCAACCATGAGATTCGCCCCACTTATTTGCCTTGCTTCATCACTAACTATAAAATATGTACCACTTAAGTAAAATTTGTCCCACTTAAGTCCCTAAAGTACAAAATATTTTATAGTTTAGTCATTAAAGTGGTACAAATTTTATATTTTAGGATTAAATTAGCTAGATTTTACTTAATTAAGACAAATTTTATGCTTCAGGACAAAAGAAAGACAGTTTAAAGTTGATAGACCAAAATGAAAATTCGGGCATAGTTGAAATACAAAATAGAATTAACCCGAGAAGTATTGTCCATCGTGCGTTCTTTTCTTTCTTTTGGGTGGATGCAAGTTTTCCATTAATCAGCAGCAATTGTTTCGAATCGCAAATTATTTAGACCTAGAAAAGCAAAAAAAAAAAAAAAAGTTCCAATCACACATGTCATTCCACTACATTGACAATTTCCAAAAAATTATTTGTTCCATTATCATAATAAGATAGCCATTGGATAAGTAAGCCTGTAAAATTGCTTACTTGTTAAAAGATCAAATTAAGCCCAATTTTGTTTGAATAAATGGATTATGAAAGTACCATATAAATGGACTATAGGACCTTTTTTTGATAGCTCGATCTCTCTCATAACAACCTCAATCGCCGTATTCCGTCGGCATTATGGAATCTGAATATGCTTGAATCTCTAGACCTCTCTTACAACAAACTTGAAGGAACCATTCCTGTGAGGCATCTGAATCTGCCATTTCTTGAGTAATTGGATTCTTTAGTCTTTCAGAAAATCATCCAATTGGACCCATTCCTTGAGGAAGGTATTTTGATACATTTGGAAATGATCCATATAGAGAAAACTTGGCCTTATGTAGGTTACCGATGACCAAAGATTGTGGAGATACAGGGACACCACCACCATCATCACCATTCAAATTTCATCAACAATATAATTCTGAGTTCTTTGATAGATTCACTTGGAAAGCTATTCTTTTGGGATATGGTTGTGGATTAGGCTAAATCTTGACTTGATTCGACTCATTTACCGCCCTAGCTTTACTCAATAGCACACCTCCGTTGTAGTCATTCTAATTTTTGTATGTCATCTGAACTTCTACACATTGTCTATCTCTCAGTTATTGAATTCAATGGTGCTGCCCCTACCATATTTCCCAATAGCTCCATAATTATGATTAGGCTAAACAAACCTGAATCAGAATCAATGTTTATGTGGGCCAGCATTATGATATAAGTTTAGTGAAGGGGCTGAAAACTGACTTCAAACTCCCTTGATTTGTTAAACATCTCCAATAATTAAATTGACGGATCCCAGAGTAATTTACATTGCTAATTATGCCACTTTAGTTTCATTCTTAGAAATCTGTCACAGATCATTTTGGAGCTAACTCCTAAAGGTCACAATTTCAACATATGACAGAATAATTCATCAAATTATTGAACTGTAGAAAATGATATGTTGAATAATTGCAAAAATAGATTGCCATTCTTCGCCTAACCTTTTTTTTTTTTTAAACGATAAAATGTTATTGGAAAGATGTAAAACTGTCCAAAGTGGACTACGTCCTGCTATACAAGCTGTAGAATCACAACACTAAGGATTGGAGTAGTTCCATTCCTCATCAGAAATAGTAGCAAAAGCATGCAAGCTCAGCTTAGAGACTTGGTCTCTATTTGTAGTTTTAACAAAAACAAAACAGCACAAATGAAACAACTGAGCAATTTCCTTTATGTCTTCAATGAGCACTTCCAATTTCGACTCCATTGACTTTTCAGCTCGCAGACATCTTAGCAGATGTTTGTTTCCTACTGAGATTGAGATTCTTGTCCACTGATACTTGAGTGCTTTGCAAAGGGCAAGTCTGATCCCCATTCCTTCATCTTGGACCTCTGAGCCCAAGCTTCTTTCTCTAAATGTCCATTTAGATATCACTTGGTTCTCCATCGAAGCCATGACTCCAACTCCAATCATTCCTGACTCTTTGTTTTTAGAGGTTGCTATCCTCATCTTCACACAGTTTTCCTCTTCCTCATCTGTCCTTCTTGTTTCCTGCTCGTCCAATGTTTCTATTGTGCTGCTTTGTAGTATTCTTTTAGTTGCTATATCATAATCCAGCCATTCAGTACTAGCTTTCTAAAGAATCTTGGTCTCCACTAAGCTTTTGTCATTAAATTCCAAACTGTTCCTTGCCTTCCAAATTTACCAAAGGATGTTAACTGTTAAGGCTATATGCTCGTAGCCTTCTTTTCTACCTCTTGCTTGTGTTATCTCTGCCCACCATCTACTGAAGCAGCCTTGAAAGTCTTTAGTTCCATCCTATTGAATTGGTACTAACTTCCAGATTAACTGAGGTTTGTTGCATTCGAAGAGTATATGTTCTATGGTCTCCTCTCCTTCTCCGCATCCTTTGCAAACAGGATCCCCATTCTTTGTTCTCTTGAAAACATTCTCCCTCCTTGGTAGTGTGTTGTTGATGCATTTCCAAATGAAAAATTTCAACTTAAGCTTAATATTGAGTTGCTAGAGTGTCTTCCAAAGACTGCTATGTTCAGCTTGCACACTAGGACCTTCCTTGTTTCTCTGTTCCTGGAATTGTTTGATCCTAATATCCATCAATCTTTTGTAACTTGACTTGACTAAGTAATTACCATTCTTACTATGTATCCAAATGAGTCTTATCTTTCCTGTCACTGATGCTGATAGGTAATTTCAAAATCTCTTCTGCATCTGCTCTTTTGAATAACCTGACAATGGTATTTCTGTTCCATCTAAAATTCGAGATGAGCTTATTAACCTTTTGAAGATTGCACCCTTTTGGTTTGCCAGTTCCCACAACTCCGTCCTTACCATTCTGCAACCATCTGTCTTCCCAGACTCTGGTATTCTTCCCATTTCCTATAATCATCCTTGAACCTGAGTCTACCATTTCCTTAACAAACATGGCACTTTGCTAGAACCAGGATGAGTTTTTAGGCACTTTGCAGGAGAATATAGAATCTTTAGGAAAGTACTTAGCCTTAAGCACTTTACTGACCAGGAGTTCTGGGAATTTAATAATCCTCCAAACTTGTTTTCCCAGCAAGGCTTGGTTGAAATTTTGAATATCCTTAAATCCCAGGCCTCCTCTTTTCTTGTCTTGAGCCATTTTACTCCATGAACACCAATGCAACTTCTTGTGACCTTCGATCTCACCCCACCAAAAATTAGCCATCATTGCTGATATCTCTTTGCAAAGCTTAGATGATAGTTTAAAACAGGACATTGTAAAGTTGAGCATAGCCATTATAACTGCTTTTAGCATTTCCTCTTTGCCAGCTATGCTAAGGAATTTGTTCTTCCAATTCTACAGCTTGCTCTTGATCCTTTCTTTGATGAATCCAAAAAGCGGGTCCTTTGTTCTAGATATCACCACTGGAAGCCCCAAGTATTTCCCTTGTGAAATTGCTTGAATACCACCTAGAGTGTTACAAATCTCATTTTTTTTCTTCTTCTTTCATATTCTTGCTGAAGAACAAGGAGGATTTGTCCAAATTAATCCGCTGGCCAGAACACTCTTCATACTGTTGCAGAATCTCCATCAACTTTTGAGCATTTCCAGTATCAGCTTTGCAAAATACTAAGGTGTCATCCGCAAAAAACAAGTGAGAAATGACAAGTCCTTGCTTGCTGATTTTTAAACCTTTTAATTCCTTGTTATTAATAGCTCTTCTGAGTAGATTAGAAAAACCTTCCGAACATAAAAGGAAAAGATAAGGTGATAGAGGATCACCTTGCCCTATTCCTCTTTCGGGCAGAATATATTCTTTAGGTTCTCCATTGATGTTAAAAGCATATGTCACTGATGTAATGCAACTCATCACCCATTGTATCCATGTAGAACAAAAACCCATCTTTATCATCATAGCCTCCAGAAATTTCCAATCCACCCTGTCGTAGGCTTTGGACATGTCTAGCTTCACTGCCATGAAGCCTTCCTTGCCTTGCCTTTTGTTTTTGAGAAAATGCATGCATCATGGGAAATAATGATGTTATCTAAAATTTGCCTGTTAGGAACGAATGCAGCTTGGTTTTTGCTTATACACACTTCAAGGACTTCTTTGAATCTGTTTGCTAGGATTTTCGAAATGACTTTGTAAAGCACATTGCACAGACTAATAGGTCTGTACTGACTCAGATCAGTAGGGCAGCTAACTTTGGGAATTAAGGAAATGATGGTGTGGTTAACTTCCTTTAACATGTGGTTGGAATGGGAAAAACTTGTGATGGCTTTTACCACATCCTGATTCACAATATCCCAATATTTCTGGAAAAACACAGGTGTCATTCCATCCGGGCCTGGAGTTTTATCAGGGTTCATAGAGAAAATGATTTCTTTAATCTCCTTTTCATCAACTGGTTTAACTAGATTATCGTTCATTTGTCTAGATATAGACTCTGGAATATCTTTTAGAATCTCATAGAGATTAGAATGGCTAGAACCAAAAAAGAGCATAGTGTAATACCTGGCCACTTCCATTCCTATTTCCTCTCATGGAAGAATTTAGTATTCCTGTCACCATCTTGGAGAGATTTGGATCTTGCTTTTTGGTTCCAATAGATTTCTTCTTCCTGATATGCCTCCTTTAATTGCCTTTTTAGTTCAGTCATTCTCTCTCCTTTCTTATCCATCAATGCATCCCTGCTCTGCTTAATTTGCTTCTTGATGGTGTCTATCTTAATCTTAGAGTTGATGTTTGCATCTTTCTTCCACTTTAACAGTGCAACTCTGCATCTTGCTATTTTTTTGCACACCTTATACATCCTTGACCCCTCAATCTATTGCTGTCAGGCTGCTTTGATAATGTCCCTTGCACCTTCTTTCTTTGACCATCTCTTGTCGAAGAAAAATTTTTTCTTTCTTTTTTTCTCCACTGGTGCAGTATCTAGGAGAAGCATTGAGTGATCTGAAGCAAAACTATCAATGTGACTACATTTTGGATTTTCAAAGCAAGCAGTCCAAGCTATACTACTTAATCCTCTGTCCAGCCTTTCTTTCACTTCCCCAGATTCCCAGTTGTTTCTCGATGTCCATGGGTTGCCTTTGAAGCCTATATCCACCATTTGATTGTCTTCAATTAACTTCCTGAAGTCTTTAAAACTCCAATCCTCCCTTAGCTTTCCTCCCCACTTCTCCTCATTAGAAACAATATCATTAAAGTCGCCCATGATTATCCATTTGTCTCCCTAGAATTGGCTTCTTTCTTTAATGACTTTCCATTGATTTTTCCTTACCTGATTCTTGCAGCTTGCATATATGCCTATGAACCACCAATCTTGTCTGGATTCTATATCTTCAACCAAGGCCTCAATAGTGAAAGCTGATTGCCTGATTTTTTTGATCACTATTTCCTTTTTCTAGAATAAAGCCATTCCCCTAGATTTGTTCATGGCTTCCACCACATAACACTCATCACAATTGAGCCTTTTTTTTAATCTTTTCCATGTATTTGATTTTGTTTTTGGTCTCACTTAAAAATATTATGTCTGGGGAAAGGGGGTAGTTTACCTCCTTCAGGTGGGGAATTGTCAAGGGGCTCTTTGCACCTTGACAATTCCACACCAAAGCCTTCATTGACAACTTGGGGCCTTACCTAGGGTGGCCCCCTCTCCCTCTTTAACTTGTTCTTGTCCTCTGCATTCATTCTCCCCTTTGAATTTTTTCTGGTTTTGATTCTCCCCTTTAGCCTCCACCATTTCTTCATCTCTTAACTGGAATTTCCTTTTCCCCTGTGATATTAACAAATTCCCATTGATTTCTTGAAGGGCTTGTCTGCCTATTTTTATTGACTGAGGCAGTTTCCTGAACTTTTTGCCTTCCTTTTGCTGATTTTTTCTTTCCCCATTATCTTCATCCGTTTCCATCATCATTGTACACATCTCCTGATCTGGATAATTTGACCTCTAGCTTTTTTGTTCCCTTTCTCCATTTGTGACCTCCTCCTCGTTTTTGTTTTCTTTTTTCTCACTTAGTCTGTTTTGCACTTGGGCAGCTACTGTAAACTTGGTCCTTATATCTTCCACCCCTCTCTTAGTTGTTTGCCTTGACATCAAAATCAACTTATTCTTTCCTTCTTCTACAGTTTGAGTTGATTTATCCATTCCTGATTCCACTACTGTTTTCTCATTTTGAATAGGTTCCTTAGTGCTCCTTGTTTGTTGTTCCATAATGCTGTTCTCAGCAACTGCAATCCCTTTTTGGTAGTTTTGGACCTGATCGAAGAACTTCCCTGAATCACCTCTGATTGACTCATCTTTTCCTGACATCCCTTGTTGCTTCATTGAGCTCTCCTCTTCCTGGATGTAACCTTTTTTGTTATTTGCCCTCAACCATGGCCCAAACTGATTTTGTTGTTGTTCATTGTTGATAGAAATGCCGATTGTGCAGGTTTTTTAAGAATGCCCTATCCTGCCACATTTATAGCAGAAGTCGGGACATTTTTCACACTTAAAAGGAATCCGTTTATACACTCCCTGAACTTTTACTGCTGTTCCTCGAAGTAGGGGTTGGCTTATATCTGCAGTCACCC
The DNA here is from genome assembly GCA_013103745.1 of Gardenia jasminoides. Lineage (NCBI taxonomy): Eukaryota > Viridiplantae > Streptophyta > Magnoliopsida > Gentianales > Rubiaceae > Gardenia > Gardenia jasminoides. The sequence goes on from CM023099.1 coordinate 35,986,278, forward strand.
TTAATTTCACATGTCTTCCTTGTTTTCCTCCTATTTGAGGGATGAACACTTCTTTCACCTCTTCAAAACCTGCCCCTATCTTTCTGCCTGCATTTTTAGTTAGCCAATGGATTGGTAAATTCCATGCTTGCACCCACAGGAGAGCTTGGTTGAAAATTTCCTCATCATCTTCTATGCCTTGAAGCCACTGTTTCAGGACTAAAATTTGATTGTCAATTATCCACAGCCCTCCCTCCACAATTTTCTTCCTCAACTTTCCATTTGGGATAACAAATTGGAATAGATTCTGTCCCAGTTCTGTTACTCGCAAGTTCTTGGGGTAGCTCCATGCACTGTTCACGTAATTTTTAATTCCTGTAAAATTTACTAACTTTTCTCCCTTCACTTTCCCAATTATGCTCTCCTGACATTCAAGGACTCCATCATCTACATCCCCACTTTCCAGTTCAGTACCTCCCATTTGTTTGCTACTCAGAGCAAATTTTTGCATAATGTTAATAAGTTCTTCAGCCATTCTAATCACTATAGATAATAAAAAATATACTAGAGATATATGCAGATCAAAAGAGATAGAGAAGAAACCCAGACAAAAGGAGTTAAAGAGCTTATTTTCTCTAGGTAACTACCGGATCTAACAGGCAAAGAGCTACTGGGGGTATTTAATGGTTGATTGAATGCAATGCAAAACAGAATTCAAGACAAGGAAGTTCCAGACAGCTCCACTGTATGACCACTTACCGAGGGTGTTCCCCGAAGCTTTTATCACTTATCAGTTGCTTTACTCCTTTAACCTGAGCTAGCTTTTTTGTTCCTTCTTACAATCGAACTTCAGCTGCCTTGGATGTTCCCAGAAGCTTTGTTATTCCTTCTCAGTTGCTTTGCCCCTTGAACCTGAACTTGCTTTTGTTCCTTTAACAATCAAACTTCAGCTACCTGGTTTTGAATCTGGGGTGATGTTTGAAAATTGATCTATTTTTGGATTTTAAAAGTTATTTTTTTAAAAGTTTTTAGAACTCCCACCTTGGGCGGAAGAGGCTCTCATTTGAAGAGAGAGAAAGTGCTCTCATTTCGCCTAACCAATACTGTGCGGATCTAGAAACCATTTCCCATGGAAATTGTTTTTCTATGCAAGGCAATGTTAGGGAGTCGGTTGGGCCTTACAACCCATGCCCTTTATAGATTCTGTCTAACAATTTCTACGTCAGAAAGTATACATCGGTAAGTTGGGCCTATATATCGGCAAGTTGGGCCTTATCAAGTCTTTCAGAAATTTTTGGAGTCTTGAGTATGTTAGACTCATGGGTCTTCCACGGATTGCCTTTCGGTTATTGAGTGCAGACGAAAATCTTGATGGGATTTGGTAGCTATCCTTTCCTAGACTAACATTTTCTTTTTTCTTTTTTTTAAAGAAAATCATGAGGTTGGTAGGAAGGAAAAGTAGGATGTTTATTTGTTGTTTATATTGTTGTTTCCTATGAAAGAAAGTAATTCATAATCTAATCTATTGTTGTTTATTTGTATTAAGTATCTTACTACTTCATGATTATGCACAAGGTTAAGTCGTATAGTAACTAATTTGAATGCCTATATTACTTAAACATTTTCTCTTGTGAACACCCTTTATTGCTTAATCATGCCAATAAATCTTTATTTACAAAAGTTTTAATACTTTTTTTTTAATGCATTTACATGTTGTAATAAAGGACAATTCAAAAAAATTTTAAATAGTTGCTGTTTTAATCATAGCTCCGGCGTCCATTGCCAATTTCTGTGTCCAATTGAGAAAGACCAACAATCATTGAATAAATCGACCATGCAAATTGCAATTTCCACAATGCTTTGGGAACATAATTTCTCAATTTTGGGCGCTGAAATTGAAAAATAATGATCTTACAACAAATTGACAAAATGTTTGCTGAGAAGTCTTGACTTGAATTGCATTGCAATTTCTTGGAATGTTCACTACTTAACACGATGATTGGCCAACTCTAGAGAAGATTGGAAGTCCTTGACGTCCGGAACCTCATGTGAAGGTGACATATTTCCATCATGGCTAACTCGTAAGTCTTCCAGATTCCAAGTCTCTAAAGTGACAGTGTGTTTGAATAGCTAATTATTTGATTTATTTATTTATTTATATTATCAACATATTTTTTAATTATTTTTTTATTTCATATACATCATATCAAAAAAATATTACAACATTTAAATAACCAAATTATTTCAAATAATCTACTTACGTTCAAACGATTTATAGGTCTCTCCAGCAATGAATTCACTGATGTCGTCCCTACATTACTTCTCAACAGCTTAAAAGCTGTAACCGGGCCAGGGCAATATCAATTTGCAATATTGAAATGACATCACTTGCATACTAGTATTCTATCACACAGCATCTTGTGGGGCTAATTCCTAGAGGTCATCAATTCACTGTATTTCCCAATAATGCTTCAACACATCATTTTGCTGTGCAGAGTATTGCATATTGTCACAATAATGTTTTTTTATGCACCGCATTCCAATTCAGACACGCCATTGTGAAGTCTTGTAGAAAATTTGACAATAACGTTAGAGGTTGGACCGACGAATCTTCTGCGAAATTGCATGTAGACAAAAATTGCAGCAGGATCTACCCTTTTCTGGACTAGCTTATTGTAAAAGGTGAAAGAAAAGTTAGAAATTAGAACTTGAGTCTTCTCCAAAGGGGTAGGTCATCTGCATGGTCTTTTGAACACAAATTATACTCTCTAATCCCTAGCTAAATTTAAGGGTTAATGAATTACATTCACTTCGATTAGAGATTATTGGAAAAGAAAAGTAGGATCCTTTGCCGTCAAAGAAATATATAGTTGTTATCTGTCCAATTTGTTTGATAAAATATCATAATTTTATTAAAATTTGCACTAATGATGGAAGTTATATCATTAAATATACACAGACTTTAAAGAATAGAGATGCAGAATGGATAAAAGAACAAATAAATATTATATGGTAAAGTTTCAAAAATATTATAAAAAATGAAATAAAACAATCATAACACCGCGACAAACATCTATGCATGCTTACAATCGTTAGATTGCTGATTAACTGTTTCAAATTCAAATATTATGGTGAAATATACTGAATAGATCTAAGAAATTCTAGATTTGATAATCAAAACCCAAAAATAAAAAAAAACTCATATCTAATAAATAAAAATGAAAATATTACCTAAAGCTCTCACTAGGAAGTTTTTGGAGAGAAGAGAACTCTCGCTAGAAAAGTTTAGGAGAGAAGAAAATTCTCACTGGGCAATTCTAAGATAGAAGAAATTCTTGTTAGGAAACTCTAGAAGAGACTTTACTCGTACAAATGAAAGAAACTAAAGCGAAGGCTCCTCCCATAGGGAAAGAAATACTAAATTTCGTGCTAGGTATCTTGCTACTTCATTAGTTGTGCACGATACTAAATTCTAATATCTATTTTGCTTCAATTTTATCTCTTGTGAACCCCTTTATTGCTTAGTTGTGCCAATTAATCTTTAATTACAAACTTTTTTAGCCACTAAATTTCTAACTATTTGGATGTAATATTAGAGTATTATTCAAGAAGTATTTCAAATAGTTGCTATATTGTATTAATTATGCATATATATTTCCAGAAAAAGAAATTTCATAGTTCCATGAAAGTTTCTATGAAAATCAATTTAAGCATCATACTATTCTTGTATAATTTTAGAAACTTTTATCTCCATAATTCTTTTTAGTTTCTTAGAAAGTAGGAGACAAATGAAAGAATGGTTTGGCACTATGCATGACATATACATCTTTTCAGCCTTCAAATTGCGTTTATCAATTGCTACTCTAATAGGGACAAGAGATTTGGGTTTGTTTGGATTGTTCTTATTTGCCTAAAAAATTTTCTTTTGCATCATCAACACAAATTTCAATAATCTTTTTACCTCATATATATCACATCAAAAAGTGCTACAGTATTTTTTTCAACAAATTATCCCAGATAAAGAATATTCTTAAAAAGTCTTCGACAACTGTGTCATGGAATTCTTGAATGCTCTGCAAAAGTACTCAAATCATTGCTGTTCTTTCACTATTTAGAAAAGTAAGGATAAGTTAAATTTAACCACATTTTTCTCTCAGACTTGACTCTTTTTTTTCAACAATCAAGACAGCAATATGACAAGTTTAGTTGTTCACCTACAAATACGCAACTAATATTCCGTTTTGTGTTGATATCAAGTTTAAACAAATTTTATCAACTAAAGATGCAGATGCAAAAATCTTTGATAATATCTAACTTTCCTTCCTATTGAAACTCATGAACTTCTCAGTTTTTCTTTCTTGGAAGAATATTTATGCTTCAATTTAAAGAAATTTTTAAGACAAAGGCAGCAATTTGTCTTTACTACTTTTGTGATCTTCGGGTCTGTCTTTTTCTCCGAAGATGGTATCTTGAAAAATTAGTAAAAATTGTTGCAAATAGGATGGTATCACATGGCACAGAAATACTGATCATGTAATTGAGGTCTTTCTTAGGTCTAGGCAACGGATATGACCCTGCATCTTACAAACCAAAATTTCAATATCTCTACTTACAAAATCCCATATCATAGTGTTACTTTCCCAATTCAGATCCTCCGTCCAAGTCTCGTGTTCAATTTAAAACGATGTTATTTTATAAAGTCAGTAATTTTATTAAGTAAAATATGCCAGTAAAGTTATTAAATTGCTCACAACCGATGAGCAATCATTTTGATTGAGTACAACACCGATTCTGCAGAAAAGAAAACAACTTAACAACATGCTGCCCCTAAAAGCTACAGGACAACCACATCACAGTTTCATCGAAAGACACGAAGTGCATGATTCACACAGGTAAACCCTCCATCAACCACGAGATTCGCCCCGCTTATGTACCTTGCTTCATCACTAGCTAAAAAGAGTACTGCATTGGCAACATCATGTGCTGTCAGCTCTACGCCTTGCAAGTTAGCAATCCTCCCAGCAAATGATCGAAAACCATCCCTTGCCTCTTCAGTCCTTTCATCTTCAGGCAAATGAGCCAGAGCCAAGCTTGTTGCAACCCCATAAGGGGAGACGCAGTTCACCCGTATGCTATGCTTCCCTAGCTCTGCAGCTACATTCATGGTTAGCCCTGAAACAGCATGCTTGGACCCTACATATGCATGAGGTCCCAGACCACCTATTTTGCTAGCAACACTACAAAGAGAAACAATTGAGCCCTTCTTCAGCGGAATCATGATACGAGCTGCATGCTTCATTCCCAGAAAAACACCTTTCACATTGACATTAAACACGTTTTCAAACACAGACAGATCGAAATCACGAATGTCTGAGCAAGGTGGACCTGCTATCCCGGCATTGTTCACTATTATATCAAGTGAGCCGAACTTGTCAACGGTGAAGTCAACAGCATGGCTGACATCATCTTCTACTGTGACATCACAATGAAAATAACAAACATACAGGTCATCACCAAGGTTCGAACACAGCTGCTGACCAAGCTCATCTTGGATGTCGACAATACAAACCTTTGCACCATGTTTGTGAAACAGACGTACTATACTCTCTCCGATGCCGGTAGCTCCTCCAGTGACCAAGGAAACTTTTCCTAATAATCTTTGGCTAGGAAGGGAACGATCATTGGAGCCCGTACTGGACATTATTGCAGGTTAATCGCACCAGCACAATACCAAAGGCCTTCTATCTGAGTATCAGGATTGTGTTGGAATAATGAAATATCCTCACTGCACTCCGAGCTGCTCTGTTGTCAATCCATCATCCGTTACACCAAAGGATTACACCTAGCAAAAACCTGATAAGTAAACTCTTTTGGTAAAGAAACCCTTCAAATTTCAATAAGAGGATTATAATACCGTATAAAGCTAACAAATCAAGGAAGAAATTACCAAATCCAATCCCATTAACTTATTAACCAGGGCGCCAAGAAGAAGCCAGCTGACAAGAAAACAGATATGAATCCTGGTACTAAAATGCATTCAAGGGGGTCGGGTGGGGGAGGGGTTCCAGTTGATGATAGAAAGACAAGACGGTACATAGACAAGCTAGACAAATGAACTATTAGTAAGAGAGTGCTCAAAGTGGATGAACTTAGAGACTTGATTTTAAATCTTGGGTCAATTTGACTTAGGATTGGGAGTTGATATTGACATACATCCCCAGTTAACTCTCTTTGGGAACCATCGAATTGGAAATCTCATTGTTTAGAATTTCAGATTGGTCATCTAGTTGAATACAGCCTCATGTTCAAGGTCAAGTTGAACCCCATTAGCAGCATACCGAAGCTAAGCCTCATTTCTAACATTATAGTAATTTACCCAAATATGAAGAAACTAAAATCAGATCAAAACGGTAAATTGGAAATTGGAATTTCAAACACACAGAAAAAGAGTTGTATATCGTATAACCATGCATATCAGTGAAGAATAAAATGCACAGATCACTGCAGCAGATAGCAGGGGTTGGCTACAAGAACATAAATATGTATAATATATGAATACAAAGATAACCACATAAGCAGCAACAGGAAAGTACACCTAACGAACAAAAAACAGATCCTGAAAGACAGAGCAAGTTACAACATAACAAGAATCAAATTCTCCACCCACCCTCTTGATTTTTTAATCTATGTGGACCAGAAAACATGATAGAAATAGTACCTTTAATTGAAGAAGTGCAAATCAACAGACCTGAGTTCTTTACTAGTGACAGTTGCTTTTCAATCAAACACATATGAGCAAGATTGGATCACAGGGTGATGCGGGTACGGTGTCAACCACCCTATCTGACAGCAATGTAGATGGCAGGGAGAGCAGCAGACTACAGAGTGAGAGAACAGAGAGGTACTAGCAGTTTTTAAGTGTCCTTTGTCCAACTCTACTTGAAGTGGCACAGAGCTACTTAACAGTTTTTAATTGGCCTTGAAAGACGAACCAAATTGCCCCATACTTGAATCCAACTCAATCCGGTAAGAATTTATTTGAGATTGGTTTGTCCAACTACTTAAACAGTTTAATAACTTTCAAACTCGATAAAAAATTCGATTGATATATAAACAAGCCAAAGTTTGAATAAAATTTTCAAGTTCATTGAAATAATTAAACAAGTTTGAATACTAGAGTGTTCATCTTAGGCTCATTTACATCCTTATATGAGATCTTCTTATCATTTAAACTTAACTTCTTTTTTAATAGAGTTTAAACTTAACTTTAGCTACGGTTGAACTAGACCAGGGTCCAATTATCATTTAAACTACCTCATCTGGTCTGGGTTCAATAACAAAGGTCATTTTCTACGGAATACTTTATTTTTGATGACTTTTAGTGTAGGAATTCCAATCCTCCTACACTGTAAACTGTAATGTTGGAATGTATGCCCTAAAACAATCATTTTATTTAAATATATTACTTATTAAGTTTTGTATTTTATGAACTTTCATTTTTTCTGTTAAATATTAAATTCAACTGATAAAGTCTTTAGAATATTTATTGATATGATGGTAGTCACAAGAGTTGATGACTATGAAATATCAATCACATTTATAGTAATATTCTTAAATTTTCGTAGTCATAGTATTAATGAGACAGGACATCATTAATACGGAAAGACTAGTACACAGTTAGCCTCTACTTAGTGTAAGTAATGGTTGTTCTCATCAACCATGGCATAGGAATACCTAGGCTAATGTGTAAATGAATTGTAAGGTACAAATTCATTGGAGTGATCCACACAGAGATCCCATTAGAATATCTATCTAGTGTCAATGGTTGAATCTCTTATGGAAAATTGTGTAAATGATCCTAGATTTGAGATCACCATAGTTTTTTGAGTGTGAATCACTGCCTTTTGACTCTATTACTTGTTACTCACCAAGAGTGACTTAAAGAATAGAAATTAGGGGTAGTGTGAAGTATGGAAAGATAGTGAGTGATCAAGAAAGAATTCACTATTTCGATAGTAGGAGTTGATATCCAGAAAGACCTCTAGTGAGAAATCAACCTTAATAGTCGACTACATTAGCCTAATTGAAGAATGTCTTCAAATTAACCTAATTTAAGATTAATTCCGGGAACTAGCAAATTAATTAGTCATTAGGGAATTGGCACTTATTCCTTATTTCTTGACTAATAGGATATCGATGGTGAAAGGATAATAATTACATGGTAATTTTTTATGGAAAGGTTAGGTCAAAATTTCCTTGACTAATTTCGAGTACTTGGGTGGTTGTGATGTGTTACTAGATACCGCTCACAATCTATAATTATGAATGAATTAATTATTGTAATTAATGATAAAATAAAGTTGTTTATTTTATCTAATTCTTCTTGAGAATTATAATTCATAATTATTACCAGTGTATTTGGAACCTCTTGGATCACACGCTTAGAGACTGAATTTTGGATTAAAATTGTGTGTCCAAGTAGGGATTTGGAAATAAAATCTTTTGGAGTTTAATTATAAAGGCTAATAAATCTCGAGGGTTATCTGACAAATAGGATAAAATAGTTATCTCTTATCTGTCAGATAACAGAAGGATATAATTAATATCAGATGTTACGTTGTTTGATTTTGAATCAAACAACCTAACTCTATCCTTCTCTCTCTCTCTCTCTCTATCCTATTAATAGAAACAGACTATACGATACGTCTGTTACTACTACTGATAGACAGAATATAGAGGCTAAGTTCTTTTGAAAACTTACATAGAGAGAAAAACCAAGAGAGAATGAGAGATAGGCTAGCACCATCTTCACCCTCACACACAAATCATAGAGACGATCCAGACTTCTCTCTCGCGTGGATTGCGGTAAAGGCAGGACATTTGGACTGCTCGAGGAGCTGATTATCTTCTTTGACGAGTCAGAAGCAACGACACCCGAATTAAGGTAATCCTGTAATCCCCCTCTTCAAGTCATACGCAGAATCTAAAGTGATTCCATGTGTTTATGATACTTCTTCACATTTTCATGATTCAAAAACTTGATAGGGATTTTCTTTACTCAACAAATTTTAAATAACCTTTATAACCCTGTATTACCCCACGTATACGGATCGTTTATTGAGTATAGAGAAATAAGGTGTCGATCCCACGAGGAAGAGTGTCAAGTACCGGTGATTCTCAAACTCCTCTATTATTTAGACTGTCACAAGTAAAATAAAAGGGAGAAGGCGGTGAACCGACCTAAGGAAAAAGGAATAAGCAAGTAAAACCAACCGCTAGGTGTCGAAGACATCCAATTGGCGGTAGAAAGGAAATAACAAGAAAGCAAGTAAAGAGTTAAGATCCAAGAACTTTAGAATCCCTTGTTAAGTTAGATTAGAAGTTAGTCAAGTTAATTATGTCCCTTCTCCAATGATTTGCTAAGGAATAACTTCCTTTTGCATGCCATCACTTTTGTCAATGGTCATGTGTAGTGCAAGCTCTCATTTAAGATAAGCCAGTCACTCGGAATCGCTTTCGCCAATTCCTTAACTCCTTGGAATCTTCCTTGACCTATTTTCATAGAGAAAAGAGAGAAACAAGATAAATAAGCTCAATGAAGTTTGATAAGTCAATATTTTGCATGTTTTTAATAGGTTTAATTATGTAGTTTTTGTGTGTTTTTGATAGTTTAATGGCTAATGAACTAGGGTTTCTATTGAAATTCTACATTTTGTGGTTTAAATAGAAAAGTGCATTTTTGTGGATTAATGTGGTGAAATCTTCATGTTTTTGTAGGATTGCTTGTTCAATTATCAAATGAGATGAAAATGTGGATATTTGCCAAGAAGCTTGGAAGAAAAATTTGAAAATGCAAATTGCAATTCAATCAACGAGGAATTAAAGGGTCAAAAGTCGGAGCAATTAACGCATCAATTTCACGACGAAAAATGCTAATTTCACAAATTTCAAGGAGATTCGCGAGTCAATACGCGAACTAACAAGTGGAAATTTCAAATAGCTCGCGAATCCCTCTCACAGGAGGGGGATCCGATCTGATCATGATCCTGCATGTGGATCTACCTCATGGATCGTCGAAAAATGACAAGTTGCGAAATCTGATTTTCCAACTCACTTCCAGCTCAATTTTCAGAAGAATTTCAATGAAAGGTGCGTGAAGAATCTTGTGAAGGTGAAGAAACAACTCATAGCAAATTCAAAACACAATTTGCTTCAACATTACAACTCATTTGAGATTGAAATTCAAAGGATTCAATGCATGAAGACAAGAGATTCATGAAGCCAATTTCTTTGACTTTTCAAGGCCAAACTTTTCTTGTATTCACATGATAAAGTCTTGGAAGTTTGTGGATGAATTCATCTATAAATAGGATCTCTTGTAGACATTTGAAGAGAGATGTAGATGTAGAGATGTAGAGAGGAGGCATGTAGTCTTCACTAGTTTATTAGTTTAGTAGTATAGTTAGTAGTAGTATGTTTAGTTAAGCCTCTCAAATCCTAGAGTGAGAATGAACTTTTTTTAGTTATGATTATGAAGGAGTGAAGTTATTTATGTCCTCATTGATTTTGCTAGTTTAAGACTGTGCTTATGCTTTATGGTTGATTAGCTACCAACTATAAATGATTTGATGTTGATGAGCAATAAAAAACTTGCCTTCAATAAGATCTAAGATCTTAAACACTAACTTATATTCTCATGAAAGTAGTGAATATAGTTGGTTGGTTTTGGTTTTATACTATAACTTCATTGAGCTCATTTAACTTGTTTCTCTCTTTTCTCTATGAAAATACGTCAAGGAAGATTCCAAGGAGTTAAGGAATTGGCGAAAATGATTCCGAGTGACTAGTTCATCTTAACGAGAACTTGCACTACACATGACCATTGACGAAAGTGATGGCATACAAAAGGAAGTTATACCTTAGCAAATCATTGGAGAAGGGACATAATTAACTTGGCTAACTTCTAATCTAACTTAACAAGGGATTCTAAAGCTCTAGGATCTTAACTCTTTACTTGCTTTCTTGTTATTTCCTTTCTACCGCCAATTGGATGTCTTCGACACCTAGCGGTCGGTTTTAATTGCTTATTCCTCTTCCTTAGGTCGGTTTACCACCTTCTCCCTTTATATTTTACTTGTGACAGTCTAAATAATAGAGGAGTTTGAAAATCACCGGTACTTGACACTCTTCCTCGTGGGATCGACACCTATATTTCCCTATACTCAATAAACGATCCGTATACTTGCGGTAATATGGGGTTATAAAGGTTTTTAAAATTTGAGGAGTAAAGAACATCCCTATCAAATTTTTGACGCCGTTGCCGGGGAAGAGATTTGTTCAATATCGGTGTTAAGAATAATTCTATTACTTTAGACATTTTTATATTCTTGTTTATGTGTTAGTAACTATTCTTCTTCACTAATCTTGCTTTTAAGCATTTTTAGGTTTTAAAAGGAGGATAGCAAGGAAGTGGATCAAAACTTGAGAGAAGGAAGCTCGGCAATGGACCCCTACAATTTTCAAGGCTATATCCATGAAGGTAATCAAAGGATGTCCGAAGGTATTGTAGACACCAAATTTTGACGATTTCAATTGTTTTCTCATATTTTTATCTATTAGTATTTAATTATTTATTCTTTTTGAATATTCTAACATATTTTCTTATTTGTAGGTTTTTATGAAAAAAAAAAGAAGAAGAAAAAATCCCAAAATTCAACTCTCAAAGCCCAGAAATAAAATGGACAAATTATTCCCCCAAGCTAGTCTTAAGCCCAATCAATAGCCCAACAGAAAAGAAAGGAAATGGCCCAAAGAAAAAGTGAAAGACCAAGTTCAATTTAAAAAAAAAAAACTTCGCGTGCATTGCGTTCCTCCTTCATCAAACCGGTCTGAACTTGTACCGGAAAAGAAGGCCATGGCCAATCCTTTTTTTTTCTTCTCATTTTCCATCAAATTTTAGACAAAACCAATGTAAAAATCTTATCCTAATCACCAACTAATGATGTATAAGAAAACACGTCATCTCTTTTTCTACCATTCATTTGCTTTTTTTCTTTTTTTTTTCTCTATGCTGAAGCCATATAAAGGCAACGATTAGGGTTTAAGGGGAGGCAGATAGAGGGGAACACAGAGAGAGAGAGGCGGCGAAAAACGAACACAAGAAAAAGGAGAGAAAAGAAAGTGAAAATTCAAAAAAAAAGAGAGAGCAGAAGAACGAAAAAAGAAAAAACGAAAGGAAGAAAAGGGAAGAAGTGTTGCTCATATTGTTCGCCACCAAAATCGAATCATCATCATCACCTCGATAGCTCTTAGGAGTAGGTAAAGATCTCTCAAACTTTTTCCCTATTTATCTACCATTTCCATGAAAAATATGAATTATTTGTGTTTCATATGATTTAATTACTTTGCTAAACCTGTAATGTAGCTACGTTGGTGTGCTATAGTGGTTAAGTCTTGTTTCTGTTGAAAAAATTTGGGCCAGATTGTTCAGGAATTACATGAAAACGTTTAGTTTTGTTTACTGCCTTGAACATGTTTGATGAAATGCCCCAACGAAATCTTCATCCATTTGGACTGATTTTGTTCGCTGAAACCGTGCCTTGCTAGTTAGATTCGTTGGCTATAAAAGAAAAGAAAACAAAGAAACAAAAAAAAAGAAAGGAACGAACAGAGAAAAAAAAAATTTTTTTGCTTGAAGACTTGTTTTGTTTTCTTGCTTTTTGTTTCGTTTTTGGCTTAGTTTAGGTTTGTTTTATGTTATAAATATGTTTAGAGTGAGGAAAGGTTTTGTTTTGTGTAAATTTTGGTTCAAAAAACTGGAAAAAATTGATTCAATGGGTTTCACCACTTTGGTGGAATTTTCAATCCGGCGACTTCATCGAATTTCAGATTCACTCACGGAAATTTGAATCCGTCGCGGAGCTTCAAAAAAAAAAAATCTGATAAGATTATTAGATTTTTGTTTGGGTTTGTTTGTGTTGGGTTATTTTCTTATTTTAGTTGGGTTTAGTAATTGGACCTTTGTTTAATTTTGTTGGACCTTTAGTCGGGCTTTGTTACTTTTCGATTGGGTTTTCCCTTGGGTTTCTGATCAATTTTTTGTTAATTTTGTTTGGACCTTTTCGGTTAGGCCATGGCTATTTTTTGTGCTGGGGTTTGGCACCAGACGTGCTTAATTTGTTTGGATTGTTTTGTTGGGTTTTGCTTGGGTTTGATATCAAATTCTGGTTAATTCATCTAGATTTTATTGCTGGGTCTTTCACTTTGTTTTGTTAGGGATTTATATTTGGGGTTTAATTTAATTTCCTTCGGCCCAAAATAATATTAGCCCAATTCTTAAAATTTTTTTCAGCCCACTCCTCAACCCATCAAATGGAATTTACACATTGGACCCTATTTTCTCAATCAGTTTCACTTTGGCCCAAAAACTTTTGGTTTCTTTCACTTAAGTCCCTATTTTAATTACATTTTTATCCCTCGACTTTATTTTTATTCAAATTTGACCCCAATCTTTGGAAAATTCTGTTGGACCAAAAGTTTCAAATATTTTCAAATACATCCCTAATAAAATGTGACTTTGCAATTATAAATGTTTCTTTTCTTTAATTGTTAAGTGTGAGCTGCTCATATGCATTGTTTCCCTTTAACATTTCGATTTTGAGTTATTCATTTTGATTAGCATTTATTTATGGTGGTATTTTGATGTGTGTATTTTTTTGAGTAAGTGACCCAAAGTTCACATGTGAGTCACGGGGGAGGTATATCTAAACCCTTTAGAATTCTCTCTTTATGTGCCTTATGTGTTTTTGTTATTGCATGAATTTGCATGTTTAAATTTATTTACCTTAGTTTCATTCATTTTTAGTCTTTAGTCGCTTTATTTAATTTTCCTTAATTATTTGGAAGGCACTTGAATGCCAAATTGTAATAGATAGGTTTAATTTTGTAAAAAGTGTATTTATTCTAGAAAGTGTAATAGTTAGATTATTATTCCGAATTTTTTCCCTTTAGAATGTATATAGGTTCCCCCAATGTAATAATTAGGTTTTATATGCTTATTTTGCATGCTTGCATGATTATGTGTTTACTTGCTTTCCTAGGGTCTTGCATTTAGATATTATGCCTATGTGTTATGTGTTTATGTGTTTTATGTGTTTACTTGCTTTATTATCATGTCTACATGTTTATTGTGTAAATATATTTACTTGCTTTATTATCATGTCTACATGTTTATTGTGTAAATATATTGACGTCACCACACTAGTCCAACGCTAGTTGTGGCCTTTCCTTTCGATTTCTCACTAATCCAATGTTAGTGAGAACTTTTTGACGAGGGCATGTCCAATGCTAGACCCTTAAATGCCGTTCATGCATTAGATACAAATTTCACACACTTTTCACTTTTAGAGTTTCTTTCCCATTTTTGCATGTTATTATTCTCCCATCCCGTATGCGAAACATGTCATTTAGTTTTCTTTTTTTTAGATTAGTGCATTTAAGGCATTACCCTTTGAATTAGGAAGAAGCGGTATGCTTTCCTAACCTTTTTATTTTCTTCTATGAAAGGAAGATTTAAAGTCCGCAATTTAGTCCCCAGACCCATTATGATTGCATTATCCCTCTTTGGGACATACATGCGCATTATTTTAAATGCTATCAAAATCATTCTTTAAAAAAATCAAGTTTCTTTCTTCATGTTTAGCAATTCAAAGTCAAAAAACCGTTTTTCTTAAAATTGCATCTTTTGAAAATTCAAGTTCCTCTTTGCACTTAAAATTGATCTTTTCAAAAATCCAATTTCTTTTCCCTTGAAATTTTATAAAATTGTTATTTCTTTTGAAAACTCTATTTTCCCGTTTGTTCGAGTCTCATCATTTGCATTCTTCGTGACCTCCTCGAGAGATCAAATTTGGATGACACAATTAATGTGATCAATTCCAATCACACCTCAAGGAGAGATTTTGCCCCTCTCGATCCAACATTAGGTTTAGGTTTTGCATCCATATAGACGACATCCAAATGTGATAAATTTTAAAGTTAGAAGTAGGAAATTTTTAACTAAATCTTGCAACTAGCTTTGGCTAGGTTAGAAGGGTGCCTTAGAGACGAGTAACATCGAATCTTTGCCTTCCCTTTTTTCAACCGTGACCCCCGAACCTTTTTCTCTAGTTTTTCAAAGACCTGGAGTCGTCTAAAAAAGGGTTTTTCTAGTTTATTTTCATTAATTAAAATTTTTGGGTGACTTGGTACACCTAAACTCCATACTAAGTGGCGACTCCAAACTTTTCTAAAAACCCTTTTTCTAGACTTTTGTTTTGGGGTCCAAATCGTCGCATTTTTGTAGTCCCATGACCCATTTCTTTTTTCAAAAATCAAAAATTAATTTTTAACTAAAAAATCTTTTTCAACCAAAAAACCAAAATGACGAGTAGGCATGTAGTCTTCACTAGTTCATTAGTTTAGTAGTATAGTTAGTAGTAGTATGTTTAGTTAAGCCTTTCAAATTCTAGAGTGAGGATGAACTTGTTTTAGTTATGATTATGAAGGAGTGAAGTTATTTATGTCCTCATTGATTTTGCTAGTTTAAGACTGTGCTTATGCTTTATGGTTGATTAGCTACCAACTATAAATGATTTGATGTTGATGAGCAATGAAAAACTTGCCTTCAATAAGATCTAAGATCTTAAACACTAACTTATATTCTCATGAAAGTAGTGAATATAGTTGGTTGGTTTTGGTTTTATACTATAACTTCATTGAGTTCATTTAACTTGTTTCTCTCTTTTCTCTATGAAAATAGGTCAAGGAAGATTCCAAGGAGTTAAGGAATTGGCGAAAGTGATTCCGAGTGACTAGTTCATCTTAACGAGAACTTGCACTACACATGACCATTGATGAAAGTGATGGCATACAAAAGGAAGTTATACCTTAGCAAATCATTGGAGAAGGGACATAATTAACTTGGCTAACTTCTAATCTAACTTAACAAGGGATTCTAAAGCTCTAGGATCTTAACTCTTTACTTACTTTCTTGTTATTTCCTTTCTACCGCCAATTGGATGTCTTCGACACCTAGCGGTCGGTTTTAATTGCTTATTCCTCTTCCGTAGGTCGGTTTACCGCCTTCTCCCTTTATATTTTACTTGTGAGAGTCTAAATAATAGAGGAGTTTGAAAATCACCGGTACTTGACACTCTTCCTCGTGGGATCGACACCTATATTTCCCTATACTCAATAAACGATCCGTATACTTGCGGTAATATGGGGTTATAAAGGTTTTTAAAATTTGAGGAGTAAAGAAAATCCCTATCAAGTTTTTGGCGCCGTTGCCGGGGAAGAGATTTGTTCAATATCGGTGTTAAGAATAATTCTATTACTTTAGACATTTTTATATTCTTGTTTATGTGTTAGTAACTATTCTTCTTCACTAATCTTGCTTTTAAGCATTTTTAGGTTTTAAAAGGAGGATAGCAAGGAAGTGGATCAAAACTTGAGAGAAGGAAACTCGGCAATGGACCCCTACAATTTTCAAGGCTATATCCATGAAGGTAATCAAAGGATGTCCGAAGGTATGTCAATTGAAGATTGCACAAGGAGTATTAAGGCTAATCTTGATTATATTGCATTTAATGTGCAAAAGAACACCATGACAAATTTGCTTGAACAAAAAAGGAATGCTAATGCTTTTAATTCTAATTATGTGATTTGTGACTTGTGTGGATGTAATCGTGCTACACATACATGTATGCAAGCACAACATGTGGATTCTTATGGTGAATGTGAGCATTACAATTCTTGTTTTGATCAAAATGGTGTTAATTGTGATAATTCTTATACTTATGGTTGGAATAATCCATGTGTTTATGATGATTCTTCACATTTTCATGATTACCAACCTAATGGTGTTCAATATGAATCCAAACCATCTTGGGAAATAGCTATTGATAAATTAGCTACTACAACCTCCGATCATTTTGATAGGATTGAGAAAAGATTAGATGAAGGACATGAAAGATTACAAGAGCAATTGCAAACTTTGTGTGAAGTTATTTCATGTGGTGAAAAGCAAATTGATCCTAACATTAATGATGGGAATGTTGCATGTGAAAGTGGATTACATTTTTATGATAATGATGAATCTTATTTGCATTTTAATGATAAAATGTCCCTTTCATATGATGATAACTTTGGAATGGATTTTGAACCTCAAGAGGTAAGCATGAATGATGCATATATAACCCCTTTTGAGGAATGTGGTGAAAGTATAGATTCCAAGGTCATCTTACCCCAAGAAGGCCATGTGGACATTCCTTTGATAAATTCTCAAGTGGTGGAATTGCAAGGTAATATCTATGACTCACTTGAGATAGGTAAACCTCTTTGTTCTTTCATATCATTTGATAAGACTCACATGATTGAGTCACCTTTCAATGATCCACCTCGCCCTCAATTGGTGGATTATGCATTGACTAAACCTCCTTGATGAAAGGGGAATATAGTCAATCTAATGACTATAAAAAAGTGCTTTTTGGGAGGCAACTCAATTTTGTTTAAGTTTGTGTTAGTTTGGTGTGCTTTTATGTTTAAGAATGTTTGTTTTATGTTTTTAAGTGTGTTTGTTGTGTTTGTCTTGTAGGAAATGTCAAGCATGCAAAAATGACCTTTTTGGTGCACGATGAATAGTGAAAATGCAAACATCTTCATACCTCAATTTGTGTTTTAGTTGTTTTTGATTCAAGAAATGAGGTTAATTATGTTGTTTTGATGATGTTACATGTGTTAGAGAATGTGCATTGCATAATTAACATGCAGGATTTTTGTTCTGGGAATAGTAGAAATTGATTATCCAATGAAACAGTTGCAAACAAGTTGCAGAATCCAATTTCCATGAAGGATCCGCGAGGTGATACGCGATGTATACATCGCGGATCTGAGCCTCGCGGATCTGAATCAGAGGAGTTTTCTGTACATCCGCGAAGTCGAAACGCGATGGATACATCGCAGATCCATGGATCGCGGATCAACTTCTGAGAACTTCCCAGGCAAATCTGTGAACTGAAACGCGAACTGTGATTCGCGGATCGAGGAATTTAACCTTTTTCTGCAGTTTCTTGTCCAATTTTTTAGGTATTAAAGGTTATTCAATGGAAAATGAAAAGTGGACCAATTCAATCACGTTAACAAGGGGAGTATTACTTTCTTATCTATCTTATCTTATTATTCATTCTTACACATTGAGGACAATGTGCATTTTAAGTGTGGGGGGAGGAATTATGTGATTGTTATTTGGAGAAAATTTGTAAAAATTCGCTAAAAATTTTTCGCCAACTCCTGTACCAATTTGCTTCAATTTCTCAATTAATTTCGAGATGACTATTTTGTGATTAAAATTTTTGCAATTTAAGGATAGTATATCTTGTAAAATAGAGGAAATTATGCCTAATTTAGTATGTTTAATGAGATTTCTTCTCTTTGTTTGATTTTACATAGTAAAGTGATAAATGTGGTTGATATATGTAATACTTTTCTCATGATTATTCTTTTAAGGATATATTTATTTATATTTCCTTTAGGAAAAAAAAGAGAAAGAAGAAAAAAGAAAAGTGAAAGCTCTATTTCAATGTGCTTAGTAACCAGGAGTCTTCATCTGAAAATGTCGACTGTCGCGTCAAACGGTACTTGAATAAAAGTTGGCAAATAAGTGAAATGTTGAGTAACAGGACATAAATAATTCAACTATTTCATAATCACAACTACAACAAGTTCATCCTAACTCTTGGATTTAAACTTAACTAAACATAATAACTATACTATTAACTATACTACTAAACTAATGAACTAGTGAAGACCACATGCCTCCTCTCTAATTCTAATTCTTCTCTCTTGTCTACAAAAGGGGCTATTTATAGGGGAATGAATTCATAAGCATCCAAAATTCTATCATGTGAATACAAGACAAATTGAGCTTCAAAAGTCAAGGAAAATGGCTCATGAATCTTCATCTTCTTGAATTCTTCAAAGTGTGTCTTCATGCATTGAATCCATTGAATTTCAATGTCAAATAAGTTGTAAAGTTAATGCAAATTGTGATTTGAATTGGCTATGAGTTGTTTCATCAACTTCACAAGATTCTTCACACAGTTTTCATTGAAATTCGTCTGAAAATTGAGCTGGAAGTGAGCTGGAAAAACTGGATTTTGGCTGCAACTTGCAACAGTCATTGTCAAGGATCCGCGATGTAGATCCGCGAGGCAGAAGCTCGCGGATCACATCACGGATCAGCTACCCTGCTTCCGGTGAGAGGGATTCGCGAGCTTCTGAAATTTCCACTTGTTGGTTCGCGTATTGATTCGCGAATCTCCTTGAAATTTGTGAAATCGGCATTTTTCGTCGTGAAATTGATGCGTTAATTGCTCTGACTTTTATCCCTTTGATTTCTCGTTGATTGAATTGCAATTTGCATTTTCCAATTTGGAATTTCATCCATTTCATATTTCAATTTTCCAACTTTTCTTCCAATCTTCTTGGCAAATATCCATATTTTCATCTCATTTTGTCCTCATTTGACAATTGAACAAGCAATCCTACAAAAACATGAAATTTTCACCACATTAATCCACAAAAATGCACTTTTCTACTTAAACCACAAAATGTAGAATTTCAATAGAAACCCTAGTTTATTAGCCATTAAACTAACAAAAACACACAAAAACTACATAATTAATCTTACTAAAAATATGCAAAATATTGACTTATCAAACTCCGCCACACTTTAACCATTGCTTGTCCTCAAGCAATCAAGAATTACAAACCAACAATGTTTTAAGTGTTTGTGCACTTTTAAATTCAATTTCTCAAAACAAGGTAGATAACCATTTTGCAATCATCCATTAAACCACAAGTACTCATAATATCAAGTAAAAGAGAGTAATCATACCATAATTTCAAGTAACTCAATTCAATTTCTCATTCCTCACCCAATTTCACACGCAAAGTGAATCATATAGTCAATAATGCTTCCTAAACCCATAATCATCTTTAAAAGAGGGATTTATTCATATAACATATCAAACATATATTTAAACTGTGAAAATGTCTTTTGACGAGAAGATCGATATTTTTAGATGAAGAACTCCTGTTACTCAACATTTCACTTATTTGTCTACTTTTATTCAAGTACCGTTTGACGCGAAAGTCGACATTTTTAGATGAAGACTCCCGGTTACTAAGCACATTGAAATAGAGCTTTCATTTTTCTTTTTCTTTTTTCTTTTTCTTTTTTTTTCTTTTCTTTTTCTTTTTTCTTTTTTTATAAGGAAATATAAATAAATATACCCTCAAAAGAATAATCATGAGAAAAGTATTACATATATCAACCACATTTATCACTCTACTATGTAAAATCAAGCAAAAAGAAGAAATCTCCTTAAACATGCAAAATCAGGCATAATTTCCTCCATTTTACAAGATATACTTTCCTTTAATTACAAAAATTTTAATCACAAAATAGTCATCTCCAAATTATTTGAGAAATTGAAACATATTGGACAGGATTGTTCGAAAAAATTTTGACAAATTTTTAACATATCACAAATCACATATTCCTCCCCCCACACTTAAAATGCACATTGTCCTCAATGTGTAAGAAGAAATAATAAGATAAGATAGATAAGAAAGTAATACTCCCCTATTAATGTGATTGAAGAGTCGTGAACATGAAGATGTATTGAATTTGATCAATTTTGCTCCAATCTTCATGAGTCCTAATTGATAACCTTTAATCCCTGAGAAATTGGACAAGAAAGTGCAGGAAAATGTTAATTTCAAGGATCCGCGAAGCACAGGTCGCGTATCAGTGTGCGAATTTGGTTGGGTAGCTCTCAGAACCAGATCCGCGACCCATGGATCCGTGATGAGTAGGTCACGTATCATTTCGCGGATGTCCAGAAATGTTCTCTGATCTTGATCCGCGAGGCTCGGATCCGTGAGGTACACCTCGCGTATTGTCTCGCGGATCCTTCTGGAAATTTTGTTTCTGCAGTTTTTCTGCAACTGTTTCATTGGTTTTTCAATTTCTACTATTTTCAGAATAAAAATCCTACATGTTAATTATGCAATACTCCTTCTCTAACACATGTAACATGATCAAAACAACATAATTAACCTCAATTCTCAAATCACAAACAACTAAAACACAAATTGAGGTATGAAGATATTTGCATTTTCACTATTCATCGTGCACCAAAAAGGTCATTTTTGCATGTCTTGAATTTCCTACAAAACAAACACAACAAACACACTTAAAAACATTAAACACACATGCTTAAACATAAAATCACACCAAACTAACACAAACTTAAACAAAATTGGGTTGCCTCCCAAAAAGCGCTTTTTTATAGTCATTAGCTTGACTATATTCCCCTTTCATCAAGGAGGTTTAGTCAATGAATAATCCACCAATTGAGGACGCGGTGAATCATTGAAAGGTGACTCAATCATGTGAGTCTTATCAAATGATATGAAAGAAGGAAGAGGTTCACCTATTTCAAGTGTTTCATAGATATTACCTTGCAATTCCACCACTTGAAAACTTACCAAAGGAATGTCCATATAGCCTTCTTGGAGTAAAATGACCTTGGAATCTATACATTCATCACATTTCTCAAAAGGGGTTATATAAACATCATTCATGCTTGCCTTTTGAGATTCAAAATTCATACCAAAGTTATCATCATGTGAAATGGACATTTCATCATTAAAATGCAAATAAGATTAATCATTATCATCAAAATGTAATCCACTTTCACATGCAACATTCCCATCATTAATGTTAGGGTCAATTTGCATTTCACCGCATGACATAGCTTCACTCAAAGATTGCAATTGCTGTTGTAATCTATCAATTCTTTCATCTAATCTTTTCTCAATTCTATCAAAATGATCGGAGGTTGTAGTAGCTAATTTATCAATAGCTATTTCCCAAGATGGTTTGGATTCATATTGAACACCATTAGGTTGGTAATCATAAAAATGTGAAGAATCATAATAACAACTTGGATTATTCCAACCATAAGTATAAGAATTATCACAATTAACACCATTTTGATCAAAACAAGAATTGTAATGCTCAAATTCACCATAATCCTCATGTTGTGCTTGCATACATGTATGTGTAGCATGGTTTCTTCCACACAAGTCACAAACCACATAATTAGAATTAAAAACATTTGCATTCCTGTTTTGTTCAAGCAAATTCAGAATGGTGTTCTTTTGCACATTTAATGCAATATAATCAAGATTAGCCTTAATACTCCTTGTGCATTCATCAAATGACATACCTTCGGACATTCTTTGATTACCTCCATGGATATAGCCTTGAAAATTGTAGGGGTCCATTGCCAAGCTTCCTTCTCTCAAACTTTGATCCACTTCCTTGCTATCCTCCTTTTAAAACCTAAAAATGCTTAAAAGCAAGATTAGTGAAGAAGAATAGCTAATAATACAGAAACAAGAACATAAAAATGTCCAAAGTAATAGAATTGTTCTTAACACCGATATTGAACAAATCTCTTTCCCGGCAACGGCGCCAAAAACTTGATAGGGATTTTCTTTACTCCGCAAATTTTAAATATGTGACAGCCCCACCTCCCCCTAGGGCGAACCAAAGGGTTCGGCGAGCCGCCTGCCCAGCTCTCGCCAGGACTCACTACAGTTCTTCAATTGATTACAATTTAAAACTCTAATACATAATAATTACAATTCTAAAACTCCAAAAGCACACAGTGCTAAAGTCCACAAGCATGTCCCAGTAGCGAATCCAACCAAGTTCTCCACAATATAATGTACAACTCAACCAAAATTTCAACGCAGGATCTCCAAACAATAATTACATTTCCAGCTAGTCCAAATACACCAAAAGTCGAATAGTTCAAGATTATAGACAATACAAGAGATAATCCAACCAGTCATACGAAGATGGATCACTTCACATGTCTTTCTTCATCACGAGCCCTGTAGGGGGGGTAAAACAAAATATTTTTGGGGTGAGCTAAAACTCAGTGAGGTTCCGAGAAAACAAATATTTTAGAATTTAACTGCTTATCAGAGCACGAAAACATTGGAACATTCAAATCTTTGAAATCACGGGAAGAGTATTTTTCACTAGAAATTTGCAAGATGAAAACAATTCACGAAATAATTCACTTCATCACACAAGCTCTTTGACAAATAATCAAGTACACTCACAGTACACTTTTCAACTAGGAGATAACAATACTGGGCGCTTGACTGGAGATCGGTTACTCACGAGGAGACTTGCTCGGATTGTCTCAACTAAGTGATCAGTGCTTGATAAACATTAAATCAATTATAAAAGGATACAGCGCTCACTTGGAGCTATTTCACTGGTCCACTTCACCTTATAACTCCTGAGCAATCCCCTTAGTTCACCTGGCCATCGCCTTATTCCTCCAGAGGTAATACTCGAGTATACCGAATCAGTGCCCAGGGTTCTAACCTACCCGACCGAGTCCGCTTCTGGCTCGAATAGGCTAGCAACCAAGGGTAGAGCCAGTTCCATAAAGGCGTACAACATCGCATAAATAATGATCGGTCAAGACCAAGGAATTTTTGTTTTAAGATAAAGCTTTCCAACCTATCCGCCACACTAATGGCATTACTCAAGTAGGCTTTTGACCCACCGATCGCTCAAGAAGGTGGTCTTGGATAAACTTTCTAGCAAAAGGGTCTTGAGACCAGTTCGATCGATGCGATAAAGTACACATCGACCTACAAGTAGTAAGCGATCGATAAAATACACATCGGACTACAAGGGTAAAATGCTCCTTGGTATACCACTATCAAACAATCAAGTTATCAACAAACAATCAAGGAAACAAGTAATTATTTCAACTAATAAATAACAACACTTAAACAAATAACACTCAACACTTGAACATTTAATTAATATTGAAGGACACTCAAAAGCAACATGTAAAATCAAGTAACAATCACTTCAACAATAAATTATTTTACCTGCACACATTAATTTGAAACACAATTCCTTTGGAATTAATTTCTTTTGAAACCACGAGTAAATTAGGTCATTGACCAATATGTGTGGAAACATAGTTGAAATAAATTTTAAACTAGAAATATAGTAGTAGCGAAATATTTACAAATAAGTTAACATATAGTTTGAACACTCGAAATACCAGAAAAATATTTCATTCAGAAAAGTAGTAACGGAATATTTCATGTGAAAACCAGTGAAAATCTAGTCTAAAAATCAAGTAGAACAAGTTTGACAAGCAAGTGGAATAAGTTCAAAAACAAGTTGGAAAGCAAGTGTGAAAACAATTTTGGAAATAAGATCGAACAATCATCTAGATATTAACAATTTAACGAACCAAGTTATTTCACACGACAAACTACATTAAACATCAAAAGAAGTTTGTAAAGAGTTTCAAACACATTTTGAAATACTTACAAATAATTGGAAAATGTGTCATTTAAAAGATTAGTAGTAAAATGTTTCGTGCGTAAATAAATGGGGAAAACAAATTAGGACATGTTTGAAAACAAGTTAAAACAAGTTTAGAAACAAGATGAGAGCAAATTTGAAAACAAGTGAAGTAGTAGGTTAGTGAACCATTTCACAAGTAATAACATGAGTAGCAAGTTTGAGATAGCAAGATCAAAGTAAGGTAGTAGTAAAACATTTTAGTTGAAATGAGTTGGAACACTCACCAAATTTCACACTCGTCCACATAAATCATCAATCACCATTTAACCTTCATGGCATAATTGAATCCTAAGATCAACATAATATAACAAGAATTTACCACTTCTAACTCATAACAAGTGAAAACTTTCATTTTAAACCCTCAAGCAACTCACATTAATAGTCCAACTTAATCCCCCAAAATTAGTGTCCAAACTTACTAAACCTTTCGCTCAAATCAAGGGAAGAACTGCAAACATTTAGAGCAAGAGTCCAGGCATAAAATGGAGTGAAAATATTATTTTGAACCAAGAAAAGTATTTGAACCAAACCAAAATGAAGGAATGAGTATAAAAGAGAAACATCAACTTTGGCAGATTTGACACCTCCCGGTGTTTTGATCAGAACCAGAGCTACACTTATCGGATTGAGTTGAATTTTACACCGTTTCGAAGCTAAGACATAGATCTACAATTTTTGTGAAGCCATAGAAATTTACTTCATGCATTTTCGTAGTCAAAAATGGCAATTACAGAGACTTAAGAAAACTGTCGGGTTACGTCAGGAAAGCAGGAGCAGCTTCGGGAGAAAATCCATAACTCAATGTAGAAATATCGAAATTGAGTGCCGTTAGCGGCGTTTGAAACTAGATTCATAGGGATTTCAATGGTACAAAAATCAGACTCTATTCCATTGCCAATTGATACCAGAAAATCCGACAAGTTGGCTGAAACTAGAGACTGTCGGGTAAACAGGGGAGCAGAACAGTCAGGGGTATTTTGGACATTTATCATGCTACAGTGCTCCGATTGCTCTGAAATTTTTTGGGTGGAAATCTAACTCAAATCCCTACAACTTTCATGTTTTGAGAAAGAACTGGTTTGGACTCTAACATGGTCTAATTCGCAGAGGAATTGAACACAAAAATCTGGAATTTAAGATCAAATAGTTGGTGTGCAATCTTACCCTATTTCATCAAACGAATTTACCAAGCAATGATATCCATCCAAAATCTGTCCTCAGCTATCCTAATCCATTCTAAACATCAACCACAAGCTATACTACAAGATGTGAGGATTGTGCAAGCTAGATTACCTCTAAAACCTTCAAGGAACAAAGCTGAAAATGGAAGCTAGAGCAGCCTGCAGTCTTCTTTTATCTTCTCTTGGTTTCAGCTGCTTGGAGCATGGAGCAAACCTCTCTTTTTCCTCTCTTTTCTTTCCTTTCTTTTCTCCTCTTTGGCTCACGGTTTCTTCCCCTTTCTTTCTCTCTTTCTTTTCCTTCTCTTCCCCAGGGTTTTTCCTTCTTCTTTTCCAGCCTTCCAACCGATCCTCTTGGCTGGTTTTTAGTCTTAGATATTTCTTTAGCTTAATCCAAATTTAGTCCAAGTCCAAGTCAAAGATGTCATGCCAAATGCAACCTAGCAATTTAGGTGATGTTTCACTCTTGCCCCAAATGATTTCATTTCCTAGCAATTAAGTCCGTAAGTTGAGAATCCAATTTAGTCCATTAATACTTAATGACACCTAGTTAGGTCACTAGGGTCACTAATCACCCACGGATCTTAATTACCTTCGCACAACTCTCGCTACCTTAACCAATCAAGGTCGCAAAATATAATCCAAAATTAGGGTTTTCGAGTAAACCAAAACTTGTAACACTTGAAATACCATTGGTAAAAATACGGGATGTTACAAAATAACCTTTATAACCCTATATTACCGCAAGTATACGGATCATTTATTGAGTATAGGGAAATAAGGTGTCGATCCCACGAGGAAGAGTGTCAAATACCGGTGATTCTCGAACTCCTCTATTATTTAGACTGTCACAAGTAAAATAAAAGGGAGAAGGCGGTGAACCGACCTAAGGAAAAAGGAATAAGCAAGTAAAACCGACCGCTAGGTATCGAAAACATCCAATTGGTAGTAGAAAGGAAATAACAAGAAAGCAAGTAAAGAGTTAAGATTCTAGAACTTTAGAATCCCTTGTTAAGTTAGATTAGAAGTTAGTCAAGTTAATTATGTCCCTTCTCCAATGATTTGCTAAGGAATAACTTCCTTTTGCATGCCATCACTTTCGTCAATGGTCATGTGTAGTGCAAGCTCTCATTTAAGATAAGCTAGTCACTCAGAATCGCTTTCACCAATTCCTTAACTCCTTGGAATCTTCCTTGACCTATTTTCATAGAGAAAAGAGAGAAACAAGATAAATAAACTCAATGAAGTTATAGTTTAAAACAAAAATCAACCAACTATATTCACTACTTTCGTGAGAATATAAGTTAGTGTTTAAGAACTTAGATCTTATTGAAGGCAAGTTTTTCATTGCTCATCAACATCAAATCATTTATAGTTGGTAGCTAATCAACCATAAAGCATAAGCACAAGTTTTAAACTAGCAAAATCAATGAGGACATAAATAACTCAACTAGTTCATAATTACAACTACAACAAGTTCATCCTAACTCTAGGATTTAAACTTAACTAAACATAATAACTATACTACTAAACTAATGAACTAGTGAAGACCACATGCCTCCTCTCTAATTCTAATTCTTCTCTCTTGTCTACAAAAGGCCCTATTTATAGAGGAATGAATTCATAAGCATCCAAAATTCTATCATGTGAATACAAGACAAATTGAGCTTCAAAAGTCAAGGAAAATGGCTCATGAATCTTCATCTTCTTGAATTCTTCAAAGTGTGTCTTCATACATTGAATCCATTGAATTTCAATCTCAAATGAGTTGTAAAGTTGATGCAAATTGTGATTTGAATTGGCTATGAGTTGTTTCATCAACTTCACAAGATTCTTCACGCAGCTTTCATTGAAATTCATCTGAAAATTGAGCTGGAAGTGAGTTGGAAAAACTGGATTTCGACTGCAACTTGCAGCAGTCATTGTCAGGGATCCGCGATGTAGATCCGCGAGGCAGAGGCTCGCAGATCACATCGCGGATCAGCTACTCTGCTTTCGGTGAGAGGGATTTGCGAGCTTCTGAAATTTCCACTTGTTGGTTCGCGTATTGATTCGCCAATCTCCTTGAAATTTGTGAAATCGGCATTTTTCGTCGTGAAATTGATGCGTTAATTGCTCCGACTTTTATCCCTTTGATTCCTCGTTGATTGAATTGCAATTTGCATTTTCCAATTTGGAACTTCATCCATTTCGTATTTCAATTTTCCAACTTTTCTTTCAAACTTCTTGGCAAATATCCACATTTTCATCTCATTTTGTCCTCATTTGATAATTGGACAAGCAATCCTACAAAAATATGAAGTTTTCACCACATTAATCCACAAAAATGCACTTTTCTATTTAAACCACAAAATGTAGAATTTCAATAGAAACCCTAATTCATTAGCCATTAAACTGACAAAAACACACAAAAACTAAATAATTAATCTTACTAAAAACATGCAAAATATTGACTTATCAAGCAACGACACCCGAATTAAGGTAATCCTGTAATCCCCCTCTTCAAGTCATACGCAGAATCTAGAGTGATTCCTGGTGGGTGTTTGGGGTGTAAAATTTTATTTTTTCGCAGCGCCTGCTACCCCAAAACCTAATAGTGGTATCAGAACCATCCCTAGTGTTTATGTATGCCTTTATTTGTTATTGTTCATGGGTTAATTGTGTTTGGATAATATATATATATATGTGTGTGTGTGTGCAAAAGTTTGGTTGAAAGTTCATGGCTTTAATTTGATTAAAATAGATTAGAAAACCTGAAAAATTTTCACAGAACAAAGTTTTATGTTTTGGTTTGATATACTATGTAAAAGTTGCAAAATTATTGATTCAGTGATATTTGATGACTGTTTATTTCATTTGAATGATCTGCAATTGTTGTTAGATGATATTTTTGGTAAAAACTCTGCAGAATTCTGCAGTAACCAATCGTTGGCTGCTGGAGTAAAAGTTCTCTACTCAGATATGCGATGAGGATCTGCGAGGTATATCTCGCGTATTAGACTCGCAGATCAAGGAGTCACAGATCCAACTCGTGAATAGGATATGGGGGTCTCAAAATTTGATCCGCACGTATCAGAGATCCGCGACCCTGTGTTGTAGATCTGCCCCGCGGATCCTGTGCAGGAGTCTCAGGATCTGATCCGTGCGTGATCCGAGCTAGCCTCGTGGATCACCTCGGGGACCTTGCTCAGAAATTGATCCGCGTACCAGGGATCCGCGAACCAGATTCATGGATCTGGTTACGGATCCTTCAGGAAGCAGAATTCTGCGAAGTGAAATTTTTGACAAATTGGTTTTTCAATTTTTAAAAATTTTCTAATTCTGATCCGAATTTTAATTGTTAAAATTTGTTATGAAATTTGTTGTTTCATGTTTTATTAGGCTGGGCCTTGATTTGTGATTTAATTTGATTAATTCAAATAAGGTTCCCAATTATCTTCTAATTTATTTAGAAATAAAGATGACCTAATAAAATTGTTTTTGTCAAAATTTTCTGCACATGTATAGTCTCAAAATTAGTTTGAGATCTTGAGATATAAAATCCAAATAATCCATGAATGATTGATCACTGTAATTACATGCTTTTCTTAATTTAAAGTTGTTTAAATTTGTGTGGATGCATGATGGATGGTTGTGGATATAAACCCTATACGATTGTGGATGTATAGTTGAATGGCTGTAATTTTTTATAAATAGGACCTGCGTGTCCTTCCTTTCTTATTTTTCTAATTGTAATTTTTCACCTCATTTAATTCCCCCTGAATGAAACTCGGAATTTCCTCTATTCTATTTGTAATATATAATAGATAGGAATAGATGATAGGAAATTATGTAATTAGTATAGAAATTGTAAAATGGAAGATGAAAAAAGGAGCCGTGTAACCAGGAGGCGGATTTAATCTTAGTCAACCACTAATTTCCCTAATGGCCAGAAAAATTTGTTTAGAAATATCCACAACCATCCACGGTTTATTTTTTATACTATATTTATTTTTGAAATGTTTATATGCATGATGATCGATGAGACCGACAAATGAATTTTTCAAAACCTCAAATTATAAAATGTTTTGAAAAAGGAAACAAATCTCTCAAATTCAATATTAAGTCAAGGCTGCCTTCCATCATTATAGTATAAAACAAAAATGTGGTTATTAAGTGATAACTTGTTGGAATTTACCCAAAACTGCCTTACTTACTACATGTTTTTTACAATAAGAAACGTTCTTAAGAATGATGGGTTTGATTTAACTAAAATTATGATTTGTTGGGATTCACTCAAGACCATAAATTTTAGAGGCAAGGGTTGGGTTAATACATAAGATGTAAAATCAAGAGTTGATATCTAACGGATCTATAAATTACAAATAGGTTGTAATTGGTAAAGTACCTACCTATTAAAATTATTTTTAATTTGTTGGGATTCACTCAAAATCAAAAATAATTAAGATGGGATTCTAGCCACTATGAAATTTTAGAAAATCTCGAATCAATTTATAGAGGGTAATTGATTTGAAGAGATAGTGGAAATAAAATCATAATTTTGGAAGTTTTACGATTTTATTAAACAAAATTTTCTCTAACGAACTCTATCTTTATTTTGTTGTAGAATGAGTAATAATCTGAGCCTACGTACCATTCTTACTGATTACAAATTAAATGACACAAACTTTCTCGATTTGCATAGTAATGTTCTACTCGTTCTCATCCATGAAAAAATTGAATATGTACTTGATGGGCCTATACCTAAGGAACCTGAACCAAACGCACCAGTTGCAACTTGAAATGTTTACAAGAAGCATAAGGATGATAATAGGACGGCTTCATGTATCATGATAACCTCTATGATTCCTCAACTCCAGCAGCAGTACATGAACATGGGGGCATATGAAATTGTCCAACACTTGAGAGAGTTGTTTGAACAACAATCAAGGACGGTGAGATATGATACCTCTAAAGAATTGTTCCGGTGCAAAATGGCAGAAGGAGCACCCGTTGCTCCACACGTCTTAAAAATGATTGGGTTAATTGAGAAATTGACCGAATTGGGTTTTAAGATGGACTAAGAGTTAAATGTTGAAATTACAAATGGATTGTAATTGGTAAAGTACCTACCTGTTAAAATTATTTTTGATTTGTTGGGATTCACTCAAAATCGAAAATAATTAAGATGGGATTCTAGCCACTATGAAATTTTAGAAAATCCCGAATCAATTTATAGAGGGTAATTGATTTGAAAAAATAGTGGAAATAAAATCATAATTTTGGAAGTTTTATGATTTTATTAAACAAAATTTTTTCTAACGAACTCTATCTTTATTTTGTTGGAGAATGAGTAATAATCTGAACCTACGTACCATTCTCACTGATTGCAAACTAAATGACACAAACTTTCTCGACTGGCATCGTAATGTCCTACTTGTTCTCACCCACGAAAAAATTGAATATGTACTTGATGGATCTATGCCTAAGGAACCTGAACCAAATGCACCAGCTGCTGCTCGAAATGCTTACAAGAAGTATAAGGATGATAATAGGACGGTTTCATTTATTATGATAGCCACTATGACTCTTCAACTCTAGTAGCAGCACATGAACATGAGAACATATGAAATTGTCCAACATCTGAGAGAGTTGTTTGAACAACAATCAAGAACGGTGAGATATGATACCTTTAAAGAATTGTTCAGGTGTAAAATGGCTGAAGGAGCACTCGTTGCTCCATACGTCTTAAAGATGATTGGGTTAATTGAGAAATTGGCCGAATTGGGCTTTAAAATGGACCAAAAGCTAAATGTTGATTTAGTTTTTCAATCTCTGCTAGATTCTTTCTCTTAGTTCGTTATGAACTATCAGATGAATAATCTGCAGCACACACTATCTCAATTGTCGAATGTGCTAAAGATTACTGAGAAAGAAATTAAAAAGGTGAAGGGTCCTGTTGGAGTGTTTGTTGTTGCTTCATCTAATAAGAGGAAGAGGTAAGGAAAAGGGTCTAAGAAACCCAAGAACAAGCCTACCAAGAAACCCAAGAAGACCAAAGCAAACCAGTCCAATGCAACCTGTTTCCATTGTGGACAAATTGGACATTGGAAGAGGAACTGCAAGACTTATCTGGAGAGCTTGAAGTAAAAGAAGCTTGCCAAAACTTCATCAACAGGTTCATATATGATTAAGATTAATGTTTCTACTTTTAAATCAGACTCTTGGGTATTAGATACCGGATGTGGTTCATATATTTACACATCTATGCAGGGTCTAAGGGATAGTAAAAAGTTGAGAAAAGGAGAAGCAACCCTACGTGTGGGCAATGGAGCAAAAGTTGCTACTTTAGTTGTAGGGACTTTTTATATCAATTTACCCAATGGGTTGATTCTAAAATTGTCAAATTGTTATTATGTTCCAGCATTTACCACAAATATCATTTCTATTTCCCGTTTGGATTTAAATAGGTTTAAGATAATTCAGGAAAATAAATGTTGTTCTTTCTCTAAGAATGGTGTGTTTTATGGTTCTGAAAATTGGAATAACGGTTTATATATTCTAAATCTTGACAACCAAATTCTCAATGTACAGGAAAAGAGAATGAAATTAGATAAACTAAATAAAACCTACATCTGGCACTGTAGACTCGGTCATATAAATGAGAAATGCATTTCCAAGTTACACAAAGGTGGGTACTTGGACTCATTTGATTATGAATCATATGATGTATGCAAAATTTGTTTACTCAAAAAAATGACCAAAATACCCTTTACTGGTAAAGGGGAATAGGCTAGTGATTTACTTAGACTGGTACATATGGCTCAATGACAATCATAGCTAGAGGTGGATTTTCGTACTTCATTACCTTCACGGATGACCATTCTAGATATGGTTATGTGTATTTAATGAAATACAAGTCTGAATCTTTTGAAAAGTTCAAAGAATTCAAGAATGAAGTAGAGAAACAAACCAGTAAAAGTATTAAGACACTATGATATGATCGTGGTGGAAAATACTTAAACGATGAGTTTCAATTTTATCTAAAAGATAATGGAATTGTTCCACAATAGACTCCTGTAGGGATATCGCAACTAAATGGTATATCTGAAAGGAGAAACCGAACCCTAGTAGACATGGTCCGATCTATGATGAGCCACTTGAGTGCCTCAAAATCATTATGGGGATATTCTTTGGATACAACTCCTTACCACTCTTAATACAGCACCCACTAAGGTTGTTGATTCCACCTCATATGAGATATGAAAAGGAAAGAAACCAAATCTGTCTTATATGAAGGTTTGGGACTGCCCAACCTATGTGAAGAGGGTAGAGTCAGATAAGTTTGAGATTAGATCTGACAAGTGTTTGTTTGTAGGGTATTCAAGAGAGTCTATAGGATGCTATTTCTACAACCCAACTGAGCATAAAGTGTTTGTTTCAAAGTATGCCATCTTTCTAGAAAAAGAGTTTATTCTAGAAAGGGGCAGTGAGAGTAGAATAGAACTTGAAGAAGTTCAAGATATTCAAACTAACATGGAATTTGAAGAAGTTCAAAATGATCAAACAAACATTGAACAACCTATTGAAAAAAGGGTTTAGCCACATAATGATGAGGCACAAGTAGAAGCTATGGATGTTCAAGAGTCTTGTAGGTCAGTAAGAGTGCGCTCAACTCCCAAGAGATATGAGTTTCTTTTGAATCAAGGCAATGATGTACTAGTCATTTAAGATGACGAACCTACTACCTACCAAAAGATTTTGAATAGTCCAGACTCCTCCAAATGGTTAGAAGCCATGAATTTCGAAATGGATTCCATGTATGATAACAAGGTATGGATCTTGGTTGATCTACCTGAAGGGGTAAAACCCATAGGGTGCAAATGGGTCTTTAAGAAAAAGACCGACATGGATGGTAATGTGATTACGTATAAAATTAGACTGGTAGCCAAAGGCTACAAGTAGAAAGAAGGAATCGATTACGATGAAACTTTCTCACCAGTGACTATGCTCAAGTCCATTCGGATATTGCTTGCAATAGTAGTATATTATGACTATGAGATTTGATAGATAGATGTAAAGACTGCATTCCTTAATGGGAACTTGTAGGGGGATGTGTACATGACACAACGTGAAAGTTTTACGTCACCAAATCCCAGTTAGATATGCAATCTGCAGAGATCCATTTATGAACTTAAACAAGCATCCAGGAGTTGGAACATCCGATTTGATGAGACAATCAAAGAGTTTGGATTTCTCAAAAATCCAGATGAACCTTGTGTATACAAGAAGGTTTGTGGGAGTTCAATCGTTTTCCTTATATTATATGTGGATGACATATTAATAATGGGAAACGATATCCCATTGTTACAATCAGTGAAGGGTTGGTTGTCCAAAAACTTTTTCATGAAAGATTTAAGAGAGGCAACCTATATACTAGGTATTAAGATCTATAGAGATAGGTCTACAAGGTTGTTTGGTCTTTCACAATCTACATACATAGATAAAATCTAAAGAGATTTAGCATGGATCAGTCTAAGACGGGTTTCTTACCTATGATTCATGGTATAAGCCTTTTTAAGAGCATGTGTCTTAAGACACAAGTTGAGATTGATAAGATGCATAATGTTCCATATGTTTCGGCAATTGGATCAATAATGTATACTATGTTATGTACAAGATCAGATGTCTCCCATGCTCTGAGTTTCACAAGCAGATTCCAGACTAATCTAGGTGAAAGTCACTGGATAGTCGTTAAGAACATTCTTAAGTACTTGAGAAGGATTAAAGATTTGTTCTTAATATATGGAAAGGGTGAATTGGAACTTAAGGGCTATACAGATGCAAACTTTCAGTCTGATAAGGATGACCTTAAGTCACAGTTGGGTTTCATTTTTACTCTCAATGGAGGTGTTGTTTGCCGAAAAAGTTCCAAACAGGACACCATAGCGGATTCTACAACAGATGCTGAGTACATCGCAGCCGTGAAG
The DNA here is from genome assembly GCA_013103745.1 of Gardenia jasminoides. Taxonomy (NCBI): domain Eukaryota; kingdom Viridiplantae; phylum Streptophyta; class Magnoliopsida; order Gentianales; family Rubiaceae; genus Gardenia; species Gardenia jasminoides. The sequence goes on from CM023099.1 coordinate 36,020,927, forward strand.
CAGCTAAGGAAGCCGTTAGGATCAAGAAGTTCGTGTCTGAATTTGGTGTGGTTCCAAGCATTGTTAATCCAGTAATTCTGTACTGTGATAACAATGGGGCTATTATCCAAACAAAGGAATCTAGGTCTCATCAACAATCCAAATATGTACTTAGAAGATTTCACTTGATTAGAGAAATCATTGCCAGGAATTATGTAAAGATAGAGAGAGTTCCCACAGAGGATAACATAGTTAATCCTCTTACTAAGGGACTATCCCAAAAGAAATATGATAGACATGTACTTTCATTTGGATTGAAAGTCATGAATGAATTGTTTTAGTGCAAGTGGGAGGTTGTTGGAATGTATGCCCTAAAATAATCATTTTGTTTAAATACATTCCTTATTAAGTTTTGTATTTTATGAACTTTCATTTTATCCGTTAAACATTAAATTCAACTGATAAAGTCCTTAGAATATTTATTGATGTGATGGTAGTCACAAGAGTTGATGACTATGAGATATCAATCACATTTATAGTAATATTCTTAAATTTTCCTAATTATAGTATTAATGAGATAGGATATCATTAATACGGAAAGACTAGTACACAGTTAGTCTCTACTTAGTGTAAGTAGTGGTTGATCTCATCAATCATGGTATAGGGATACCTAGGCTAATGTGTAGATGAATTGTAAGGTATGAATTCATTGAAGTGATCCACACAGAGATCCCATTAGGATATCTATCTAGTGCCAATGGTTGAATCTCTTATGGGAAATTGTGTAAATGATTCTACACTTGAAATTACCATAGTATCTTGAGTGTGAATTACTACCCTTTGACTTTATTACTTGTTACTCACCAAGAGTGACTTAAAGAATAGAAATTGAGGGTAGTGTGAAGCATGGAAAGATACTGAGTGATCAAGAAAGAATTCACCACTCCGATAGTGGGAGTTGATATCCAGAAAGGCCTCTAGTGGAAAATTAACCTTAATAGTCGACTACATTAGGTTAATTGAAGAATGTCTTCAAGTTAACCTAATTTAGGGTTAATTCCGGGAACTAGCAAATTAATTAATCATTAGGAAATTGGCACGTGTTTCTTATTCCCTGACTAATAGGATATCGATGGTGAAAGGATAATAATTACATGGTAATTTTCCATGGAAAGGTTAGGTCAAAATTTCCTTGACTAATTTTGAGTACTCGGGTGGTTGTGATGTGTTGTTAGACACCGCTCACAATCTATAATTATGAATAAATTAATTATTGTAATTAATGATAAAATAAAGTTATTTATTTTATCTAATTCTTCTTGAGAATTATAATTCATAATTATTATTAGTGTATTTGGAACCTATTGGATCATACGCTTAAAGACTGAATTCTGGATTAAAATTGTGTGTCCAAGTAGGGATTTGGAAATAAAATCTTCTGGGGTTTAATTATAAAGGCTAATAAATCCCGGTGGTAATCTGACAGATAGGATAAAATAGTTATCTCTTATCTGTCAGATAACAGAAGGATAGAATTAATATCAGATGTTACGTTGTTTGATTTTGAATCAAACAACCTGACTCTATCCTTCTCTCTCTTTCTCTCTTTCTCTATCCTATTAATAGAAACAGACTATACGATACGTCTGTTACTACTACTGATAGACAGAATAGAGAGGCTAAGTTCTTCTGAAAACTTATGTAGAGAGAAAAATCAAGAGAGAGTGAGAGATAGGCTAGCACCATCTTCACCCTCACACACAGAAATATAACAATCGGATTTCCATGCTTGGTCATGGAGGATAGAATCGTATAGCTCTTTTCATTATATCGTTCTCATACTCATGATATTTATCATGAATAGAGAAATCTTTAAACACGTGAGCTATTTTCTTCTTTTGACTTGCGGATGGCTGTAAACATGCAAGTAATGATTTCAATTCTTTATTTACTCATTCATCACAATCAATTGATAACCTTATAGTTTTTGCAACTCCTAACTTATCTCTATCATGAAACTCAAAAATTTCTGGTATAACAAAATTTATCTCACCAACAAAAAATATAGAATGAGAGATAAGAGTTAGAGATGAAGGAGATGTCACCACAGTTGGAATTTCTTCATTAGACTTGTTCACTGGAGAGACTATAGGTTGGGGTCCCCTTGTTTCTTTCTCAATTTTCTCTTCAACCACAAAGTTAGATTCTTTCCTTTGGATCTCTTACCATTCGTCACCACTTCTCAAGGTAATTACACTCATATCTGGTTTGGAATTGACAATGGTTTCTGAGCGCAATTTTTCAGAATTCTAAGACATCAATTGGCTCACAGTAGACGCCAGTAGACATATTTGATTCTCCAAATTACGAATGCTTGTCTTTGTTTCTAACTGAAATTGAGCAGTGCTTTGTTGGAATTGGGCAGTGCTTTGCTGGAGTTGAGTAGTGCTTTGTTGCAGTTGAGCAGTGCTTTGTTGCAGTTGAGTAGTGCTTGTGGCCAAACTTTTAACAAGATCTTCCATGGAACTCCCCCCACTAGAGGATGAGGATTGAGATGTTGGTCTCACTTCATAGCTATAATTGGGGTAATCCCATCATGCTTGACTATACACATTTGAATAAGTATCAAACATCGGTGGAGATAGATTTTGGAATACTCCAACATCACTAATTTGGTCATTCATGTCTTCTTGAAGTAGTGGGTACTTGTCAGTCAGATGGTCCAACTGACAAATTTTACAAGCGTTGACTTGCGGTTTCTGTCCATCACTCAATTTTTGCACGAGAGAAGCCAAATCATCTGAATAAGGATCACTAATAGAATAGCTCCTATTAACCCAATTAGGAACAAAGTCCAGTCTATCATCCAAATATTGAAAATTAGTAGCCATCAACTAGTAAGAAAAATAGAGGAGAAATAAAGGAGAAAAAAATTGAGAAAATAATTCAAGCACCAGTTCTCAGCAATGGCGCCAAAATTTGATGGGTGTCAAACTGCCAAAAATAAGATACCTACTCTAAAAATATGAATTCAAATATAATGGTGAGTAGGGTCGTATCCTTAGGGATTGGGTGATTTATTTCCTACAGAGAATTTGGAGGGGATTTTTGGAGAAGGAAACAAAAAATTAAAGATGCAAAAATACTAAAATTCTAATTAGACAAGAATGCAATAATTAAAGAACACAAGAAACAATCAATTAAAAAAATAACTAGGCAAGGAATTACTCTCAGCATCGGTGCACACAACTGATCATAGATTCATGGAAATATTCATACGTTCATGAATAAATTAGTTATAGTGGTCAAATGACGCGCCTAACCACCAATCTTTTTTTATTTTTATAATAGTCCAGAGACACTCATAAACTACCTTCTTATGAACTAGACAACCCTAGAGATGCTTATAGGATTTAATGTAGTCACAGCATTAGAAATTAGAAAGATCCAATTCTAGATGACAAACACACATGCGGGTTTATTTAGACTAGATTAATTATTCCCACGATCCAAATTAGACCGCTTGCGAGGCGGTGAAATAGTCTCGTTTGCCACTAATCAAGATGCTTAAAGGCGACGCACCAACACCCTAATTGGCTATATATTATTTAGACAATTGAATAACTGGCCATATTAATCAATAAATCTAAACAATATCAACTCAAGGAAAAATAGAGAATAATTAAATACCCATAAACATATATATTAAAATAGACAATTAAAATGATCTCATAGTTATGGTGCCCCGAGTCTTGATTTTTCCTCAACTAGAAAAGAATTATGCCTTTAACATCTTAGCCATGCAAGTCGTTAATTCCATGAACTTGGCTCCGAAGAAAAAGCAATTGAATTGTTCAAGGAGAAATCACGAATTGATAACTATGAGCAAAGTCTGGGAAACAAGCAAAACTCTAGTCTACGGGGTTGGACGGTAAAGGACGGAAAAACGAAAAGAACAAAGGCAAGACTAGTCTCTTGTTTTTGCTACTGAGGCCGCGCACCAAAGAAACAAGGAAAACTAAAAATAATGCTAGGCTAAAATTCGTCCTCCTCCACCGCTAGAAAGCTACCACATATATATATGTTTTTGTCTTCCAATTCGTCGAGCCCTATTCAATCACGACGTCCAAGTCCGCTTTGTCATTTGAATTCTCTCATGATTAGGAAATGGATTTCCTTCCTCCCATCTCTTCACTTCCCAACAAGTCCTTCCCTAATTAACTTCCAATAATTCCTCCAAAATATCAACCCATGGCCCAGGAATTTAGCGCTCACATTGCCAACTTCTGCTTCCTATTCTCTGGCACAGGCACGCTCTGGAAATGCGAGTCTTCTGGAAATTTGCCAATAAACACCAATTTTAACACCAAAGGCCTACAAATGCCATAGAAACAATTTATCAGTAGAACTCCAATTCTTAATGCAATAAAAAGCCAAAATTAAGATCAAATATCAACAAATAAGGTGCACAATTATCTTTCTATCAAATTCCCCCACACCTAGACAATGCTTGTCCTCAAGCATTCACTATCACAACCAAGATAACAAGTATTTCATAGCACAATAAAGTAACACGAGTATCAAATTTCTCAACAACTTCATCAAAATTAGGAGGCAGAATATTCAACTCTCACACGGATATTAGTGTATCTCTCACCACTCAAAAGTGTTTAAAAGGACATATATGCTCAAATCAACAACATTGAAAGATATTACCATAGGCTTGCTAATATATCACATCTCCACCACTAAAAATGAATTTAATACAAAAATCAAAGGGTCTTTAACAAGGGATGTAATGAGATTTAGGTAAAGGGTTGGATAAAAAAAGGAAAATTTAGGCTAAACACATGAAAGAAAATACCAACAATCCATTGCATGAATTCAAATATCTTTTTTTATTCAGATGATCTTTCCAAGACATACCCATAAATTTCTCCAAAAATTAGCAAATGCAAGCACAACCAAGGCTTGACCCAACTATCACAACACAACACATGTTTACAATAACACTTCATAACTCTTTTTTTTCCTTTTCCTTTCTTTTTTCTTCTTCTTTTTTTTTCTTTTTTTTCATTTTCTTTTTTTTATTATTTTTTTTGAATTTTTTTTTCAAGAAGACATAACTAATATTGAAACATAAACACGCTTGCTAGCTTCAGCCATACCCTTGCACCGCTAATTGAAATCATCATGCAATAAAATTAAGGCATTCCTTTGATACAGGGTTCAAACAAGAAGGTACAAACAAAAATTGGATTAAGGGTAATTCAAAAGGGTTTTTAAACAATGAAAAGGTTTAGGCTCAAACATGGTCAATTAGGGGAAAATATAATTGGGACAGGTCTTTAGAAAGTCAAAAGGGGTAAACCTAAGTGCCCTTATCATTTTCATGCATCAAATTCAACAATGTGATCTCAACATGCATAACAAAACAAGTTCTAGAATAATCTAACCATGTGCGATATCACTCAATGAGAAAAATTAGAGCAATTTATGAATGAAATGTTCATTAGGCTCAAAAGCTCACCAATTGCTAAAAATTTGTCAAATTTTGCACATCCATCAATTGAATCAATTGAAAGAAAAATATAATACTCATGCTAGCAAAAATTTCACTAATCATACTTGCATCTTTCTTGCTTTTCACAACAAAACAAAATCCTAATAAATTGCAAAAAGTTGTGAAAAACTAAAAAAATTTGAAAAATATATATATCTGAGAAAATATCCCCTCCCCCACACCTAAATCAGACATTGTCCTCAATGGATGAAAATAAAAAGTAAAAGGAAAATAAGAGGACTCCCCTAATTAGATAATGAAGTACCGGAGGAGGTTGAAGGATGAAAATGCTTGAGTTGATGTCCAATCATCAATGAAATTTGGAGTACAAGAGACCCGAGAGTCACAGTAGACAATAAATACGGATACTAGATGCTATAAGGAATAGGATAAAAAGAATTAGAATAAAAGAGAGATTTTTCTTTTTGGTATACACCCTATCCGTTGTAAGGCGTGGGCATGCTGTAGAAGCATGAGTCTTCTGATCCTCGTCCAAGTTTGAGCGTCTGACATCCGCTTAGAAAGCGTGGGCATGCTAGATAAGTAGAAATCTTCTGATCAGCAGCTCTTTGCTTTGCCTTCAGACGGACTCTCTAGTGTGGGCACGCCAGAGAAGCTAAAGTCTTCTGTCCATTACCACTACAACATACTCAAAGATAATTTAAAAAACTATTAATAAAGGAAAACCTAAAGATGAGAAAAATGAAAAATTAAATCCTTGGGTTGCCTCCCAAGCAGCGCCTTTCTTTAATGTCTTTGGCTAGACATTTCCATGATTGGTCATGGAGGATAAAATCGTATAGCTCTTTTCATTACATCGTTCTCATACTCATGATATTTATCATGAATAGAGAAATCTTTAAGCACATGAGCTATTTTCTTCTTTTGACTAGTGGATGGCTGCAAACATGCAAGTAATGATTTCAATTTTTTTTTTTTACTCCTTCATCACAATCAATTAATAACCTTATAGTTTTTACAACTCCTAACTTATCTCTATCACGAAACTCAAAAATTTCTGGTATAACAAAAGCAATCTCACCAACAGAAAATATAGAATGAGAGATAAGAGTTAGAGATGAAGGAGATGTCACCACAGTTGGGATTTCTTTATTAGACTTGTTCACTGGAGAGACTATAGGTTGGGGTCCCCTTGTTTCTTTCTCAATTTTCTCTTCAACCACAAAGTTAGGTTCTTCCCTTTGGATCTCTTGCTATTCGTCACCACTTCTCAAGGTAATTACACTCATATCTGGTTTGGAATTGACAATGGTTTCTGAGTGCAATTTTTCAGAATTCTGAGACATCAATTGGCTCATAGTAGATGCCAGTAGACATATTTGATTCTCTAAATTACGAATGCTTGTCTTTGTCTCTAACTGAAATTGAGCAGTGCTTTGTTGGAACTGGGCAGTGCTTTGCTGGAGTTGAGCAGTGCTTTGTTGCAGTTGAGCAGTGCTTTGTTGCAATTGAGTAGTGCTTGTGGCCAAACTCTTAACAAGATCTTCTAAGGAACTCCCCCCACTAAAGGATGGGGATTGAGATGTTGGCCTCACTTCATAGCTATAGTTGGGGTAATCCCACCATGCTTGACTATACACATTTGAATAAGTATCAAACATCGGTGGAGATAGATTTTGGAATACTCCAACATCACCAATTTAGTCATCCATGTCTTCTTGAAATAATGGGCACTTGTCAGTCAAATGGTCCAACTGACAAATTCTACAAGTGTTGACTTGCGGTTTCTGTTCATCACTCAATTTTTGCATGAGAGAAGCCAAATCATCTGAATAAGGATCACCAATAGAATAGTTCCCATTAACCCAATTAGGAACAAAGTCCAGTCTATCATCCAAATATTGAAAATTAGTAGCCATCAACTAATAAGAAAAATAGAGGAGAAATAAAGGAGAAAATAATTGAGAAAATAATTCAAGCACCAGTCCCCGGCAACGGCGCCAAAATTTGGTGGGTGTCAAACCGCCAAAAATAAAATACCTACTCTAAAAATATGAATTCAAGTATAATGGTGAGTAGGGTCGTATCCTCAGGAATTGGGTGATTTATTTCCTACAGAGAATTTGGGGGGTTTTTGGAGAAGGAAACAAATAATTAATGATGCAAAAATTCTAAAATTCTAATTAGACAAGAATGCAATAATTAAAGAACACAAGAAACAATTAATTAAAAAAAATACCTAGTCAAGGAATTACTCTCAGCATCGGTGCACACAACTGATCATAGATTCATGGAAATATTCATACGTTCATGAATAAATTAGTTATAGTGGTCAAACGACGCGCCTAACCACCAATCTTTTTTTATTTTTATAATAGTCCAGAGACACTCATAAACTACCTTCTTATGAACTAGACAACCCTAGAGATGCTTATAGGATTTAATGTAGTCACAGCATTAGAAATTAGAAAGATCCAATTCTAGATGACAAACACACATGCGGGTTTATTTAGACTAGATTAATTATTCCCACGATCCAAATTAAATCGCTTGCGAGGCGATGAAATAGTCTTGTTTGCCATTAATCAAGATGTTTAAAGGCGACGCACCAACACCCTAATTGGCTATATATTATTTATACAATTGAATAACTGGCCATATTAATCAATAAATCTAAACAATAACAACTCAAGGAAAAATAGAGAATAATTAAATACCCATAAACATATATATTAAAATAGACAATCAAAACGATCTCATAGTTATGGTGCCCCGAGTCTTGATTTTTCCTCAACTAGAAAAAGAATTAGCCACGCCTTAACATCTTAGCCATGCAAGTCGTTAATTCCATGAACTTGGTTCCGAAGAAAAAGCAATTGAATTGTTCAAGGAGAAATCACGAATTGATAACTATGAGCAAAGTCTGGGAAACAAGCAAAACTCTAGTCTACGGGGTTGGACGGTAAAGGACGGAAAAACGAAAAGAACAAAGGCAAGACTAGTCTCTTGTTTTTGCTACTGAGGCCGCGCACCAAAGAAACAAGGAAAACTAAAAATAATGCTAGGCTAAAATTCGTCCTCCTCCACCGCCAGAAAGCTACCATATATATATATATATATATGTGTGTGTGTGTGTGTGTGTGTGTGTGTCTTTGTCTTCCAATTCATTGAGCCCTATTCAATCATGACGTCCAAGTCCACTTTGTCATTGGAATTCTCTCATTGGAATTCCCATCGCTTCACCGCCTAACAAGTCCTTCCCTAATTAACTTCCAATAATTCCTCCAAAATATCAGCCCATGGCCTAAGAATTTAGTGCTCACATTGCCAACTCAGCTCTGCTCCCCATTCTCTGGCACAGGCACGCTCTGGAAATGCAAGTCTTCTGGGAATTTGCCAATAAACACCAATTTTCACACCAAAAGCCTACAAATGCCATAGAAATAATTTATCAGCAGAACTCCAATTCTTAACGCAATAAAAAGCCAAAATTAAGATCAAATATCAACAAATAAGGTGCATAATTGTCTTCCTATTAGTTATTAATTGAGATTGAAATGAAGTTAGCATTTTATACACATGATATGAACGGTTAAATAATTATCATCTTGTAGGTGAGAGGTCCAGAGTTCAAAACCTTCCACTTATATTAAAAAAAAAAGATTATTATGCTATCTTCTTAATATGCCACAAATCTCACCCCAGAAAAGTAGATTTTAGATACTTTCTCGATATATCTAAATTGTATCTGATTAAAACGTATGTCTCTCCCGCCAACAATGTCACCACACAAAAGTAAACTTTAGATATACTCTCATTTATTACTTTAGATACTGTCTCGATATATCTAAATTGTATTTAATTAAATCATATGTCTCCCCTGAGATCATAAAGATATAATTAGACCTTTTAAGATCTATGGTGGTAATAATTGACTTTATACATATCCTAAATTTCTCTCGAAATTAGTCTGAGTATGTTCATCTATCTAGTGCTTGGCTATTTAGCCCCTCTCAATTTATACAAAACCTTAAGAATACATCTATTGTGGTTAAGCATAAACATGTAAATAAGAATAAAATAGATAAATCAACACAAAATTGAGAATTAATCAAAATAGTCAACCAATACTTTTTCATAAAATCTTAACCGTAGAATAAACCTAGTTCCTCATAATTTTGGGGGTTAACAACGAATTCAAGATTAAAGATACAAGACTTAGAATAAGGAGAACGAAGAACTTCTCAGTTGACGAAACTCCAAATCCCGCATCTTGATTATTGAATCTCCAAAGAAAAGGGCTAGAACTAATGTTTGCAAGTGTTTTTTTCCTCTCCGAGTCTGGTCTCAACTCCGGTTTTCCACTCTGAGCTAGAATTTTTTAAGCAAATTCAGTTTGCTTCTTATCAAATTAAGCCTTCCTATTAAAGCCTACACAAGACCAGATCAGGGAGTTTCCATTCAAATTAAAGCTCAAACATAATAATTAAAACACAAAACACTTCTACAAAATGAGCAAAAATTCTAACCTATCACCATATAAGAAGACTACACCTTTCTAAAATTTTCTTATAGTGTTTTTAAATACTTCTGAACAGCTTTTTATTTATTATTATTATTAAAGTAGTTAGAGAGATTTAAAATCTCTCCTAAATTGCAAAAACAAACACCCTTATGAGCAATATATCCAACACTCATAACTCTCTAGATTAACTGCTCCCTCTCTCTCTTCTATTTTTTCGAATTTATAAATGGATTTGAATAGGTATTGTGTCAATGTAAAAATTTAACGTGGTAATTTTTTATAGAAAGATTTTTTTTAAAATTATTTTGACTATAGAGGTACAAGACCAGAGCTAGTGGATAATAAGTGAGTACAAGTGTCTTTGAATGGTGAATGAGTTCTCAATTTCACCGAACCAACAAAATTCCTAAAAATGGCCAGTTACAAATTAAAGTCCCATTTCGTAGTAGTCAAGGAGTGAATCAACGTTTGGAATGCCCAGAAACTAATTTCATGTCACATGCTTAATTACAACCGGACCACCGATACTGGTCATAATGTCACGGTCTTGTTTACTTTAGTAAGAACATTAATTATCGATACCCATTTGCCAGTTGGAATAGTAAAATGGTTCACAACAAAATGGTTCTTCAATAGACGTAAAGTTCAAATTTGGTAAGGCTATATTAGTAACATCACTACTGTTATTCCCCTGATGGAATGTTCGAATGTGTTATGAGAAAAGGATTTTTAATGAAATTAAGTAAAATTATATTAATGGTGCTCACAGATGTACAAAATAAACCTTTTTTTTTTAATTGGTCCCCACACCAATTAATATACTCTAAAGCGAAATATGAGACTTCTGAAGATAAAAACCAATCCAACCAGCCTCATCAGACTAATGTAAATCCACCTTTAGTTAAGGATCATTAATCCCCAATACGATTGTTGAATATCAAAAGAGAGGGGTCCAAAGAATTTACCCACTATTTTCAAATTTTCAATGTCAGTACCACAGAGTTGTGAACCGATGGTAACTTGAAATACCAAATAGGGGAGCAAAAAGGTTTGAGGATGGCATTGCCTCGTGACTTTAAGAAATTTTTTATCACTTTGTAATTATTCAGAAGCTTTGGTCCCTTGTGGAACATGTTTAGTGCCTAATTTACATCCACTTTAGTACCTAGTGCGTATGATATCATTTTATTTTCAACTATCATTAAAAGTAGGAAAATATAAAAAATTGAAGGGGATGTATATAGAGTGTAAAATAAGAGAATATTGCAAATTTTACAGATGAAATTGAGATGATACCCATAATACTTGTAATAATTGACTAGTTTAACTATCAAATCACAGAATTACAATTGCAACAAAAATGTTGTAGCATATGTTGAGGACTTCGGCAGATGATATTTCAATATTACTCCAAGCAAAATTCAAATTCTTCTTTATGACGCTGGGAAAACTATTACACTTGTAGGATTGTAGGAATACTTGAGCACTTGGGCCCTGTTCAGTTCCAAAAAACCAGTGAGGAAAGGAAAGTAAATTGATAGAAAGTAAATTCCTTTGGAAAATCTAATAATTTCTCTTGTTTGGTTAACAAAGGAAAGTGGTAGGGAAATGGAAAGGAATTCTAAATAAAGCAATTCCTTTGTTTGGATTTTGAATTTTCTGAAGAAAATGGAAATGGAAAACGTAACAATTTGCATTTTTCTAAATCATAACCAATTATATGGAAATATTAACTTGGTAATTATATGAAAATTTTCAATTCGGTAACTTGAGTTTGCAAAATATTAATAATCATCCTCTAAGTATCATTATTGCTTCAAGTAAAATTGGTCTAACTAAAAGCCTTGTTTTCAAATTAAGATTACAATGAACTAAATGAGCAAAATTCTTAGCTACAAAAGTGCACACAAGAATATTATATGCTCTTGATAATACACATCAAGTAAGATTCCATGTTCAACAAAACCTCACAAATGGAATTTTATTGATGAGGCAAAGTGGCTTTATCCAAAAAGTATTGTAAGACCCTTAGAGCATGACATAATTCTCAATATATGTAAAAGTTGCACATTGTCCATTCTTATGGCGTACCTGGTGTGATCCCAGAATTAACTAGTTCAAATTACATAGTCAAAGAAGGAGAACTATACAACTTACAAGATACATGAATTAGTCTCTCTAAACAAGTTTCCAACTTTTAACTTGAAGAGTTAAGATGTAGTTCCAATTCAGAGGTTATGGTGATACAAGGAAACTCCTCTAGTTACATCCTGTTAATAATGTTTCTTTGCTTAAAGCCATTCAATTCCAAAGTACATATAGACAAACTAAAACTGATAAAGAAACATAATTGATCAAGTGCAGCCGTCACAGCATCTAAAACTTCCTTGATGGGCTTTATTTCTTCACTCACAAGATCAATGGTTCTTATTCTCTTTTTCTCTTGGCTTGGAAAAGCTACTTTGTGCAACTTTGGAAGAAGATGAGATTTCATTGTTCAACTATTTTTTAGTGTCAAAAACATCTTTACTCCACTTCCCATTGATGACGTCTTTGCTTCGGGCCAATGGCACATTTCCTGCAACAAAAATGCAATAGAAAGCACTCTATGATATACAATAAATTGCTGATTTAGAATAATTCAAAATCTGATTTAGAATATACTTTTCTTTCCTTATAGAATACAGGAAAACAAAGGAGTAACCCATATACTACTACAATAGTTATCTAAAAAAGAAGGAAAAGGACTATTATTCATCAGTTAAAAGGAGAAAAAAACATCAAATAAATTGAAGATGATAGACTAGTTGTGACAATCCAGTAATTTCCAACTGGGTTATTTCCAACAAAGAAGTTGCAATAAGAAAATGGAACTATTATAGCTATCTGGATGCAACAAGAAGAGTACAAGCAAAACTTACAACTAAAGTTTTGTAATCAAAGCAGAAAATGAAATTAATAGTTAACATTTTTTTTTAATACACGAATGTATCACAAAACTTTAAATTCTAATGCACCTGACAACTTATATAGGCAATCTGTCAATTAGATTCATGCAAAGGGATGAAGCATGCCTTTCTAAGTGAAGCACTGATAACGAGGTTGTAAGATAAATGCTATAGAAATGACTTCATTGCCAATAAGTGGCTAAATAAAAACACCAAAAAATGTGAAAATGGTCCTATACTCAACTTCATTAACTGTATAAGTCTCTTCATGAGTAGTATGGCTTTTAAACAAATTGAAATTTCTTTCCAACTTTTTGAACGTCATAAGCCTATTCAGGAGTACTAAGTACTACACCTAATAAATTACTTACAACCTTATCAACCAATAATTGCCATTGTGTATCTAATTTAACTAATTTTCAGGTGGGAAATGAACAAGAAGAAGCAGAAATAATCAAGGATACCCTACTCAAGCTACTACCAACGGTGGAAGTTGATGCCTTTGTAACTTTTATTTTATAATGTGAGCCAATAGCAAAATCCATATACAGAAATGAAATACAGAAATAATAACAACTAAACTCTATTCACAAAAATCATTTTGAGAATAAGAAAGTAAGCAAAACAAATTTACATAGATGACTTTTAGTCATAAAAAGTGTCACTGATTCCAACCCCAAAAACAAATCACTACATAGAATAGAGGGAAAAAATGTGAAATTTTGCGATCAAATATCAGTTTTGCAATCCTTCTTCAACTAAGTTCAGAAATTACAAACCCATAGTAAAACCAATTTCTAAAATCGGCATTTGTAAAGACCCAGGAATACCTAAACATACCAAATAATCAAAACCCTTCTAGTACCAAAAGCTCCCTTGGTAAGGTTAGTAAAATTACCAAAAGACAGGGTAACAAAGGTATGAACATAAACCACAAACAAGAAGATAAATAATATGTGAAGAAATTGTATACCTAATCTTGAAAAATTGCTTTAGATGGCTCGATGATAGGCTCAATAGACATGGTTCAAGGGTGTATATTCACCAATTGCAACTCCCTCCTCGTGATTTGGAAAAAATTTGCTTGCAAGTTTGACCTAGATGTAGAAGGTGCTTTCAAGGATAGGACAAGTGGCCGGAATGCTGGCAATGAGCTATTGCTAATCATGGATGGTTGGAGGATCGAATTGAGGATCAGAAAGATAAGGAAGACAAAGGATTGACATGAGGGCTTGTTTTTAGTTGCAAACTTGCAATGTCTTAACTCTTAAAATCGACCCGAATATCATGTTAACCTATCTTAGATCCGCACCTCTGCCCGATTAGAATCCCATTTCCTTCCGTTTCCTCACAAAAGTGTTAGCTTGTGATGCCTTCCATTATTATAGTTAAAATGAAATCATGTTCGAATTAACTTATTGAGTACACTCGAGGTTGCTCTACCATGAGGAGTTTTGACTATGAGATGAGATATCAGAATAATGGATATGACTTAACTAAAACTTAAATGTTGGGTAACATATATGATGTTATATATCAAGAGTTGATAACTCAACTATCTAGAAGTTACAAGAGTTGTAATTGGTAATAAGATCTATCTGTTGAAATTATTTTAGTTTGTCGAGTACACTCAAGACCAAAATAAATAGATGGGATTCTAGCCTACTAGGAATTTTTGAAATTCCCAAATCTATATAAGAGGGTTACAGATTTGAATAAAATAGTGGGAGTAAAATCAAATTTAATTTTTTATATCATTTTTACTTGTTTTTGTTTTGCATAAATAGCAATTCTCTTTTATCATTACTATACATTGTAGAATTATGAATATTTGCATGTTATTCTCGATATATTTGATATTTTCAATTTCTTTGGTTGGCAAATTAAATTGAGAAAAGTTCTCAATAAAAATTTGGCTATATCATTTAAAACCTTAACACTTCCAATTATGAAAGATGTAATGGAATTAATAAAAATTGCTTATAATAAACAAAAGGAGATGATGATAGTGTGAGGGTCTCAAAATTTGAATTTTTCTTAAAAATGCAAAATAATGCTTATATTATGTTTATTTATTGAAATATGAGTGAAGCTATGTTTAAAATAAATATTTTCTAATTTAGAGAATTTGTTCAAAATTTATTTGCCGATGTTCGTGTTCGGCCTATTTAAGCACTAATTAATGTTTCGAAGTGTGATTAGTGACTTTGAATTGAAACCGAGCATATGTAGAGATATTACAGAGATATATTTAAGTTTGGACAGTGTAAGAATGTGTTAAAACAGTAAAAGTTAGAATGTCGCGTGCGACGCGACATAAAGTGGTCATAAAATCACTTTTCCATGATTTGGGGGATTTCTCCCTTTTTGTCCCCCTAAAGTCTTTCTTCTTGCTTTTAGAGCTTCATTTTTCAGCCACAAAATTGAGAGCTTAGAGAGAGAGGGAGGCCGAGAGAGAGAGAGCAAGAGAGAGAGGGAAAACTTGAGATTTTTGCTTCCATTCTTCTTCCTTCCTTTCTTGAAGCTTTGAGCTATCATTGAAGACATCTATTTCCTTCCTTGGAGCAGCTGTGTGAGAGGAAAAGGAAGAGGGGGGCTGGTCTGAAAGTGAGGGAGAAAAGAGAGGAAGATTTCATCTTGATTATTTCATTTTCTTCTTCATCCATCCACTGGAAGTTGTGAGATTTTAGTGGAGGATTTTGGCTTGTTTCTCTTCATCATTGGCAGCCGAGAGAGAGTGAGAGGAAGAGGGGAAATCCGAGCTTGGGAAGAGAGGAAAAGAGGAGAAAGAAAGCTTATAAGAGTGCTTTGTTCTTGTTCTTGAAGTTTTTGTTGGAAGATTCTATCCGAACAAGGGGATCTTGAGCTAAGATTGAAGCTTTTGGAGGTTTCAAACTTGGAGGCATTCTTCTCAAAGAGGAACTTGCAATATCTTGTGTGATCTTGTTAGATCTATTTAGATCTGAAGGTATAAGACTTGAACTTTTTAGATCTAGCTTGATTAGTGCTCAATAAGATAGATCTATGGTTTATTTTGTTAGAAATGTGTATATTTGAAATGATCGAGTTGGGCTCTTAAAATCCCAACCTAGGTAGCGGATTTGAGGTGAATTTTAGGAAGTGGACTTGAGGACCTGATTATGGATGTGATTGATATTCGTGAAATTAGCTCATTTTATGGTTAGAAAATAGATCTTGTTGTTGTTGAAAATTTTGAAGGAAAAATAAGTGAGATGGCCGAACCTATGCTTGGCAATTTTGATGTTTGATTTCAAAATTTTGTGATATTCTTGAAGAGATTTTTGCTTGAAAATGTATATATGATAAGTTTATTTGTAAGTGTGTGTTTGAGCAGAGTAAAGTCATGAATTTCTTTAAATGCCGAAAATTGAAGCTTTTTATGAACTTTTGAATAAAAAGTGTTGATTGGACAGATTCGAGGGTTTTGTAATATTTTGGTTAATTTTTATGAATTTCGTATAAAAGACGTAGTGAGAAAATGTTCTAAAGAGTTAAAATCTTGAACTTCTGTGGTAAGAAATTGAATTTTATTAAACCTTGGGGGAAAAGTACCATTTTGAACAAATTGGAGGATTTGAGATACTTTAGCTAATTTTCTTGAATTTTGTACATTGAAACCTAGTGAAAATCGTTTGAAAAGTGTGTTAAAGTTTTGGTTAAAGTGTAGGGTTAAGAATGAATTCAAATGAGTAACTTGGAGGTGAAAAATCTCACATTGATTCATTTTGCTAAAGATTAGAAAATCGCCGAAAAGGAGTACATCGATAGAGTTGGTTGGTTATGTGAAATTATGATTTGAAAAGCGAAACTTATTTCTTCTTTTTACTTGATAATAGGAAGTGGAGAAGGATTTGAACCGGATCCCAATTTGGAAATCGAACCTTACCACTTTGATGAGTTTCCATGCATGATACTTGACTATGTGAATTTAATTTGAAATGTGTCTGATTAAGTGAATTGTTGTGAAAAGCAGATTTTTGATCCATCAAATGGAGTAGTGTGTACTTTATCACACTTACTCCCATTTGAATGGTACCATTTGCAAAAGTGTTGTCATGATATTTCAAGTATGCTTTGAACCCCCTTGACTTGTGACATGAATCCTGTTTTGATTTATATGAAGTGATGTGACGTGTCTTGTATTTCCTGTTCTCGAGAATTCTTAATCCCCTTGGTAAGTTATCGACTCGAGCCGTTGGGAAGACCCAGGTCGAGGAGATTTAACAACCTTGGGCTACGTGAAGTGTTGTGTGCTCTGGACATGGCAAATGGCCTTGTCCCTGTTGAAGAGCAATACACAAATATAAATTTCCTGTTAGGTTGGCGGGCCCGGTTGGGGGTTTTGATGGAGAAAGGAGTAAGTGGTGTTCTACTTGGTTTTGAGTATGAAAGTTGACGGAGTGTCAACTACGAGAATTGTGCACCGGTCCAGGAACGTGCTCTAGTTTCGAGGACCTTACCCCTGAGGGCTACTCGTATCCTACTCTTGTGTGGTTATTTGCTTTCCTTACTTGTTTATTTCCAAGTATGAATTTTGAAGTGAAAATCATATGTGTTATGTGCTTTGCATGCTTTTTGGGAACTCACTCGGCTTTTAGCTCATCCTTTCAAATTTGTTTTCCTTAGCAGGGACTGAGAACCCAAGCGGAGGCGCCAATCATTAGAATTAGGGTTTTCTTTTGTATCTGGCTAGTGAAACTTGAGTTGTGATTTTGGGACATTATAATGTGGAACTTTGAATGTGTATTTTAAGTACTCTATGTATTTCGGATTTTAAGGTTTGATGAATGAATTGTGAATTATCGTTTAGTTTAAATTGTTATCTAAATTTTGAGTTTGTGAGATTGAAGAAGTATAGTTATGAGTTGGTTGTAAAGTTTGGGATTGATGTTGAAATTGTTCCTTTGAGAAATTAGTAATCATTTGTGTAAGTGACTCCTGACGAGAGTTAGGCAGGCGGCCCACTGATACCTTAGGGTACGCCCTAGGGAGAGATGAGGCTGTCACAGGTGGTATCAGAGCTTAGGTTTTAGATCTTTATAATGTATCCTATGCTTAAAGTTTAGGATGCTGGACTGTAGGATTAGATTGTGTGTTAAGCGTATGATGACATCATCACTTGATGATTGGGTGAGAATTAGAGTTATTAAGCATTTGAAAGTTTAGCAGGTTAGAGACAAGTGTAAAAAAAAGCTCTTAATTATGTTTAAGTGTTAATGATGCCTAAGTACGGTTGAGTTCTAGTTGAGTTCGTCCTTCTAAGACATGGATCGTGGTGGTGATGATGACATGCCTGGACATCTTCAAACCGTGATTTGTTACCGACCAAGATCAGGAGGTGATTATAGGGCTTATGACCCTAGGACTAGATCTAGATGATTTTGTGAGTATTGGAGAGCATGCGTTTACCCTGATCATATGGTCCTATCTATCTACCATGAGAGGAAGAGATTGACCAAAGTTAATGAGGAATTGCAAGAAGAAGTAGGTAGGCTCACGACTGTAGAACGGACTCAGGGTGATCCGATTCGTGAACTTGAGGAATGAAGGTTGTTCGAGAACGAGCCGATGGCATAGTGACCAAGTGTGAGGCTAGGGTTGAGAAAGTCTTTGAGGCTAATCAAGTTAAGGAGAATGTAGTGGTTAGTGAGGGGGATACGGGAGGGGATGCCGCTATGGCTAAGGCAGATCCCCAGTATTTGGAGTCTGAGCCATTGAAGAGTGCTTCCACGGAGGCTTCTGCTTCTGAGGCTTGATAGATTAGCTGAGCATGGGATTAAGATTTCGTGTAATCCTTTGTGAGAAAAATCATTAGAGTGGGTTCTCAATCCCTGTAAATTGCATGCTTACTAGCTTTTGAATACTGTACTTTTGTTTAACTGTATTTGTGAACTTGATGTGACTTATGTGTGTCTTTTGTTAAAAGCATGCTCATCTGATGTACTCCTGGCACTTCTGTTATTACGAGTTATGTATAGAAAGTGTTTTATTTGTCTTTTCGACTTGATTTTCTAATAATGTATTGTACTTTCCGGTTATATTAAAATGTCTGCCCTCTAAAGAACTATGGAGGGTAGAAGAGACCGAGGACGAGGACGAGGACGAGGGACTAGACTACTCCAAAATATTGGAGGTAACCGTGAGTCGGCGGCCGATCAGGATCAAGAGGCTGGGGTTAATTTTGTAGAGCAAATGGCTACGGCCATGAACCGAATGACTGAAATATTAGACTGTATGGCTGGCCAACATGGCCCTGGTCCCGAACAACAGCCTATCAACCTTAGGGTTGGCGAGGATAGAGCTCTTGAGTGATTTCAAAGGTTTAACCCACCTAAATTCCTTGGGGAACCCAACCCTGAAGTTGCTGAAGGATGGTTGAAGAGAATTTTTGATATTTTCGCTACCTTAGATTACACGGAGGAGAGGCAAGTGTCATTTGCCGTATTTTAGTTTGAGGGAGCCGCTAGAGCATGGTGGAATATGATAAGGGTGAAATGGGAAAGAGAGCAAATCCCTAGAACTTGGGTGAACTTTACTAGAGAATTTAATGCTAAGTTTCTTCCCCCACTAGTCCAGGAGACAAGCGAAGATGATTTTATTAGATGTAAGCAAGGGACGCTAAATGTCGTAGAATATGAGGCACTCTTTACCAAATTGTCGAGATTTGCTCCCGAGTTAGTGGCAACCGAACCAAAGAGAATTTGGAGATTTGTGCAAGGGTTGAACGTGGAGATACAAGAAATTTTGGCGGCTGCCCAAATCAATAGCTTTAGTGAAACCGTTGAGAAAGCTTAGAGGGTTGAAAGGGCAAAGGCTCAAGGTAGATCTTTCAATGCAAGAAAAAGGAATGCCCCTAGCAGTAGTCGAGGACCATCGGATGTGGCTGCTCCAACCCCTAAGATTGGAAGAGACATGGGAAAAGAAAACCCTTCTGGAGCATCGAGAGGATCTATGGTAAAGGGAACATTCTCTAGTGGAGCGGGGTCCGGAGGAACTTTGAGTGGATGGGGACAATCAAGGAATGTCTCGCAAGGAAGTCAGGTATCTAATCCCAGTATAACATGTAATTTCTGTGGGAAGTTGAACCATACTGAGGATGAATGTTGGAAGAAGGCAGGAAAGTGTTTCCGATGTGGTAGTACCAAACATCAATTAGCTACATGCTCGAGGCTTCGGGGAGAAGTTGTGACCCGACAAGTGAGTAAACCTAACTCCAGTCAGGCTAGTGCACCAGGAAATCAATCAAGAGTTCCAGCCAGGGTCTACGCCATTAACCAACAACAAGTCCCCGACCCAATTGAAGTTGTTAAAGGTACTATCCCTGTCTTTCACTGTTTAGTTAAAGTTGTAGTGGATCCTAGTGCATTTCAGTCAACTGTTAATCCTGCTTTCTTGTGTGGAGTAGAGAGAGAACCTGTTAGAATACCTTATGATTTTAAGGTTTGAACACCTTGGAAGAGCTAATCAATCGAGATATTAAGAAGTATGATGATATCATAGGGATGGATTGTTTAGCTTAATACCATGCCAATTGGATTGTAGAGTGAAAAGTTGTGGAATTTGCTATTCCGGGAGGAGAGCTACTTCGAGATTAAATGTAAAAGGGTAGGTTAGCTTTGTCTGCCCTTATTTCGGGAATTAAGGTTAAAAAATTCTCTAAGTAAAGGGGGCTCAAGATTATTTGACTTTCCTCTTATAAACTCTTTGAGTGATAAGACACAGTTAGAAGAGGTTCATTTATGCTATTTATCCTTACTATTAAGTAATTAAATATTCGAGAAGTAGTATGAGAGATGCATAGGGGATGGAAGGGAAACATGAGTTTTCCTTTAAAGTGATTATGATAGATAGCTGAATCAAACATTGAGGAATAAGAGTAAGGTGTTGAGTTGGAGTTATTATTTATGTGGGATCCTATATAAGGTATATACGCATCCAAAAAGTTTTAAGTGATGACTTCCTTATAAGCATTAAATTCATACCATTGTCGATGGAAGGAGAACTATCATGGAAATTGGAAGAGATTAAAGTAGATGAGTCATTACCATAGAAGGAACGCTCTGTGAAAACTCTCGATGGAGAAGTGAAGGATTCAAGAAATAAGAAGATTTCTTTGGTTCTAGTCCTATGGAGAAATCATGGAATCAAGAAAATAACTTAGGGAAATGAAAAGGAGATCCGAGGAAATTTCTAAGTGGTGTGTAAACCAATATGTGAATTTCGAGGACGAAATTCTTTTAAGGGGGGAAGGATGTGAGGGCCTTAAAATTTGAATTTTTCTTAAAAATGCAAAATAATGCTTATATTATGTTTATTTATTGAAATATGAGTGAAGTTATGTTTAAAGTGAATATTTTCTAATTTAGAGAATTTTTTTAAGATTTATTTGCCGGTGTACGTGTTCGGCCTATTTAAGCACTAATTAATGTTTCGAAGTGTGATTAGTGACTTTGAATTGAAATCGAGCATATGTAGAGATATTACAGAGATATATTTAATCTTGGACAGTTTCGGAATGTGTTAAAACAGTAAAAGTTAGAATGTCGCGTGCGACACGACATAAAATGGTCATAAAAATCTGGTTGTAAAGAGTCGTCTACATGGATTGGAAAGTCGACGGAGTGTTGACTACGTGAATTGAACATGCGAAGTGAACCTGAGCTCCTGTATCCTACTTGTGTGTTTTTGTGTTTCCTTTACTTGTTTTAAATATGTTATTTATCTCGCTTTATGCATGTGCATGATCTTTTGGAAATTCACGAGCTTTTAACTCACCCCCGTTCCCATTTGTTTTTCCTTAACAGGTGACGAGAATCCAGAGACCTAGATAGGTCTAGAACTTGATTCTTTTTGGTCTTTTGTCCCGAGTGTGGAAGAATGAATTGTATATTCTTTTGGTTTTGTAAATACTTTAACTCATGGGATTATATTAGACTATGGCTCGAGGCTTTAAGTGCTTTTGAGTTTATGACTGTACTTTAAGCTTCAATATTACTTTACAGTTTCCATTCTCACTTTTGATATGAATTTTAGATTTACCCGTTAGAGTGAGTATTTTCGAATGCTTGAGTCCTAGCGAGAGTTAGGCAGGCAGCCCGCCAACACTTTGGTTAGCTTTAGAGGGAAGTGGGGCTGTCACAGAGGAACTCGCAAGATCTTGTGTGATTTTGTTAGATCTATTTAGATCTGAAGGTATAAGACTTGAACTTTTTAGATCTAACTTGATTAGTGCTCAATAAGATAGATCTACAGTTTATTTTGTTAGAAATGTATATATTTGAAATGATTGAGTTGGGTTCTTGAAATCCCAACCTAGGTAGCAGACTTGAGGTGAATTTTAGGTAGCGGACTTGAGGACTTGATTATGGATGTGATTGATATTCGTGAAATTAGCTCAGTTTATGGTTAGAAAATAGATCTTGTTGTTGTTGAAAATTTTGAAGGAAAAATGAGTGAGATGGCCGAACCTATGCTTGGCAATTTTGATGTTTGTTTGTGATATTCTTGAAGAGATTTTTGCTTGAAAATGTATATATGATAAGTTTATTTGTAAGTGTGTGTTTGAGCAGAGTAAAGTCACGAATTTCTTTAAATGCCGAAAATTGAAGCTTTTTATGAACTTTTGAATAAAAAGTGTTGATTGGACAGATTCGAGAGTTTTGCAATATTTTGGTTAATTTTTATGAATTTCGTATAAAAGACGTAGTGAGAAAATGTTCTAAAGAGTTAAAATCTTGAACTTCTGTGGTAAGAAATTGAATTTTATTAAACCTTGGGGGAAAAGTACCATTTTGAACAAATTGGAGGATTTGAGATACTTTAGCTAATTTTCTTGAATTTTGTACATTGAAACCTAGTGAAAATCGTTTGAAAAGTGTGTTAAAGCTTTGGTTAAAGTGTAGGGTTAAGAATGAATTCAAATGAGTGACTTGGAGGTGAAAAACCTCACCTTGATTCATTTTGCTAAAGATTAGAAAATCGCCTAAAAGGAGTACATCGATAGAGTTGGTTGGTTATGTGAAATTATGATTTGAAAAGCGAAACTTATTTCTTCTTTTTACTTGATAATAGGAAGTGGAGAAGGATTTGAGCCGGATGCCAATTTGGAAATCGAACCTTACCACTTTGATGAGTTTCCATGCATGATACTTGACTATGTGAATTTAATTTGAAATGTGTCTGATTAAGTGAATTGTTGTGAAAAGCAGATTTTTGATCCATCAAATGGAGTAGTGTGTACTTTATCACACTTACTCCCATTTGAATGGTACCATTTGCAAAAGTGTTGTCATGATATTTCAAGTATGCTTTGAACCCCTTGACTTGTGACATGAATCCTGTTTTGATTTATATGAAGTGATGTGACGTGTCTTGTATTTCCTGTTCTCGAGAATTCTTAATCCCCTTGGTAAGTTATCGACTCGAGCCGTTGGGAAGACCCAGGTCGAGGAGATTTAACAACCTTGGGCTACGTGAAGTGTTGTGTGCTCTGGACATGGCAAATGGCCTTGTCCCTGTTGAAGAGCAATACACAAATGTAAATTTCCTGTTAGGCTGGCGGGCCCGGTTGGGGGTTTTGGTGGAGAAAGGAGTAAGTGGTGTTCTATTTGGTTTTGAGTATGAAAGTTGACGGAGTGTCAACTACGAGAATTGTGCACCGGTCCAGGAACGTGCTCCAGTTTCGAGGACCTTACCCCTGAGAGCTACTCATATCCTACTCTTGTGTGGTTATTTGCTTTCCTTACTTGTTTATTTCCAAGTATGAATTTTGAAGTGAAAATCATATGTGTTATGTGCTTTGCATGCTTTTTGGGAACTCACTGGGCTTTTAGCTCATCCTTTCAGATTTGTTTTCATTAGCAGGGACTGAGAACCCAAGCGAAGGCGCCAACCGTTAGAATTAGAGTTTTCTTTTGTATCTGGCTGGTGAAACTTGAGTTGTGATTTTGGGACATTGTAATGTGGAACTTTGAATGTGTATTTTAAGTACTCTATGTATTTGGGATTTTAAGGTTTGATGAATGAATTGTGAATTATCGTTTAGTTTAAATTGTTATCTAAATTTTGGGTTTGTGAGATTGAAGAAGTATAGTTATGAGTTGGTTGTAAAGTTTGGGATTGATGTTGAAATTGTTCCTTTGAGGAATTAGTAATCATTTGTGTAAGTGAGTCCTGGCGAGAGTTAGGCAGGCTGCCCACTGATACCTTAGGGTACGCTCTAAGGAGAGATGAGGCTGTCACAGATAGTGTATCATAATTGATTCCTAAATTTCCTATACTACAAAAAATTTTAATTTCTTTTACTATTATCACACATCTTAAGAGTTGAATAATGAATAGTCAAGGTATAAGATATATGAAATCTTTGAAGAATAATTCCATTAGAAGATGACAAAAATTTTCCCAATTAAATATTAATTTATTAGAGAATGGTTGGCTATATTGAAAAATTAGATCAATCAAATTTTAGTCATGGACTATAAGTCAAGAGTTGACTAAAAGGAATTACTTATCAAGAGTTGACAAGGAGAATTAATTATCAAGAGTTGATAAATTAAGAGGTTTTAAAGAACTAGACTTGTGGTACAAACTTCGAAACATGGTTTTAAAATGTAACTTTGTGAAAGTTTCATTTTGAGATTATAATTGAGATTAACTAATGGTCTTATTTAGAACTTAATAAGTGTTATTATTTTCTAAAATAAAAGAAAGTCCATTTCTCAATATAATGTTAGATGATTTAAAATCATCTTTAGAATTTGTGAATTAGTCTTTTGAATAAGAAGCATATTTTACAAATTACATGATTATTTGACTCAATTGATTAAGAATCATTTGAGACATATGAATTTTATCCACTAATAAAAGACTAATTTGATCTTTTATGAAATGGTTTAAAGAATTGTTAGGGTTCATCTATTGTGATGCACATGGAAGATTACCAATTCATGCTAGAGATGATTATTTCTCATATTTTATTACTTTTACTAATAACAATTCAAAATGGATATATGTATCTTTGAGGTACAAATCCAAGATTTTGAGAAGTTACAATGTTTAAGTATAAAGTAGAGAAATAATTTGGTTAAGTATTGGGACACTTAGATATGATCAAGTTGAAGAATACTTGATCCATGATGAAATATTGAAATACCAAAATTTGATCAAGATATAGAATATTTAGTCCAATGGTTTCAAAATTATCTAAAGGAGAATAAGATTCTCAAGTAAGATAATTCGTACTCGATATCTCAAATATTATTGAGTATATTTAGATGAGAAATTATATCTTATGGGATAAAATATGCCATGCAAATTTACCAAAATTGTTTTGGAGATTGTCCTAAATAAATGTCTCCTATACACTAAATCTCATTCCATAAATATATTTGTTTAAAGTACGTCATATGAGATATGAACGGTTAAATGATCCAAATATTTGTGACAGTTTTGATTGTGCTACTTATGAAGTAGGCATCTACAATCAGAGAAAGTGGAGCAAAAATCGAATTAAGACATTTTGTAGATTGTTCTTGAGAAATAAAGGAAAAGAAAAATCAACCAAAAAGGAGAAGAGTAAATCGGCTCTCCCTACGTTATTTTGTTTAAATTTTCCTTAGCACATATGCTAGAGTTTTCTTATTTTCTACAAAAATTTTAAAATTCTATCATCTCTAAGAGTAAAAGTGTTTTAATAATAAAATTACTATTTTCTAGATATATGATTTATTTTAAATAAAGTAGTGGGAGAAAGATAGAACTCAATAACTTGAAAGAGTTTCAAGTATCACAAAAGGAAGTTTTACAAATGCATGGAATTGGAACTTGCATTTCATAATAATGAGGTGCAATGAAAGCTTCTAAAACAAGGATTTCATAAGTTTTAAAAATATAGATTTTTTATGGAGAATTATGATGTTTGATTGTGGATCTTTTAACGACTTATGAACACTTTTATAACTTATAGAGATGGTTAAGAACCATAAGTTTAAAATGGACTCCATATTTGACCAAGGGTATTGATCATAGTCAATCCACCTAAAGGTATAAAAACCTATTAGGTGCAATAGAGTCTTTAGAGTAAAGATCAATATGGAATGTAAAATGTTACCTATAAAACCTGATTGATTGAGAGGTCACCATTAAAGATAAGCAATTATCTTTAAAGAAACCTTCATACTAATCAATACACTTAAATTCATTTATATTTACTTGCTTATTTTATCTATGAGCTATGACATGGCAAATAGATGTTAAAATCACTTTTGTTAAATGGAAACAATAAATGATTGTGTAAATGACACAGTTTAAAGGTTTCTACATCTTATATACCAATAAAGCAAATCTCTAAAAGTTGTATCATCCATTTTGATGAGATAGTCAAAGAGTTTGATCTTATCAAAGGTATGGATGAGCCTTGTACATATATACGATTTAATGGGAGCTATTGTTATTTTCATGCGTCATATATAGTTGACATATGAGACATGAGAAAGGTGTACCTATACTTCAAAATTATAGGTATGTTTATCCAATATTTTCTTTATGATATAAAGGAGAAGCAATCTTATTTTAGAGTAAAGGTCTATGTTGATAGACATGATTGTTTGAGTTTTTTAAATACTTAAATAAGATATTAAAGATGTTTAGCATGGAGTAATCTAAAAAGGGTTTTTATCTATATTGTATAGAATAATCCTTTCATTATATTGAACCCATTGTCTCCTTTGGTCCATGAAGAGTTTAAAATTGGAAGTTTGAGAATATGCTTGTAAATAATCTTACTAAGATGATTTACAATTAATGATGCATATATTCATAATATTAATCTTGTATGTTGAAAGAGTTCCAAGCAAAACACAACTGAAATTTCTACAATTAAACCTTAACAATTGCTACTTGAGAAGTGGCGAAAGGAAGCATTTGGATCTCCAAGTTTATATATGATCTTGGATTGGTTCCCTCGTTAGAAGTCCTTCAACTTGTATTGAGACTACAATGGAAATTTTTCCCAACAAAGGAACCAAGCTCTCATCATAGATCCACAGACTTGTTAAGGTGGTATCACATGATTTGATGAAATCATTGGTGGGAAATAAAAGTGAAGATTAAAAACCCGTGGATGACAACATAGTCGATCCATTTACTAAAACCTATCTTAAAGAAAACATGATAATCATGTCGGCTCATTTGGTATTTGATTTATAAGCGATTGGCTTTAGTGCAAGTGGGAGATTGTTAGTGTGTGCGCCTTAAAGTCAATAAACTTCTAGGGTTTAATATACACTTTAACTATTTATATAATAATATTGACATCTTTATCATATTCATTACTTGTATATTTATATATGTATGATAGAGCAGTACTTAGAATAAACTTAATCAATGAAATCATAAGAGTTATGATGGTGAGATTCATTCGATCATAAGTACGGTTTATTCTTAAATATCTCTAGTCATTATATTAACAAGAAGTGGCATGGTTAATATGGTTAGACTAGCATATACTATGCCGCTTCTATATGAGAAATAGTAGATCTCATCTACTATGGTGTGTGAGACACTTAAACTAGTATATGGGTGCTTGATTATATGATCAAGTTCACTAGATTGATCCATACAGAGATATCCTTTAAGTACTGAAGGATTAGTTTCTACGTGATGTGAGGGCCTCGAAAAATCCCGATTTTATTTTAAAAATGCCGAATATTATTTATATTATGTTTATTCATTGAAATATGAGTGAATATATGTTTAAAGTAAATATTTTTCAATTTAGAGAATTTTATACGAATTATTTGCCGGTGTGTGGTTTCGTCCGAGTTAAGTGTTCAATTTTGTACCGGAGCGTGATTAGTGACTTTAAATTGAAATCGAGCATATGTAGTGATATTATGGAAATATTATTAAGGTTGGACAGTGTTAGAATAAAATAAACCAGTGTAAGTTAGACTGTCGCACTCGACGCGACATAAAGCGACCAAAAACTACTTTTCCTTAAAACAAGGAAAAACCACCTTTTTGTCCCCTTTTTGTCTTGACTTTTTGGTCCCTTTAGACTTCATTTTTCAGCTGCAACTTGAGAGAGTGGAGAGAGAGTGAGCCGAGAAAGAGAGAAAGAGAGAGAGAGAGAGAGAGAGAGCTTGCTAGTTCTTCCAAATCTTCTTCCATCCTTTCTTCCACCTTCAAGCCACCATTGAAGGCCTCCAATTTCTTGATTGTTGCAGCCGTGAGAGAGGGGAGGAAGGAGAAGAGCTGGTCCGATTCTTGAGAGAGAAAAGAGAGGAAAAACTTGTGGGTTAAGCTTCCATTTCTTTCTTCATCCTACCATTTGAAGTTGTGAGACTTTAGTGGAAGATCTTGGCTTGTATTTCTTCATCCATGGCAGTCGTGTGAAGGTGGGAGGAAGAGGAGGAAGATCCGAAAAAATTGAAGAAAGAAAAGAAGGGAAAGAAGGCTTGTGAGGGTGCTTTGTTCTTGTTCTTGGAAATTTTGTGGGAAATCACCAACAAATCTAGTGGATCAAGGGTAAAGGTGGAAGCTTTTGGAGTTTGCTAGGCTTGGAGACATTCTTTGGAAGAGGAACTCACAAGATCTTCCTTGATCTTGTTGGATCTTGATAGATCCGGAGGTATAAGTTTCAAAACTACTAGATATAGCTTTGTTAGTGTTAAATATCATAAATCTATGGTTTACTTTGGTAGAAATCATTATATTTGAAATGATGAAGTTGGGCTCTTGAAATTCCAACTTAGGTAGCGGACTTGAGATGGCCTCTAGGTAGCGGAATTGAGGACTTGATTGTGGATTTGAATGATATTTGTGAAATTTGTCATGATATGGTTAGAAAGTAGGGTTTTGGTTGTTGAGAATTTTAGAGGAATAATGTCTGAGATGGATGAACCTATACTTGGCATTTTGATGTTTGATTTTAAAATTTTATGATATTCTTGAAGAGGATTTGCCTAAATAAATATGTATTATGTTCATTTATGAGTATATGTTTGAGTGAAGTGAAAATCTTGAATTTTAATGGTGATTTGTTTATGTGATTTTGAGACTGTGATTAGAGATGAGTTATATGTTGAATATGTGCTGTGACTTGAAATTTGATTTGTGTTGATAAGCGGAAGTATGTACCACATTCGAATGAGTAGTAGGTGCTTCTCATCCCGCCATATGTGTTATGCGGAAGTATGTATCACACTCTACGGAGTGGTAGGTACCTCTTATCCCGCTTGAATCTTAACTTTGAATAAGTCGATTGGAGCGTTGTCTCGTCGACCCTATGTGATAAGTGGCAGTATGTACCACACTCGAGTGAGTGGTAGGTACCTCTCATCCCGCCTTGATAGTGAATCTTGAATAAGTCGATTGAAGCGTTGTCTCGTCGACCATACGTATTGAGAGATAGTATGTACCATACTCGAGTGAGTGGGAGGTACCTCTCATCTCATCTCAGTATTTTAAGTGTAATTGAATCTGAACAGAAGTATGTGTCACACCAAATCAGGGTGGTAGGCACCTCTCATCCCGTCTTAGTACTTTTGATGTGATTGAAGTGATTTGTTTGTTTAATTACTGTTCGAATGCTTAAATGAGTGAAATGAGTTTCTCTAAAAGATTTACTCTTGTTTCGAGTTAAATCAGACGTGATTTGCTATCGTTCTACATGAAAGACTTTACTCATGGTTTAAGTTGAATGGTGAAAATTTTGGAAGAGTACTATTTGACTCAAGTGTTAAGATTTTGACTAAATGTGTATTTGCTTAATTTTTGGAACCTCATTGAGCTTTTAAGCTCACCCCAAAAATGTTTTATTTCCCCCTCCGCCCCCCCCACAGGGACTTGGGACAAAGGAAGCACTTGAAGAGACTTACTAAAGAGACTAGCTGGATTAACTCTAGTTCATCTGTGTATATTATTCCTGGTGTCTTGGACAATGGGCTTATTGTATTGAAGTATGGAAGTAACATTTCATGATTGTAACATGATTTTGAAATACTTGGATTATATGTAATGGAGTTTAAATTGTAAGATGTATGGTTATGTCATTATTGGGAATGTAGACACCAAATTTTTACTAGTTTTTCATGTTGTCCTAGAGCTTTGTTGATTTAATTGATCACTTATTTTTCTATATTTAATGTGAATTTATTTTCCTTATTTACAGGTTCATCAAAAAAAAAGAAAGAAAAAAAAAAGAAAAAATCAAGAAAAAGAAAATCAATCAACATAATGAGTGAAAAATAATTTGGAGCCTCAAAATATTAGTATTTTCTCATTTTTATTTTTGTTTTCTATTTTGTGATTTATTTGCTTTATTCTACTTTATTTTCTTGGTTTTTTAAAAAAAACAAAAAAAAAGAAAGTAAAATCACATCAAAAGATTTTTTTTTTACCAACTCCCTCCAACTCTCTATCTCTCTCTCGGTTCCATCACTTCACAGACACATGCAAAACAATTCTCAGACAAAAAAAATCCACCCACTCCCCAACTCCCCTGACACTTTCAGCTTACACACCCACACAGATGCAAGACACAACACACAAAATTGCACACTGACTCTCGGCTCTTTCCCTCCCATTGCACACACAACTCACACAAAAAACTCTCCCTCACTCTCGGCTCCTTCACCCCACACAAGACACAACACACACACGGCTCTTTCTTCTTTTTTTGTTCACATAACACATACACAATCAAAAAGAAAAGAGAAGCAGAAAAGAAAAGGAAGAGAACCAGGAGGAAGTTGCTACTGCAGCCGAGGAAATTCAGCAACTATCAACGCCACAAAGCTCACCAAAATCTTCTAACAAGCATTGTTAAATTTCTCAAAACTTCTCCTTTAAAATTCCAAGCGTGAAATGCATGTTTTATGGATTTTTTTCCCCTCATTTCTGGACGTTTTGGCTGGACATTGGTGTTGATAAATGACTTTTGGGTTGTTTTGCTGATTTTCTTTGGCCCATTTATGTTAGTTTTAAAGGTAGAAATAATGGGTTTACATATTGTCTTCTATATGTTTGATAAAATGTTTTAATAAAGAATCGGATTTAGTTCTTGTTAATTAAGTCTTAGTTGCATTGTAGAATTCACAAGGATCGTTTAGACATAAATTTCGTGAATTTTGGGGCTGTTTTGAGCATTTGGAAACTTTTTTTTGTTGGCTGTAAATTGCACATTTGGGCACTTTTGGTGCGTGTTTTGCAAAAACTAAATCCAAAAATGAATTCTACGCGAAAAATAGATTGGGGAGGTATATTTTTGAGAATTTTTGTCACCGGAAGTTCAGACCTATGGCAGTAGTGGTCGCCAGTCTTCTTGGTTTAGAAGAAGAAGAAGAAGAAGAAGGATTGGGCTTTTGTTTAGTCTTTTTGGTTTGGGTTTTTGTTAATTTCCAGTTGGGCTTTGCTTGGGCTTAGCATCAGATTGTGTTTAATTTTGTTTGGATTTTGGCTGGGTTTTTTCATTTGATTTTGTTTTGGGTTTATCTTTGGGTTTTATTTATTTTATGTGGGTTCAGATTTGGGTTTGGTACTTATTTCTGAATTAAAAGCCCGCATTTTTTGTTTGGGCCGAAGTGATAGTAGCCCAATTCTTAGAAAATTTCCAGCCCACTCTTTGATCCATCAAACAGAATTTACACATTGACCCCTGATTTCTCAATCAGTTTCACTTTGGTCCTAAAACTTTTAATTTCTTTCACTTAGGTCCCTATTTTAATTACATTTTGACCCCTTAACTTTATTTTTATTATTTTTGTATCCCCTAATCTTTTGAAAAATTCTGTTCAGACCCCAAAAAGTTTTCAAATATTTTCAATTACACCCCTAATAGAATGTTGACTTTGCAATTATAAATGTTTCCTTTCTTTAATTGTTAAGTAGAAGCTTCTCATGTGCATTGTTTCCTTTTAACATTTTGATTTGACTTATTCATTTTTGATTGGCATTTATTTATTGAAGTATTTTAACGTGTGTATTCGTTTTGAATAAGTGACCCGAAGTTCCTATTTGAGTCGCAGGGGAGGTATATCTAAAACCTTTAGAATTTTCTCTTTATGTGCCTTACGTATTTTTTATTGCATGAATTTGCATGTTTAAATTTATTTTCCTTAGTTTTATTCATTTTTAGTCCTTAACCGCTTTATTTAATTTTCCATAATTATTTGGAAGGCACTTGAATGCCAAGTTGTAATAGATAGGTTTAATTTTGCAAAAAGTGTATTTGTTTTAGAAAATGTAATAGTTAGATTATTATTTCGAATTTCCCCTTTAGAATTGTATATAGGTTTCCCCAATGTAATAATTAGGTTTTATATGCTTTATTTGTGTGTTTGCATGCTTATGTGTTTACCGCTTCCCTAGGTTTTGCATCTAGATATTATGCTTATGTGTTATGTGTTTATGTGTTTTTATGTGTTTACTTGCTTTATTATCATGTCTACATGTTTTATTATGTAAATATATTGACGTCACCACGCTAGTCCAATGTTAGTTGTGGTTCATTCCCTCTAACGTCGTCACACTAGTCCAACGCTAGTTGTGGCCTCTCCTTTCGATTTCTCACTAATCCAATGTTAGTGAGAACCTTTAAATGAGGACTAGTCCAATGCTAGACCCTTAAGACCGTTCATGCATTAGATACAAGTTTCACACACTTTTCACTTTTAAGGTTTCTTTTACATTTTTGCATGTTATTTTTCTCCCATCCCGTATGCGAAACATATCATTTAGTTTTCTTTTTTGTTAAAAATAGATTAGTTTTTTTTAGGGCATTACCTTTTGAAATAGGGAAAAGAGCGAGTATGACTTCCTAACCTTAGCACGCTTTTATTTCCTTCTATGAAAAGGAAGATTTAAAGTCACGAACTTAGTTCCCCACATCCATTATGTTGCATTATCTCTCTTTAGGACATACATGTGCATTATTTTAAATTCTATCAAAATCATTCTTTAAAAATGAAGTTTCTTCTTCCTGTTTAGCAATTCAAAGTCAAAATCCATTTTTCTTAAAATTTCATCTTTTGAAAATTCAAGTTCCTTTTTGCACTTAAAATTCATCTTTCCAAAAATCCAATTTCTTTTCCCTTGAGATTTTATAAAAATTGCATTTATTTTGAAAACCTTAGTTCCCTGTTTTTTTCGAGTCTCATCATTTGCATTTTTCGTGACCTCCTCGAGGGATCAAATTTGGGTGACACAACTAATGTGATCAATTCCAATCAAACCTCAAGGAGACATTCTGCCCCTTCCCGATCCAACATTAGGTTCAAGTTTTGCATCCATATAGATAACATCAAAATGTGATAAATTTTAAAGTTAGAATTAGGAAATTTTTAACTAAATCACGCAACTAGTTTTGGTTAGGTTAGAAGGGTGCCTTAGAGGCGAGTAAGATCAAATCTTTGCCTTCCCTTCTTTCAACCGTGACTCCCAAACCTTTTTCTCTAGTTTTTCAAAGACCTGGAGTCGTTTAAAAAAAAGGGTTTTGTTAGTTTATTTTCATTAATTAAATTTTTGGGTGACTTGGTACACCTAAATTCCATACCAAGTGGCGACTCCAAATTTTTCTAAAAACCCTTTTTCTAGACTTTTGTTTTTGGGTCCAAATCGTCGCATTTTTTAGTCCCATGACCCATTTCTTTTATTTTCAAAAAAGTCAAAAATCAATTTTTTAACTAAAGAACCTTTTTCCAACTAAAAACCCGAAACGACGAGTTTTCTTTCCTTTTTCAAAAATGGGGCGCGACAGGGAAGTATTTGGATGTAATTGTTGGAGTTTTACGGTAATTATTTAAAGTTGGCACTTCAATTTGACTGAGGGTTGTAGTGAGTCTCGGCGAGAGCCGAGCAGGAGGTCCGCCAATCCCTTTTGGTTCGCCTTAGGGGAAAGTGGGGTCGTCACACGTGACATCTGTGTAAGTGATCTTTAGACTTAAGGTTATCATGGTATCTTGAATATGGATAGTTATATTTCCTTTGTTATGTGATTGCTCCAGTAATAGGGAATGTTTACATCATTAGCAAATGTGTGTATATTTGAAATATGGAAATATAGTGAATAACTTATAAGAATTTACCGCTTCTTGTGTAAGAGAAGATATCTCATGTCTAGACACTTGTAGAAGTATAACTCGAAAATCTTAGCACTAAGTGGAAGAGTTTTAAAAAGTGTTTCTAAGAAATTCTTCATTGGAGTTATATTTTAGTACAAGAAAAAAAATATTAATCACATAATGGAATAGGCACAATTTATTTCAATATTAATGTGAGATAAGTGTGGTAAAAGGATATTAGTTACACGGTAAATATTCACTGAAAAGTGAAGTTATCCACTTGACTTTTCTTATTATTTATTGGTCATGATGCATTACTTGATGCCAATCTTGATCTATAAGTGTGAATTGATTGATTAGTGGAATCAATGATAAATTAAAAGGATTTTTAATTTAGCTAGTTCTTATTTATTAAGAATTATAGTTCATACTTATTGCCAACTTATATGAGAACCTAATGGGTCACACACATTAAGAACTTCTTTAGTTAGATTAAATGAATATTAAGTGGGGACTTGATAGATAAGTTTTCTATAACTTAGATTTTAATTTGTGAGACAAATTAAACTTGAGAGATTTATAGTGCAAATAAGTTTTAGTCTTTCAAATACAAGAGTTGTATTAGAATAAGGAAACTAAATTCTATTGGAAACTGCTTTCAGCTTTCCATAAGGATTTGACAACTTATTTGTCTATAAATACTCACTAAACTTTTGCCAACAAAACAAATCCTCACACAAATTGTCTTATGAGATTTTTAAGAAAAATCTTGAGAGAAAAATACTCAAAATTCGTCCAAGAAAATAAAGAAAAAAATCCCACTCTTATTTCTCATGTTGGGATGAATTTAAAACTAAAGGCTTCTCAATTGACTTATGTGTGGTTGTCTTGGCAATAACTGGCACTAATTTAGTTTAAACTGATTCGACTTTAAACGTTCTAACTAAGGAGTTTTGTGTGGATTACCGTTAGAGACTGAACATTTGTGCAGCTAAGTGGATCTCTTCGCCATTCTCTACATCAATTCTCCACCAAATTCAAGGATGTCTTCATGGATTGAGGTAATTTTCTTGAACTAACTCCATGTTATATGGATTTATCAAAGGACGATCTACTAAGAGAAATTAAAAATTTTAAATTTTTGCTGCATTTATATCTATGATTCCTTACATTTTTATCGCCCCAAACCTAAAAAATTGTTTCAAGGCCAGGTCATATAGATGGATGTCCGCACAAGCTTAAGTTTCTACACAAACTTATACTTAAGCAACAAAAAGAAACTAAATTTAGTGATTGAATTTAGTTTAATGCTTCAGCTTGAAATGTAAATGTTGACAAATGAAATCCCAAAGCAAGTTGTAGACACAACGGGAAAAAATACCGTAGTAGTAATATTATAATAGCTCTCTTCATTATTCCCATTTCATACACTTCATCTCAAAATTCATTTTATTTGCTACATGACCTTCCACCACAATAACGGTAAATGCCATTTTTAATTGGGAAGCACAAGTGTAGCGGAAATGGTGAGATGAGTTATTTAATTTTACCCCTCGTTTAGTATATTGGAAAGGTTTAGAATGGAAAAATCTTTCCAACTTCTTCATTCTATTCTAGTGTTTGGTATGGCCCTTTCCCCCTAAAAAACCCTTTTCCCCTAAAAAGCTTATTTCAACTTTTTCCCGGAATTCCATTCCTCACAAAAATTTAGGGAAAGGCCATTCCTACTCTATCCAGGAAATACCTAAATTATAAGAGTTAAGATTACCTTTCTATATTCTATATCTCTATTTCTTGTGTACCTATTTATCTTTCATACATATTAATTTGTTATTTACTTTGTCAAATATTAGGTCTATTTTGTGAGTTTAGTTAATAAGTCTACTACTCTTTTACTTAGGAATAAATTTTATTTAATGACTTTTCTTTCTTTTTACTTTGAAATAAAATATTCAGTTGACATTTTTAATATATTTTTGTTCACAATATTGGATTGTATGATAACATTTGTTAATTCAAATAAACAATAACATGCCAAAATACATTCATACGAAGTTAAAAAAAATTAAAAAAATAGAAAAGAGTAAACCTACTAGACTATCTGCTAAGATACAATTACATTTTTCTATTTACAAATAGTTCTTAAAATCATTCAGACGCAAATCAAGGGCAAAGAATTTAATATGCATGAATGACAGATTTAACATGTATAAAAAATACACGGGATTCAACATACATGTAATTTAAAATTTTAATTTAATTACAATTTTGGGTGGAAAGATTTTTCCATTCTAGATTTTTCCACTGTACCAAACGAGGAGTTAACGAAATGTATCTCGACGTCGCCAGTGCCACAAGGCCAGTAACTCCTCCTGTTAGTTTGCGGAGATGGACAATCTCTAACTGTTGTCGCATTAGCCCAGAAACAAATGTGAATTTCTACCAAGTCTTGAATTCCATCGCGATTAGGCCCGCACACCAGTTTTGGCTCCCTATGGATGAAACTGCGAATAGCAGACTCTAGTTTACTTACTTTATAATTATTGCCGGGATGTATGTTCTCCATGCTGAGATATGTCAAAATATCATGGGGTCCGTTTGGATTAGCTGTTTTTGGAGTTGTATTTCAAAAACAAGATGTCATCAGAAAAAACAATTACTGTAGCTGTCTTTCAAAAACTACTGTAGCTGTCTTAAAAAACTTTTTAGCATGTGTTTCTTTTGTGGTATTTTTAAAAGTAAAAAATTATTTGGGTCAGTTTTTTGGGACATTTTTAAAATTAAAAATTTATTTGAGATAATTTTTTAGGGCATTTTTAAAATTAAAAATTAATTTTAGGTATTTTTGGAGATTTTTAAAAGTAAAAATTTATTTGGGGTAATTTTTTGGGGTATTTTTAAAATTAAAAATTTATTTGAAGTAATTTTTTGGGGTATTTTTAAAATTAAAATTTATTTGATGGGTGGTGAAGTGCTTGGGTTAATTTGAAAAAAATACCCAAATAAATTATTCTAAAATACCCCAATAAATTTTAATTTTAAAATGCCCAAAAAATTGCCCAAATAAAATTATAATTTTATGCTTAAAACTTATCAAATAAATTTTTAATTTTAAAATGCCAAAAAAATTACCCAATAAAATTTTAATTTTAAAATGCCCAAAAAAATTATCCCAAATAAATTTTAATTTTGAAAATACCCCAAAATACCAAATAAAATTTTATTTTGAAATGCCCCAAAATTACCCCAAATAAAATTTTAATTTTCAAAATGCCCAAAAATTACAGAAATGAATTTTAATTTTAAAATGCTCAAAATACCCCAAATAAAATTTTAATTTTAAAGGTTACTGAAAATTACCCAAAATAAATTTTAATTTTGTGCCCTAAAAATTACCCAAATAAATTTTAATTTTAAAATGCCACAAAAATTACCCCAATAAAATTTTAATTTTAAAATGCCAAAAATTACCCAAATAATTTTTAATTTGAAAATACCCTAAAATACTAAATAATTTTTTCATTTTGAAATGCCCAAAAATTACTAAATAAGATTTTAATTTTGAAAATGCCCTAAAATTACTGCAAATGAATTTTAATTTTAAAATGTCCAAAAATACCCCAAATAAATTTTTAATTTTAAAAGTGCCCCAAAAATACCCCAAATAGATTTTTAATTTTAAAAGTGCCCAAAAAATACCCCAAATAAATTTTTAATTTTAAAAATGCCCCAAAAAATTACCCCAAATAAAATTTTATTTTTAGAAATGCCCCAAATAAATTTTTAATTTTAAAAATGTCCCAAAAAATTATCCCAAATAAATTTTTAATTTTAAAAATGCCTCAAAAAGTACCCTAAAAATTTACCTTAAACAAATTTTTAATTTTAAAAAATACAGAATAAATTTTAATTTGATGAGGGGAGCTGGGAGGAGGAGGGGAGGGGAGAGAGAGGGGGAGGGCGAGCGAGAGGGAAGGTGGAGGGGGGAGGGAGAGAGGGGGGAGGAGGTGGTGGTGGGGGTGGGTGGGGATGGGTAGTGGTGTGGTTGGGGTGGAAGAAGAAGGGATAATTTTTTTATTTTTGTATGTATAAGTTGTTTTTGAAATACTTGTTTGGATTGGTGTTTTTGGGATTGTTTTTTGTTGGTGTGTTACTGTAGCATTTGGGGTATGAAAAACAGTTTTTCAAAAACAGTGGTAAAAACAGTGAATCCAAACAAAGCCATGATCTTTACATAGCTGAATAGCCTTCTCGAAGTAGTCAGCTTGGGGATACATAGCTTGCGAGCATGTCCCATGCTTTTTCCATTCATGTCGCCAAAATGATTGATAAGGGGGCTTCCTAAAATTTGTCTTATTTGCCTTTTCTCTCTCGAGGTTTGGCCAATATTCGTCTCTGAGCTCCCAAGCTGTGAAATCCTGCTTACGAGAATGATCATTACATTAGTGCATCTGTGTAAGCGCATATTTCATGTTCAAGACATTTGAAAGCCCTATAGAAATTACCAAGACATTTGAATATGGGACGCCTTCGCACCACTCCACTGATTTGTTACCTTCGCCCGGCCAAAGACCATGGATTGTGAAAAATTTTGGTAGGGGCTTTCTCTTACATTTGGCAGGACAAGCTGTACAATAGCCTTTCGGCCATTGTTGAGCAGAAGTAAAGTAGTCAAAGCTAGAGTTGATTGTCACGGGACAAAGTCTGAGAATCAAAATGATAAGTTTAAAGTCTGTGTTTTCAAACTCGGACCGGATCGGTCGGTTCGACCGGTTGAACCGGGAACCGGCCAGGCATTCGGTCCGCAACCCTCAAAATCGGAAAATTAAAAAACCGGTCAAAACCAGAGTTTGATCGGGTGAACCGGTTGACCGGATTTGACTTTTTTTTTTATTTTACCTTTAACCCATTATATCCTTTCAAACACACTTTTTAAGTTTTAGTAAATATGCTTTAACCTCTCATTATTTTAATAAAGTGTAAAATTAATCCAATACATTTTTAAATTACATTTCTACCTCTATATATATATTATATTCTTTAAGTCAATTTATTTATTAAATATAAAATTCTCTAATTTATATATAAAGTCATAAATCACCAATTTAAGAAAAATTTTTATATATATAAAGTTGAAAACTACCAATTTGAGGGAATTTTTATATATTATTTTTTAAGAAAATTTTTTTATATACTATTTTGATTATATATTATTAATATATATGTTTATGATATATTTATGATGTCATCCGATTCGACCCCCGGTCGAATCCGGTCGGACCCATCGACCCCTGACCCCTGACTTCGGCCGGTTCGATGCCCGGTCCGAGTCTGAAAACATAGGTTTAAACACTATGCCCATCATCCCAATGACACTATAGTGAATAGCACATAAAAGTTTTGTTTGTGGAGAGTGGAACGGTATACTTCTATCAGTGATAAGTGAGCCTTTTTATAGAACTGCTGATTAATTTTATGACTTTTTCCCCCTTCTCTCCACTATCGACTAGATTATTGCTTATGAATCGATATGCGCCCAAATGTAAATATATTAAGTATAAGAATATGAATATTATATTGTTATTCTGGGGTTGGGATAAAACCCTTACTGGTTATCCAGAACTCAGTTTAATTTTACAATGAGTAGCAACGCTAGAACGTATTTCAGACCCCAGTAAACTCATAAGAGGAAAGAAGTGAGATTCATTGAAAAAGAAATGTTTCCGATGAATGGAGTAAATACAAGGATTGAAGGTAATTAGGTGAAACGGTACACATCTTTATTCATTTGAAGACAGAGTTCAGTGCCTAAATCTGAAGGTCATTAAACAAAAATTTGAAAATCAGATCTCTTTTTTACATTCTCTCTTTCCGTATCACTCAACCCATCCCTCCCTCCGATTAAATGAGGACTCTTTTTTTTTTTTTTTTAAATAAACACAACAAAAGTATTTTACAGCCTTTATCAAGTCAATGATCAAGATGAGTAGCATACGGGGTGGTGGACAAGAGATTAGGTTGAGTTGTAGATTTGTTAATTAGGTAACTTCTTCGACGTGAATTCAATCATATCAGCAAGGGCTGTCTCTTTGACTAGCCATTTTAGATTGTTTTCTGAGTTCTTGAAATTAACTAGCATAAGAGAATGTGTTGTATTTCTGGTAGACTTGTTTAGGGATAAGTGTGTAATTTAATAGTGTATTGATTATCAAGATTGTTATGGATGTTCAAATCTTCGGGAGATGCAGAAAAAGACACTTGAATATGAATTTCATTTTAATAACAAAAAAAGGCAAAACAAATAAACAACTATTGTGTAGTTAGCAGTTTTGTTTATCTTTTCTTAGCTAACTATATGTTCCAAAACAAATATTTTGATAAAGAAAATTAAGTGCACAGGTATTGTGCTTGCATTAAGATATAGAAACATATCAGAAGGCTAAAAGAAAGTTACGGGGATGCTACAGATGTTATGCATGCATTAGGTTAAATCATCTCCTTTGATTTTATACTATTAAATGCATTGAAGAGTATTACAAGAAATAATTATGTAAGATCCTAGTTTTACTGTGTTTTCAACGGCCTCTCAAATAATACTATTTTTCCCTCCTGAATTAAAGGTAGGTCATTCCACATGTTTGTTAAAACATCCTGCAACAAACATTTCTTTTAATTCTTTAATGTGTGCATTCTTTTTCTTCCACGAACATATAGTCAACTTGTTTAATTCTTGTTTTAGATTTTAGTCTTTGTTTTGTTTTGCGGGACAACATTACTCATTTTGTAACTTGAGTCAAATGTAATTGTATCAACTACTTTGATTAGACGTCTATTCCATAATATTGCCAAGCATATTAATACTAAACAATCAAAAGAGCTGAATTTTATTTTTGTTAGAAGCTATACATTAAAGATTTACATATCAAGCTACAGGTCATATCAATTAAATTACAACATTACCTACAAATACCTGTCTTATACCCTTTCGTAAGGTCATTGATAGAGGTTTTTTAATTGAATAACCCCAATATCAAGGTTAAAAATTCAACATTTCACGCATTCAACTGATGAGACGTGAAACAGTATTTATGATATAAACAACAACCTCTAACAGATTTCTAAGACATTAATTGAAGTAAAAAAGAATAACATAGAGTGGAATAGCCATTACCAACACTAACATGGAGTATGAGAGTGCATGTGTTGCACGTCACTTGTATTATGTGTTTCGATACTTATTCAAATAATCATTCTATTAAGATCAATTAAAAGAAAATTTAATTGATAAAAAGTGTTGTATTGATATAAATCTTCCCGTTCAATAAATCATGTAAAACACTTTTATAGGTTTTTTTTAACAAAACTTAATTAATTGTACGTCTTAGTGAGAATATGAGGAAAAAACACAACAGACAACTAATTTGAAAATAAAAGAAAAAAATTTATTGAAAAAGGAAAAAGAGGAAAAGCTCTTCATAACCATGCCAATTAATATGCTTGTCTATTCTCTTATTGTTTGATAAAAGAATCTAATAGCCCAATCAATAACTTAATTACATTTGATCACTAAATTTGATTAGTGATGGTCTAATTGAAATACTTTGCTCATGTTTGACAATATTTTAAGTCTTGATTGGGAATGCAAATTAGAAACCATACTTCTTTTTGTTCTCTAATTAATTCAATAACAAAGTTCAAAGAAATTAAGATACAATTTAAAGAATCAGATTTGTTTCTTTTCATCTTATGGCCTATGTTGCAAAATTTTCTTCCTTATTCCCTATATGAAATTATTCTACTTTTTATGTATATGTTTCTAAATATAAATCAATTTCTTGTTCATAAATCTCAAAGTATGCATTTATAAATTGTTATCTAAGTATACTATGAGAGAATAGCATCCTAGTTTTTCATTAGTAATTTCCTTCTAACTCCTATGAAGAATGAGAAATATATTTTCAATCAATTCTCCACCAAAAAGGAAATGTTTATATCATTTATCTCCAGTGAATTGTACACCAAAAAGAAATATATATATATATATATATATTTTATTTCTATCATTTTCGTACATTACATCACCTAACCAAATTATTAAATACAATTGGTTACCAAAAAGGCTTATAGACATTTTTCACTTGTATATCTGCATGTGGAATGTGCATATTCAGTTATAAAGCTAAAATTTTTTGTGAATGTAAATGCTAGCAAACTGGGTTTAATTTCTTGGTATAGCTATTATAGAAAAACTTAGATACGTTGATTGTTGATAGATTTTAATACCCCGTTTGTTTTCCTTATCCTAAAGAATACTTAAGAATCTTTGGAAAATTCAATGTAGATTATTAGAGAATTTAGAGGTCATAACTTGGAGCTGAGTGGTCCTTTTTTTTTCTAAATTATTCTTTTGCCATGATCTGTATTATTACTAAATAATTCTTATTATTTTGTTCTATTGGCTAATAGCCCATATTGTGGATTAGAGTAATAACTTTTTTATTTCATGCTTATAATTTGATAAAGTACTTCTTCAATGATGGACCAGCACACATAAATAGGTTCACCAATAGTTATTCTGGAAATTGGATTGAAATACAATTTAAAATTTTTTAGTACAGAGAGAGTGTACATACAGGGATTTTTCTCTGTAATTTTATTATTTTTCTTGAGGTTTGGAACTTTTCTTTGTTTATCATGTAATGAAATTCTCTATTTTAAATTAATACACGTGAGAGTTTTTCTTTCAGGAAGTCTAAAGCAGATTCCTAATTTTGTGTAAAAAATGTCTCACTAAAATTAGATTCCTAAATATACTTGAAGGTATTTTTTGTAGTGAATGTATCTTAAAGTTGATATTACTTTATGTGGAAAGTTAGAAGAAATCCTTATAAATATGTTCTCTCTTTGTATATCTTAAGGAAGTTAACTTAATTCTGAAAATATTAGATTTCTTTCCTATTCATTTGTAGAATCTAAGAGCAATTCAAAGAAAATATCTTTCCAGCAGTTTCGTAATTCCATTCCAAAAAAATTCTATCGGAGGAAGTTTACTTTCATAGAATTCTATACTTAAACTAAAATATCAAAGTCAATATTACAAGAATAACTCCAAAAGTAGTTGTTTAAGCATTGATAGTCTCAAGATATTATATTCTGATTAGAGTTTATGAAAAGGGTACTGTTGGAAAGAAAAAACTAAACCACTAAATCACCAAATTATATTAGTGCATTTAATGTAGTATAAATAATGAAATTCTCTATTTTAAATTAACACAAGTGAGAGTTTTTATTTGGAAAAATCAAGAGTAGATTCCTAATTTTGTGTAAAAAAGTGCCTTAATGAAATTAGATTCCTAAAATATACCTCAAAGTTTTTTTTTGAGCAAATGCATCTTAATGTTGGTATTGTTGGCATTTATATCAAGGTTCAAAAATAGGAATTTCTATATAATTTTTAGCAATATTTTAGCTAAGTTAAGGATTTAGTGATTCCGGAGGGGGGATTGTATTGGGGGATCAGGTAGGAGGGGCTATAAATAGGAGGTTCTTGGTTCAAAACCTCCTACTTAAAAAAAAGGATTTTGTGATTCTATTGGAGTCAGTTACTGTGGTGTTATTGTTTAGGAATTGATATTTAATTTCTTGTAGTTGTCAATACTTGTTTACAAATTCATGTAGTCTATGTTATAGTTGTCAAGACTTGTTTACCAAGTCCTGTAGTCTATAAATAAGGAGTCTAATTATTGCATTAGTTGAGAAGAGTGAAATTTGAGAGCATTGTTATTATGTGAAATTAAAAATATACCGTTAATTTATTCCTCTTTTCTCGCACATACTTGCATATATGTAAATTGCCTTCCCATATATATATTGGTTTTATGAAATTCATCTTTGATTATTAAAATCACAAAGTGATAAGTTGTTAATGAACTGACATCAAATTGTGCAGCGAAAATAGTCTATCCAGGTGCGTGGATTATTACAACAAGATAAGTATTTGAAGATGAAAAACCAGTACAAAGTGATATTGGTTGAATTTGCAATGGAAATTATTGTTCATGATTGTGTTGAACGTAATTCAATGGAGAGTTTGCTTTAAAAGAGACAATATTAGCATCTTAAATGAAGACTAGAAAATAAAAATTTCTATATTATTATAGCAGTGTTTTAGTTAAGTTAAGCATTTAGTAATTCTATTGGAGTCAAGTAGTAGTACTTTTATTGTTTAGGAATTGATATTTTATTAGATAATTTCTTGTAGTTGTTAAGACTTGTTTATCAAGTCATATATTCTATAAATACGAAGTCATGTTGTTGTATCAATTGAGAGGAGTGAAATTTAAGACTCTTGTTATTAAGTGGAATTAATGATATATTATTGATTTTTCCTCTTCTCCCACACATACTTGTATGTACGTAGATTTGCCTTCCTATACATATTAGTTTTATAAAATTTATCTCCCACGGCTTTTTGATAAAAGTTTTTAGATTCTACAGGTATTACTTCACATGAAAAGTTGGAAGAAATCATTCCAAATATGCAATCTCTT
Organism: Gardenia jasminoides; assembly: GCA_013103745.1. NCBI lineage: Eukaryota > Viridiplantae > Streptophyta > Magnoliopsida > Gentianales > Rubiaceae > Gardenia > Gardenia jasminoides. The sequence continues at coordinate 36,065,536 of CM023099.1, forward strand.
TTTATATCTTAACGAAGTTAATTTCCAAAATATTAGACTTCTTTCCTATTCATCTGTAGATTCTAAGAGCAATTCAAAGAAAATGTCTTTCCAGTAGTTTACAATAACCAATTTGCCATCGTAATTTCATAATTCTATTCCTAAACAAATTTTATTAGGGGAAGTTTACTTTCATAGAATTTTATTCCTAAACAAAAATATCAAAGTCAGTATTACAAGAGTTACCCCGAAAGTTGTTATTACAAGAATTACCCCAAAATTTGTTGTGTAGGCGCTAGTAATCTTAAGATATTATATTGTAATTAGAGTTTATGGCCAGCATATTGTTGGAAAGAAAAAACTAAATTGTTAAATCACGAAGCCATATTGGTGCATTTAATATATGGTTAAATTAAATATAGATAATGCCCTTATAATTTTGCCAAATATCAACGAGCCATCCTATGATTTTGAAATGCTCATATAACCTTGGTGGTTTAAACTAAAGTGGAGTAGCGCTTTTTGACTTGCTATGATACTGGTAGCCCATATTCTATTATATATTTACGAACAAAGATAACAAAGAACATGTTTGGATTGCAATTTTTTGGGGAATTTTTAGGAAAAAAAATTACTGTAGTAATTTTTGAAATATGATGTATGTGAAGGTAAAAAATGATTAGAAAATATGTAAAAGAAATATTTACTAAAAATGCAAAAAATTTTCTCTAAAAAAATCACAGTCCAAATAAGGCCATTTTAATCAAATTATCAAAACAGATAATTACACGTGACTCACCAATGTTTGAAATCTTATCAGAAATTGAAGAACTTTTAGAATATAACAAGAAAAATGAAAAGACTAACCGCTCATTTGCGAAATTGTGTAACAGCCCCACCTCTCCCAAGGACGAATCCAAGGGTATCAGCGGACTGTCCGTCCAACTCTTGCCAGGACTCACTACAAACCCTCAAGCATATTATAGATTTCAAATAATCACACTTCAAGATCTCTAAAGTAATAATACATGCATTCGCTCTTAAAGCCTTAATGGAGGTCCAACAATAAATGATAGTTAACTTACAAAGGTAAATCCTCAATAATATCTATTAAAACTCCTATAACATCAATTTCAGGTACAATAAATCTTTAACTTCGAAATTTAACATTAATCCTATACAAAATTTATGAAAATCCTACCAAAGTAACTAAATCCTCGATCTACGTTTTCACTTGAGACTGTTAAGGAAAACAACGTAAGCTAACACTCGGTGAGGCTAAGGAGAAACATGCAAGCACGTAATCAAGTAAGTAAGAAAGCCAGAAAATTCAGATATAAAAGCACGTAAATCAAACATTCACTTGTACTATTGCAATTTTCACCTGAGATTGTATTCTCAAGGAATCACTACTGAGGGCTCACATTAGACAAGAGTCTTGGAGTTGGGAGAACCCTTGAGCCTCTCTATCTACAATGAATTTATGCAAGCACGTGACCAGTTCATACAGAAAAATAAATAGTACAGTAAGGATAGGGCTCTCGGAGCCAATTTCCACGACAAGCTTGAGTCCATTCCATCCCAAACGTTGACCCTCCATCAACTTAGCACAGGTAAAGTCCGTAGAAACTCCACTTAATACAACCTCCTCCAACACCATTCCCCTCTCGGGCCCGAAACCAAAGGTAAGTTTAAGAGGTAAAGCTACAACGAGCAATACCGAGCAAGACCTCTCAATAGGTCAAGCTCAAAGAACAGCACCTAAGGTTCACCAAGCTTCCCACCAAGCCCTTGCCGCTCGGGTCCCAAGGATCCCCATAGGTTTTAAGGCCCCATTTAACACTTTTTAAGTCGATGGATTATTCCAATCGACACTCATTTACAGTCAAGTCAAGTACAGTTCCAGTCAAGTCAAATAACAATCATGTACATGCAAGACAAGTAAAAGAGGACGAGAGCGATAAAGTACACTCTAGCCTCAATGGTTTCATTCAAATAAATATAATAATTCAACAAGTCATGCACTTGACACTCACCGAAGTCAAAAGTCCAAGGCAAAAGCACGCAAGATCAATTGAGGTTTTCCGAGATCTTCTCGATCACCTGAGACAAATAGGAGTATTTTAATTCAAATCACTAAAGAAATATTTGATAGATGTCTTTTAAAAATGTTTCAAGTCAAGTTCAATGAAATTCCATTCTGAGCTGAAATCTTTAAAAAATTGTAACTTGAGCTATACAAGTCCAAATTTTACAAGCTTGGTACCGTTGGAAACCTCTCTTAAAGTTCTAAAACTTTGTAGAAGACACCCAGTTAAAATTCTGGACAGAATTAGCCCAGATTTTAATTTAACAATCTGCTACAGTGACAAAACAGGACATAGCAGGCTGTCCGACCAGGCCACTTTGAAAATTTACCAAAAATTACAGAAAATGAATTGGCCCCTCAAATTTTCACGGTTTATATAACTATGTAAAAAATTTCAAACGCCACCAACGGAACTCAATTCCGATACTTGAGCAAGAAATTACAGCAGTTCAAACAGGGCAGGTTCACAAATCTGAAATTTCTGTTTTCCAGTTTTGCAGGGCAGAGTTCTAGGCTATATTTGAGTGACGAATTCTACTTCAAAAATCACCAAATTTGGTACACTAATACTTCCATATATCAACTATATTCATACCAAAATTCAACCAAAAATTCGAATGGGAAGGCAGTTTTCTACGTGCCTAAAGTGGACTGGTTTGCATATGATCAAACCTGCGAATTTTACTTCCTTTTTCTTATCCGCATTGTTAACACATCTAAACACTTCCATTTGGCCTCAAATTCGAACCTAAGCTGGTATTGATCTTTCTTAACCTAATGATGATCAAAAATGATCACAACTTCCATCAAAAGTTAACACAAAACATTTCCATGAAATCGGGCAGCATGCTGCCCCCATTTTCCAGTTTTGCCCTAATTCCAATGATCATCAATTTTGTTCCATCTTTAAGGAAATTGGTGTGAGACAATCCAACACCCTAGCCTTCAACATTTAAGCCTCAAATTAGGCCTTTAAACTTGCCAAATATCAGCCACGAAATTTTAAAAGAAAAACAGCAAAATCAACTCCCATTTTTCACTTCTTCCTCTCGGTTCTTCCTTGAGGTTTCCCACTAACTTTCAACCAACCACCATCTTTGCTTAACCTTTGAGGAGAATTGTGTGGGCCGAATTAACAACTTAACCCTCATATTTAAGCCTCCCAATTAACCTTTAAACTTGCCAAAATCACAGCCCACACATTAAAGAAAACCAGAATTTTTCTCCCTCATTTTCTTCCTTTCCTTATCCGGATTTTCCTTGAGGTTTTCTTCCAACTTTTAGCAACCAAAATCAAACATAATGCATAAATATAACACCATTTAACCAACTCATGAACAAATACACATATATAGTGGGAATTTCAAGAGCCCACAAATTCTCCATAATCATCAAATTGCACCATAATAAGCTTAGCACTTCAAACAACATAATCATCATCCATTCAAGGTTCTAAGAACCTATCAACCACCCAAATCCTAACTTTTCATGCTTGGAATTTGAAGAAAATGGACAAGGGTGAAGTTGGTAGAATTTTACCTCTTCATAGGTTAGCAAAATACCAAGAAAAATGCAAGCTTGAGCCCACAAAATCCTCTTCCTCAAGCTCCTTGTCAAAGCCCCAAGATCAAGCTCTACTTAGAGCAAGATTAGTTGAGTTTTTATGGAAGAAAATGGAAGAAATTTTGATGGAAAAACTAGAGAAAGAGGAGGAGAGCAGTTCGGGTGAGGAGAGAGAGAAGATGAGAGGATTTTGAGCAATTTTGAAGAATTAAAATGGATAAAGAAAGACAAGACACAAGTCTTGTCTTACAACCCCAAAAGTCCACCCTTGAATAGTGAACTTAATTAGCCATTTGGAGGGAAAATTAATTGGCTCTTTTGGCTTGAGATTAAGGAGTAAATCTCGATTAGGAGAGGGAAAAGAAATGGAATAAAATGGAAGTGAATTAGGGTGAATTATGTGGAGAAAGTAATGGCTAATTAAAATTCTAATCCAAGGAGGTTAATTCAACTTAAACTATAACTTCAAACTCCTAATTATAATCACTCTTTTTAATTCACCTCTAATCACTGAATAGCATTTCTAACTTACGGGTGATCATCCTTACATTCCAGTACAACTTAACTCATGGCCCGAATTTTCACCTCGAAAAATGTGTTTTTCTCATTTTCTGTATAATTGATACAAAAAGAGCAAATTTTAAAATAAGATGTATGGAATGTTGAAAATCTACCTGAAAAATTAATATAGAGCTAAATTAAGTTTTTCTCAAAATGAAATAAATTAAACAAATAAATAAATAAATAAATTGAATTTTCATTTAAATTTTCTAAAAATTCGTTTAAAAATAATTTTAAAATAATTAAATGAATTAATAATAATAATAACATTATTTAAAAATATTAAGTTGTAATAATATCAAAATAAATTTTTTTTTTGAGGCTGTTACAAATTGCATTTGGCTATTGCGTGCAGGGAATTCAATGATATATTAATTGGCTGAAACTGACATGAAAGCAAGCTATGTTTAAAACTACAAATGTGGTTTAAATTTCAAAATATCTATGTACCACATTTGTAGTTTTTTGCAAAGTGAAAATCTAGCAAAAAAATCTCCATAATATTATTAGTTAGAATGCTAGTATTGCCCTTATTTGAATACTAAATATGACAGTGGTTAGCCAATTTTGCATAGAACCACATGAAGATTATGTGAATATATTAGAGGGCTAAGGGCGTGTTTCATAAAATCAAAATATGAAAACTAAAATTTGAAATATAAAATCTGAAGTCTGAATTATTAAGTTATTAAATAGTTAAGTAGTAATATGACACATTTGAGTATATCTCACATTAAATGATAAATATGCAACTTATCACTTATTTCTTGGGGCAACTTTTGCTTTAAAAATTTAATGCTACTTAATTAATTCAAATGCTCTATTTTTTATTATCAAACATGTCTAAATATATTAAGATCTATTGAATTGGGTTATCAAATAGAACTTAAGTGACTATTACGGTTCTAGCATACGCAATTTGAAGCATGTCTAGTTTTTCAATGTTTTAAGTGTTAGAGGGATTATGTAGTAATTTGCGGAACACAGGTGAGTAAATAATTGTTTAAACCTCTCCTTTTCTTTTTCTTTTTTGTTTATTTTTTGGGGGGGGGGGGATGATTGGAGATTTCATATTTCTTAATCCTGCCAAGACTTTCTGAGGAGTGTGGAATAAATGTCAGACGATTAAGTAAGCAGGAGGTATCTTCATGGAAACTTGAAAGTGAAACCCGTGGAAGCAACTTGAGCAGAATTTATTATTGAATAGACCAGAAAATGAGAAGACCAGATCAACTGGCTTCGGAAATTCCACACACAAAATGGAACGACAATTTTGAGATAAAGGGAAGGGGGTGTTATTTCAAGAGAATGGCCTTTGATCAAGACTACCATATAATGAACAAGGATGAAAATGTTTACAGCATAACAAAACACTTCTTCTAAACCTTTTTTCTTTTCGTTGTAACAATTTCTGCAAAATTGATAAAACCAAGATAAGAATGAGCATTATATCCAACTCTTATAAGTCTCTAAGATTAAATTAAATACTCTGTCTCTCTCTCCCATCAAAGTTGTATACCTAAATTGGTATCCGGCCGATATAGAAAATTAACTCAGCAAGTTTCTATAGAAAGTCTCCCTTTTTTTTTTTTTTTTTAACTACAGAGGTGCAAGACCGCAGCTAGTGGATAATAAATGGTGGATAAGTACTCAAATTCGTCAAGCAAATAAATTGTAAACTCACATATTACAAAGTCCCCTTTTCGTAGCAGTTTGAGGTTAACATTTTAATTAAGACATAAATTTAATGTTTGGAACTCCCACCTACTAATTTGATGTGATGACGGTTTGACGTGATAATGCTTAATAGCAATAAATTGACCAGTAATACTAGTCATAATGTCGTGGTCGTTTTTACTGGGTTATAAAGTCGACAGCAGTTGAAAGGGAATTCTTAAACCGGACCAGATTAGGATAAAATTCTGATGCCATTTGCATTCTAGATATTGGTGTTTTGACACGGTAATTTCAAATATATTTCAAGTCTCGTGGATCAATAATCAGATAATACAAGTATGCAATTACCTGGACAATTGAGATTATTCAAGTACAAGGACAGAACTGGAAATTTTAATTTGAAGGGGTGAAATTTATAATTACATACACATACAAACTAGCTCGAATCCACATAAAAGTTTTTAAAAATTTTTGGAGGGACAAATAGTAAAATATATGTAGACACTTTTCAAAATTTCTTAAATTTTAAGAAGAAGAAAAAACATAAACATCGAGAACTTTTTTCCCAGGTTGGGGCCACTTCCCATCCCCTCTAGTCTTGTCCTTGGCTCAAGAGTATTCTCTAATTGCAATCACTGCTTAATTCTCCTATAATAATGACCAAAAAGAAGCCTAAATCCTTAATTATCACTTCCTAATGAAACATCAAAATTTAGTTTGCATATACGGTAAGACGCAGGTAGTGATCAAACATTCTACTCGGAATAAAGGTGTAAGAATTTGACTGGCAGTTTATGATCCACCATGCCAACTTTTCTTTTTAATCTACTTGCATCCTCACTTAGTAGGACAAAGAATTCTTTCCCTTTCGAAAAGAATAGGACTATAATGTTTAGCTATCTTTCCCTTTCTCGACTACTTTTTAGGAAGAGAAAAAAATTGGGCTAACATGAACTCTTCTACTTAAAGGGATGGACCATCCTTGAAATTGATAGCCAAATTTGTTTTCTTCTTTGGGTTCAAATGCTCCGTCAACTACTTAAAAGTTTATGGTGAAAAAAAATTAATCGGCTAAAATTACCTCCTATTGAGGACAAAATTATGGGGTTCTCTAAAGATATTGTCTCTACAAATCATGCAAGTCGAGTGGTTAACGACTTTCACTTCTCAGTTCAAAACCAAGAATTTAAATCTTCATCACTACATTCTCTCCCATTCAAAATTACTTTACATAATCAGGATTTAGGAAAATTTAATAATAAAGGATAGAGCTGTATTATTTTTAATAAAAACAAGAACAATATTATATGCATGTAACACAACGAAATTGGAAAAAAAAGAACAAAAACTGGTGGCTGACTTGGTATCATGATTCATGAATGATTAGTGATGGCTGTTTTGAAGGAATTGCATACACACAGTTTCATCCACAATGACGTATTTTGGCGCTGTCAATTTTACCTACGGAGGACATTATTATCTTTGACTTGGATGCACAACGGAGGACATTCATTTCAATTCGTGATTAATGGTTAGAAATTTTCCATTATCCTTAAACGGTAAACCCTTTAAATTGTTACAGAGCAAAAAAGAATTTTCATAATCTTATATGGTTCTTTCTATCATTACAATTGTTTTTGACAATATAATATTTCACAATAAATCACTTTAATTATTTGCAGTTCTATATTACCTAACCTTTTGTAATATGAGCCGCATTTACTACTGAATGATGCCATTAAGTTTTTATTCACAAACACTTATAATAATTTAATCTTTTACTTTAGCGTGTTATAATAAATCCACTTGAAAAGGCCCATGAAAGAAATATTTAGAACACTAGTATCCTCGCAACAGTTAGTTTTCATGTAACAAAAATGTTTCTCAATTTCGTGAAAGTTGCTAAGAAAATTAAATTAAATTAAATCAGGCATCACATTAGTTCGTATGTAATTTTAGAAACATTTATCTTGATACTTTCTTAAAAAGTTTCCCAAAAATGGAGAGATAAGTGAGAGAATAAGTTGGTTATTGTGGATCACGTACATCTTTTCAAGTTTTAAGTTGTGCTTTTCAATTTCCTAATATCGCCATCAGGAAGAAAAGTATTCTTCGAATGTCTTCCTCAACTTTTTCAAGAAATAATTACCCAAAAACTCTGCAAGAAATATTAGTCATTCTGACTTTGTCAGCATTGAGGAATATGAGGATGATGGAATTTGATTGGAACCCTGTGTGGCAGGAACGCGCTGACCGTTTCCACCGTGGGTCTGCCGTGCGTGTCCAAACAGCAGTCGACACGTCATGCCAGGACCATGGTTCAATTGTTTGCGATCCTGAAGCATTTGGAGCACTGAGGACAGTTGATGCGCCTGCGAGGCAGAGGAGTAATCTTTACTGCTTATAAAAAATACATGAGGGAAAAATCAGCATACCGACGGTGTAGTTCTTAACCATACGGAGGAGGTGGATGGAAAGAAATACGCGCAATACAAGCGAGGGCCCAAGACTAAGTACCAAACAATAAATAATGGCTTTTGTGTATAGGAAATGTGAATCGCATATGTAGAGGTGAATATAGTATGGTCGGTTGTTGGGAATTTGTTTATTATTTAGTTGTAAATCCGTTGGCTTGTCTCATGTGTATTGGTTGGAGAGTTGTAATAGTTGAATTTAATTATTGAAAGGTATTGCGAGAGTTAGGTCTCGTTTGATAATTCAATTCAATACTTAAATTTAATGGATTCAGATTTTACACATTCAGGAGAATTTCGAATTAATTAAATGGCACTAAATTTTTTAAACAAAACTTGCTCCCAAAAATAAGTGATAAGCCATTCACTTGTCACTTAATATGACATATATTCAAATATATTAAACTTACTACTTAACAATTCAATCAATTAATGGATTCCAATTTCAAATTTCAGATTTCAGTGTTTAGTTTTTAAATTTCAGTTTTATCAAATGTATTCTTAGACTATTGTTAGGTAAATTTAGGGAGAAAAAAAATACAAATTTAATTTTTTTTTAAAAAAAAGTGTAAAAAAGTGAAATTTAAATATATGTGAAAGAGGAATTTACATAGTTGAATGTATATTGAACATCCAAATGGAAGACTTGAAATCTGCGGCCAAAGAAAAAAAATATGTAAAAACTTTGAACAATTGCTGATATGTTTCTATGTAATTTTCCTTAAAGCTATACCACAAAGGAATAATATAGTAAATAATAATAGATGTAAACGAATTAGAAACTTCTAATGTAACCTTTAATTGTTCTCCTAAATATTATTCATGTGAAGAGAGTATAACATTTTAATATTTTTTATGTTGCTTAGCATTTATTACTATTTACTTACTATCATATTAGTGCAATGGATTATTGGTTACGTCATAGTTTTACTTAAGTTCATGAAATTTTAGTTTGTAACAGATTTTTCTTCAACTTTAAAATTTAATTACTAGTTAAGTATGGCCTATAAGAACATTATACGATGCTTGAAATAGACATTTATCATGTAAATAATCACTAAACTTGTGTTCAATCTATGCATTTTTAAGTTAAATGTGCATATATTCAATGAAACAAGGTAATCTAATAGTTTAAAGTTAGGAACAATTACAATATGTAATTTTCACTAGAATTTTAATATTCTACGATCCAATTCTACAATTCTAATCCCACTGTCTCGAAATGATCCTGTGTATGATCCCCAATTTACAGACTATGCTCAAAACCATGACTCAATCAATAACCTTCATTTTTATGATGGGTCCACACACGTACAACTAAAACATTGACATCAATTTTTTACTACCATTATATCCCGTATTATGACCAGGGACGATAAATTATGATAAATTAATTCACATTTTTCCATAACTTATTTGACAATTTTTGTATTGTAAAAAATTATTTACTATTTTCACTGTGATATGCAATTGGCTCATCGTTTTTCCCCAATTCAATGGCAATTAAATTTTGATTATATTTCATACAATTCTGTATAATTTATCACAACAGGTGTCTTACCATGCCCAACGTAATATACAAAAATAAATTGTTACATTTTTTGGGTATGAATGTGCTACAACTCTTTTACAATTGAAACCATTGTAAATTTTTTTTAGAATTTGTTACTTTTGGAAAAATAACTTATATGGTATATACCACATTTTAGGATGAATTCAAAATAATATTTCATAATCCTTAAGAATTAACACACGTGTCACTATATACATGCTTTGTGATTTGGAAAGGACCGTTAAAGTTAAGCTAATAAATTAAGATTTACACATTTCAACTAACCAAACTTACCCTCATTACATAACATTAATACAATTAATTCAAAGTCAAATATTTCTAAATCCTTACATATTGACATATGTCAGATTATTGAAACTCTTGTTGAAGACGTGAACTCCTGGACAGTATATAGTATACATTCTTCTACTCTCTCCCCCCTCCTTTACGGTCATTCTTTTTATTTATTTCAATTTTAATTTCGGTATTTCTCTTCGGCACATTTACTTTTCACCGGCATAACATATTTTTTCATTATTCATCCCAGGCCCTTTGCAAATTGTATTTAACTCTCGCTACCATACTGCAATTATCCCTTCTTCTACGTCCCGCACTGTACACATTTTTTATTATTATTAATTTTTCACTGTATGCTTATAGCTTCCCTTTTCCTTTATGTACATGCGCGCGTTGGTCATCCCTCCCTCGTTTAGCGACAATATCACCTGCATTGATACCCACAACACGTGTCATTACCTGGTAGGGTTGCCTACAGTAGGAACGTACCATAAAGGAAACCAAATTTGTCTAAGGTTTGTTTGAATTGATATTATTTAATCAAAATTTTTTTTATTTGTATGATCAACATAATTTTTAATCATTTTTTATCTCATATATATCACATCAAAAAAGTGTTACAGTATTTTTCTCACAAAATTATCCCGAATAATCTACTATCCAGACACATTTATTGTTTTTGAAAGAATGACTTCAGTACTAATTGAATAGTCAAGCCAAGACGCAAGCAACGCCAGTTACTCGCATATCATACACAATTAGTAATATATATTATGTTGATACACGTTTACACAATGTAGTAGGCAAAACATGCTACCTTTTTTTTTTTTTTTGGTAAACCTATTTTTAAATTCTTTATTACCTTTTAATAATCTCAAACTACATATACAACTATCCCTGTTCTTTATTTCTTCACTTTGTGCTAACTTTCAAACTCCTGTAGGTTTGTAAAATGCATCAAGCATGGATCTTGTTGTAAAGCTATTAAGTATCAACTAAGTTAACTAATTATTGAACTTACACTCATGGAATGATAACTTTTTCTGTAATACTAAGTCTAGAATATTTGACTTCTACTATCCAGGTCATCCAATGGTGCGGTTAAGCCGTAACTTGCAGGGACTTCAATTTTGTCGAGAGTTATATGGGAAAGACTGGGTCATGATAAGTGACTTGGAGTTAATCCAAAGGATTGAGATAGACCACTTGGTCCACAAGTTATGTCCATCCTGCCCAAAAGACAAGCCGAGTGGCAGGGGCCTTACTGACGAGGCTGAAGTTATAACTTCGATATTATTCTTTCCAACATTGTATAGTTTTAAGATTATCCTCACGTGCGATGAAGGAACTTCCAAATTTCATGAGACCCTGAAAGCATTGAGAAAAAACCCTTACTGGTTATCTAGAACCCAGTTTAATTTTACAATGAGTAGCAAAGCCAGAACACTCCAGTAAACTCATAGAAGAGGAAAGAAGTGAGAGCCATTGAAAAAGAAATGTTTCTGATGATTGGAGCTTCTTTTTGTTCATGTAAAGTAAATACAAGGATTGAAGGTAATGAAGTGAAACGGTACACATCCTTATTCATTTGAAGACAGAGTTACAGTGCCTAAATCTGATGGTCACTAAACAAAAATTTGAAAATCAAATATTTACTTACAGTCCCTCTTCTCGTACCGCTCAATCCAAGCCTCCCTCCGATTAAATGAGGACTCTTACTTTTCTTTCATTTTTTTTGTTTATTCAATTCCTTCAATTTCTAGTTCAATCTCTCCCCTTTGATCGCCTATAAATAGTACCTCTTCTAGCTTTTTCTTTATCTTAGGAACAACGTCGCAAAAGCAAACCAGTCAAGACTATCCACAATGGCAGGATCAGTAAGGTTTCGGCCAATGCTTGCTCTAGTTTTTGTTGTGGTAATATCTTGGATGCTTTCTCCATTTGCAGCTGCACTCAGCTCAAATTACTATGATCATACATGCCCAGAGGTCGAGCCAATTATCACCAGAGTAGTTAAGAAGGGTATGATGAATGACAGGACCGTTCCAGCAGCACTACTTCGGTTGCACTTCCATGACTGCTTTATTAGAGTAATCTCAAACTAACCCTGCTACTTTCATTTAATTTATCTTCTGCTGATTTCCTCATATCTAGAGTTACATAGATAGAATCTTACCCATTCATTTTCTTTCTTTTCAAGGGATGTGATGGTTCTGTGCTGCTAAACTCAACAGCTCGGAACAAAGCTGAAAAAGATGGACCTTCAAATATTTCACTGCACGCATTCTATGTCATTGACCATGCTAAAAAAGAATTAGAATCCCAGTGCCCTGGTGTTGTCTCCTGTGCTGACATATTGGCCTTGGCTGCCAGAGATGCAGTTGCACTAGTGAGTGCCGCCGACTAATTCCTATAATAGTTGAACAAAATTGTGTTATAGTGTACTTACAACTACTTTCTGATCAATCCTACCTGTTGAGGGTTAAAGTCCTGAGCATAGTTAATTGACAAGTTGATAGGCTGCAATGTTTGGTTGTAACTTCTTCACATGTACATATTCTGTATGTCGGTGTGGTGTGCTGACTACACTCTCATTTGCTAAACTTTCCAGTCCGGAGGTCCTAGTTGGAATGTGCCTAAAGGTAGAAAAGATGGCAGGATTTCAAAGGCCACTGAAACTGGACAACTGCCTGGTTCTACCTTTAACATATCACAATTGCAGCAAAGTTTCTCTCATAGAGGCCTATCACTGGAAGATTTAGTGGCCCTTTCAGGTTAATCCCCAATTAATTTTTTGCTCTCAGTAATCTTCATTAGTTAATGTTCTTCTTCAGCATTGGCAACTTCCCTAAGGGGAACGCGCGCGCGCGCGTATGTCAAAGCTACCCAACTCTCAAGTCTTGGTCCAACGGTTGGTTGATGCATGCATGCCCGTATTTTCAAATAGAGGTGTTAATCACAACTCATTTATATTGGTTCATCCAAACCCGCCTATTAATTTACTCAAACCCATCCATTACTATTTAATTGATGGATAGTGGGTTGAGTTGACTCACCCATTTAAAAATAAATATATATTTTATTCAAAATTTTAGTGAGTGTTAAAGAGATAAATTTGAATTTCATACCAATGTAATAATAATAAAATACCATTATTTATTATCAAACACCATGCGAAAAATTTTAAAAAATAAGTAATATTAAACGAGTCATAAATGGGTAGTTTGGTATACCCATACCCATTTATTAAATGGGTACTCATTTATTTAAATAGGTGTAAATGAGTTAATTCAATTAGACCTATTATCCGATTATAATTTGGCCAAATCTACCAAAATCACCCATTTTGACACCTACAATTTTAGATCATGACTCTACTAAAAAACACAATTTGACTGCTAATATGCAGGAGGCCACACGATAGGTTTCGCTCACTGCTCATCCTTTCAGAACAGGATCCACAACTTTAACACCACTCATGATGTAGATCCCTCCTTGCGACCATCATTTGCGGCCAGCTTGAGGAAAGTTTGCCCCATGCACAACAAGGTGAGGAGTGCAGGTGCAACCTTGGATTCCACGGCAATCACGTTTGACAACATATACTACAAGCGACTCATTCTAGGCAATAGTATTTTCTCTTCAGATGAAGCCTTATTGACCGCTACAACTACAAAAACATTGGTTTCAAAGTTCGCTAATTCCCAGGAAGAGTTTTTTACAGCCTTTATCAAGTCAATGATCAAGATGAGTAGCATAAATGGTGGTGGAAAAGAGATTAGGTTGAATTGTAGATTTGTTAATTAGGTAACTTCTTCGACGTGAATTCAGTCATATCAGCAAGGGCTGTCTCTTTGACTCGATATTTTAGTTTGTTTTCTGAGTTCTTGAAATTAACTAGCATAAGAGAATGTGTTGTATGTTAGGCAGACTTGGTTAGGGTTAAGTGTGCAATTTAATAGCATATTGATTAGCAAGATTGTTATGGATGTACCAATCCTCGGCAGATGAGAAAGAGACACTTGAATTATGAATTCCATTTTAATAACAAAACAAGGCAAAATAAATAAACAACTGTTGTGTAGTTAGCTAGTTTTGTTTATCTTTTCTTGGCTAACTATATGTTCCAAAACAAATATTTTGGTAAAGAAAATTAAGTGCACAGGTATTATGCATGCATTAAGATATAGAAACATATCTGAAGTCCAAAAGAAAGTTGCGGTGATGCTACAGATGTTATGCATTTATTAGGTTGGATCCCATCTCCTTTGATTTTATATTATTAAACGGGTTGAAGAGTATTACAAGAAATAATTATGTAAGATCCTGATTTTATTGTGTTTTTAACAGCCTCTCAAATAAATGTATGGCTAAATAAACTATATACTAAAATAATGCTATTTTTCCTTCCAAAATTAAAGGTAAGTGATTCCACATGTTCATTAAAAAATCCTGCAACAAACTTTTCTTTTATTAATGTGTGCATTCTTTTTTCTTTCATGAACATATAGTCTATTTGTTTAATTCTTGTTTTAGATTTTATCCTTTGTTTTGCTTTGTGGGACAGTATTACTCATTTTGTAACTTGTGCCAAATGTAATTGTATCAACTACTTTGATTAGACATCTATTCTATAATCCTACCAAGCATATTAACACTAAACAATCAAAAGAACTGAATTTTATTTTTGTTAGATGTTATACATTCAAGGTTTAGACTTTAGATATCAAACTTTGGGTCATGTGAACTAAATTAAAATATTACCTACAAATACCTGTCTTATACCCTTTCTTAAGGTCATTAATAGACGTTTGTAATTGAATAACCCAATATCAAGCTTAAAAATTCAACATTTCAACGCATTCAACTGATAAGACGTGAAACAACATTTATGACATAAACAACAACCTCTAACACATTTCTAAGACATTAATTGAAGTAGAAAAAATAACACAGAATGGAATAGCCATTACATAGATTAACATGGAGTACGGGAATGCATGTGTTGCACGTCATTTGTATTATGTGTTTCAATACTTATTCAAATGATCATTCTATTGAGATCAATTAAAAGAAAATTTAATTGATAAAAAGTATTATGTGTTTTGATACTTATTCAAAGTACAGGTTTTTTAAAAAAAACATAATTAATTGTATGTCGTAGTGTGAATTTGAGGACCTAAACAAATTATTGGATACAATTGGTTACAAAAAAGACTTATAGACATTTTTCACTTGTATGTCTGCATATGGAATGTGCACATTCACTTATTAAAGCTAAATTGTTTTTGTGAATGTGAATGCTAGCAAACAGGGCTTTAATTTCTTGGTGTAGCTATTATAGAAAAACATAGATAAGTTTATTGTTGATAGATTTTACTACCACGTTTGTTTTCCTTATCCTAAAGAATATTTAAGAATCTTTGGAAAATTCAATATAGATTATTAGAGAATTTAGAGGTCGTAACTTGGAGTTGAGTGGTCCTTCTTTTCTAAAATATTCTTTTACCATGATCTGTATTATTACTAAATAATTGCTATTATTTTGTGTTATTGGCTACTAGCCCATGTTGTGGATTAGAGAAATAACTTTTTTATTTCATGCTTATAATTTGATAAATAGGTTCACCAATAGTTATTCTGGAAATTTGATTCAAACACAAATTACAATGTTTTCAAATTAAAATTTTTAAGCACAGAAAGGGTGCACATATAGGGATTTTTCTCAATAATTTCATTATTTTGCTTGAGGTTTGGAATTTTTTTATTTATCATATAATGAAATTCTCTATTTTAAAGTAATACAAGTGAGATTTTTCTTTCAGAAAGTCAAAAGTAGATTCCTAATTTTGTGTAAAATATGTCTTACTGAAATTAGATTCCTAAATATAACTCAAAGTATTTTTTTTGAGTAAACGTATCTTGAAGTTGATATTACTTTACATAAAGTTAGAAGAAATCCTTCAAAATATGTTCTCTCTTTGTATACTTTAAGAAAGTTAACTTAATTCTGAAAAGATTAGATTTCTTTTCTATTCATATGTAGATTCTAAGAGCAATTCAAAGAAAATGTCTTTCTAGTGTTTAAAAATAAAAAATTTCCCAAGAAGATTTCTTAATTCTATTCCAAAACAAATTCTATCTGAGGAAGTTTACTTTCATAGAATTCTATACATAAACTAAAATATCAAAGTCAATATTACAAGAATAACTCCAAAAGTAGTTGTTTAAGCATTGATAGTCTCAAGATATTATATTTTGATTAGAGTTTATTGCAAGGGTACTTTTGGAAAGAAAAAACTAAACCACTAAATTGTCAAATCACATTAGTGCATTTAATGTAGTATAGACAATGAAATTCTCTATTTTAAATAAATACAAGTGAGAGTTTTTCTTTCGAAAAGTCAAAAGTAGATTCCTTATTTTGTGTAAAGAAATGCCTTAATGAAATTAGATTCCTAAAATATACCTCAAAGTTTTTTTTTTTTTTTGTGACCAAATGCATCTTAAAGTTGGTGTTGTTGGCATATCATATCAAGGTTCAAAAACAAAAAAGGAATTTCTGTATTATTTTTTAGCAATATTTTAGCTAAGTTAATTTAGTGATTCGGAGGAGGATTGTATTGGGTGGTCAGGTGAGAGGGACTATAAGTAAGAGATTCTTGATTCAAAAACTCCTGCATGAAAAAAAAAGTTAAAAAACGGATTTAGTGATTCTATTGGAGTTAGGTTACAGTAGTGTTATTGTTTACGAATTGATATTTTATTAGACAATTTCTTATAGTTGTCAGGACTTGTTTACAAATTCATGTTTTATTTGTTATAGTTATCAATACTTGTTTATCAAGTCATGTAGTCTGTAAATAGGAAGTCTAATTATTGCATCATTTGACAATAGTGAAATGTGAGAGCACTGTTATTGTGTGAAATTAAAGGTATATCATTCATTTATTCATCTTCTCCCACAAATGCTTGTATATGTTAGACTGGCTTCCAATATATATTGGTTTCATAAAATTTATCTTTGATTATTAAAATCGCAAAGTGATAAGTTGTTAATGAATTGAAATCAAATTATGCAGTGAAAACAATCTATTTAGGTGCGTGGATTATTGCAATGAAAAAAGCTTTTGAAGATGAAAAAAAAGTACAAAATGATATTGGTTGAATTTGCAATGGAAATTATTGTTCATAATTGTGTTGAACCTAATTTAATGGAAAGCTTGACTTAAAGGAGACAATATTGGCATATTAAATCAAGATTCAAAAATAAAAATTTCTGTATTACTAGTAACAGTGTTTTAGTTAAGTTAGGCATTTAGTAATTCTATTGGAGTCAAGTTGTAGTACTTTTATAGTTTAGGAATTGATATTTTATTAGATAATTTCTTGTAGTTGGCAAGACTTGTTTATCAAGTCATGTAGTCTATAAATATAGAGTCCTATTATTGTTTCAGTTGAGAGGAGTGAAATTTGAGAGTTTTGTTATTATGTGGAATTAATGATATATAGTTGGTTTATTCCTCTTCTCACACGTACACATACTTGTATGTATGTAGATTTGCCTTCCTATACGCATTAGTTTTATAAAATTTATCTTCCATAGCTTTTTGAGGAATTTTTTTGATTCTGCAGGTATTATTTCACCTGAAAAGTTGGAAGAAATCATTCCAAATATGCTCTCTGTTTGTCTATCTTAAGGAAGTTAATTTCCAAAAGATTAGATTTCTTTCCTATTCGTCTATAGATTCTAAGAGCAATTCAAAGAAAATGTCTTTTCAGTAGTTTACAATGACCAATTTCCCGCCGTAATTTCATAATTCTATTCCAAAACGAATTCTATTAGAGGAAGTTTACTTTCATAGAATTTTATTCCTAAACTAAAATATTAAAGTCAATATTACAAGAATAACCCCAAAAGTTGTTGTTTAGGCACTAGTAGTATTAAGATATTATATTGTAATTAGAGTTTATGGCAAGGGTATTGTTGGAAAGAAAAACCTAAACAATTACATCACTAAACCATATTGGTGCATTTAATATAGGGTTAAATTAAATATAGAAAACATCTTTATGATTTTGCCAAAATAAATGAGCCATCCTAGGCTTTTAAAGTATTCATGTAACCGGCTCGTTGTTTAAACTAAAGTGGAATAGCGCTTTTTGACCTGCTGTGATACCAGTAGCCCATATTCTATTATATCATAAAAATCTCAAGCAATATTTACAAACAATGATAAACCTGTTTGGATTGCATTTTTTGGGAATTTTTGGAAAAAAATTAATGTAGAAAATTTTGAAATGTGATGTATGTGAGGCTGAAAAATGATTAGAAAATGTGTAAAAGAAATATTTATGAAAAATGCAAAAAAAAATTCTCTAAAAAATCACAATCCAAACAAGGCCATATCAAATTATCAAAGCAAATATTTACATCTGACTCACCAATGTTTGAAATCTTACTAGAAATTGAAGAACTTTCAGAAAATAACAAGAAATATGAAAAAGACTGACCAATCATTTGAAATTGCAACTGGTCATTGCGTGTAGGGGACTCAATGATATATTAATTGGTTGAAACTGACATGAAAGCAAGCTATGTATAAAACTACAAATGTGGTTTAAATTTCAAAATATCTATGTGCCACATTTGTAGTTTTTTGTAGAGTGAAAATCTGGCAAAAAACAGTCTCCATAATATTATTCCTTAGAACGCTAGTATCGCCCTTATTTGGCTACTAAATATGACAATGGTTAGCCAATTTTGCATAGAACTACATGAAGATCATGTGAATATTCTACAGGGCTAAGGTGCATTTCATAAAATCAAAATCTGAAAACTGAAATTTGAAGTCTGAATTATTAAGTTATTAAATTGTTAAGTAGTAATTCGATACATTTGAGTATGTATCACATTAAGTGATAAATATGTAACTTATCACTTATTTCTCGGAACAAGTTTTATTTAAAAAATTCAGTACTACTTACGTTAATTCAAATGCTCTATTTTTGTTCATCACACACGTCTAAACATATTAAAATCTTTTGAATTGGGTATCAAACTGGACCTATGTGACTATTGTAGTTCTAGCATATGCAATTTGAAACATGCCTAGATATTTCAAATATTAGAGGGATTATGTAGTAATATGCAGAACACAGGTGAGTAAATAATTGTTTAAACCTCTCTCTTTCCTTTTCTTTTTTGTTTAATTTGCTCTGGGGGTCAGGGGTGGATGATGGGACATTTCATTTTTCTTAATCGTGCCAAAACTTTCTGAGGCGTGTGGAATAAATGTCAGATGACTAACTAAGCAGGAGATATCTTCATGATCGAAGCAACTTGAGCAGAACTTATCATTGAATAGACCTGAAAATGAGAAGACTAGCTCAACTGGCTTCGGAAATTCCACACACAAAATGGAACGACAATTTTGAGATAAAGGGAAGGGGGTGTTATTTCAAGAGAATGGCCTTTGATCAAGACTACCATATAATGAACAAGGATGAAAATTTTTACACCATAACAAAACACTTCTTCCAAACCTTTGTTCTTTTCCTTGTAATGATTTACGATTTCTCCTAAATTGGAAAAACCAAGATAAGAATGAGCATTATATCCAACTCTTCTAACTCTCTAAGATTAAATTAAATACTCTCTCTCTCTCTCTCTCTCCCTCCCTCCCTCCCTCCCTCCCATCAAAACTGTATACCTAAATTGGTATCGTGCCAATATAGAAAATGAACTCAGCAAGTTTCCATAGAAAGACTCCTCTCTCCAGTTTTTTTTTTTTTTTGCTACAGAGGTACCAGACTGCAGCTAGTGGATAATAAATGAAATAGATGCCCTCAAATGGTGGATAAGTTCTCAAATTCGTTGAGCAAATAAATTGTAAACTCACATATTACAAAGTCCCCTTTCGTAGCAGTTTTTGGTTAGCATTTTAATTAAGACATTAATTTAATGTTTGGAACTCCCACATAATAATTTGATGTGATGACGGTTTGACGTGATAATGCTTAATAGTAAGAAATTGACCAGCAATACGAGTCATAATGTCATGGTTTACTAGGTTATAAAGTCGAAAACAGTCGAAAGGGAATTCTTAAATGGGACCAGATTAGGATAAAATTCTGATGCCATTTGCATTCCAGATATTGGTTTTTTGACTTGGTAATTTCAAAGCTATTTCAAGTCTCCTGGATCAATAGTGAGATAATACAAGTATGCAATTACCTGGACAATTGTGATTATTCAAGTACAAGGACAGAACTGGAAATTTCAATTTGAAGGGGTGAAATATATAATTACACACACATACAAACTCGCTCCAATCCACATAAATTTTTTAAAAAATTTTTGGAGGAACAAATAGTAAAATCTATGTAGACACTTTTCAAAATTTCTAAAATTTTAAGAAGAAAAAAACATAAACATCTGGAACTTGGGGAGGCGGGGGTGGGGCCCCTTCCCATCCCCCCTAGTACTGTCCTTGACTCTAGAGTATTTGCTAATTGCAATCACTGCTTAATTCCCCTATCATAATGACCAAAAAAAGTCTAAGTCCTTAATTATCACTTGCTAATGAAACATAAAAAATTAGTTTGCATATATGGTAAGACGCAGGTGGTATTCCAACATTCTACTCGGAATAAAGATGTAAGAATTTGACTGGCAGTTTATGATCCACCATGCCAATTTTTCTTTTTAATCTACTTGCATCCTCACTTAGTAGAACAAAGAATTCTTTTCCTCTCGAAAAGAGTAGGACTATAATTTTTAGCTATCTTTCCCTCTCTCGACTAATTTTTAGGAAGAGAAAAAAATTGGGGTAACATGAAGTCTTCTACTTAAATGGATGGACCATCCTTGATATTGATAGCCAAATTTGTTTTCTTCTTCGGGTTCAAATGCTCACTCAACTACTTAAAAGGTTATGGTGAATAAAAATTAATCGGCTAAAATTACCTCCCATTGAGGACAAAATTATGGGGTTCTCTAAAGATATTGTCTCTACAAATCATGCAAGTCGAGTGGTTAACGACTTTCACTTCTCAGTTCAAAACCAAGAATTTAAATCTTCATCACTACATTCTCTCCCATTCAAAATTACTTTACATAATCAGGATTTAGGAAAAATTAATAATAAAGGATAAAACCATATTATTTTCAATAAAAAGAAGAACAATATTAAATGCATGTAACACAATGAAATTGGAAAAAAAGAACAAAAACTGCTGGCTGACTCGGTGTCATGATTCATGAATGATTAGTGATTGCTGTTTCGGAGGAATTTCATACAGAGTTTCATCCACAATGGCTTATTTGGGCGTACTCAATTTTACCTACGGAGGACATTATATCTTTGCCTTAGATGCACAATGGAGCACATTCATTTCAATTCGAGATTAATAGGAAAGAGAAGTAGAAATTTTCCATTATCCTCAACAGTAAACCCTTTAAATTTTCCATTATCCCTGAATTTGTATCACTTTTCACTTATTATCCCAAACTTCAATTTTGAATATTTTGTATCCTAAACTCTCAATCTTAGACCGTTACACCCGGTACTCTCAAGTTTGTCTAGTTTAAATTCAATCAATGACAATGTTAACAAAATTAATGAGATAAATGATAGTTCAAATTAACAGCAGTACATCTTTTTATTCCAATTGTGATCCCTTATCTCCATTGGACCACTTCTAACATATCGATATTGATTTATATAGTTCCAATCACTAATACTATCGGCAAAATTAATGAGATAGAGGACGACAAAAATTAATAAAAATGTGTATTTTTTTCCTAATTGTGATCCCTTGGATCATTTTTACTACTTTTTAGCACCTTTTCGTTGATTTGTGGACTCATCCATTATGTTAGTTTTTCTAATATTGTCATTAATTGAATTTAAATGAAACAAACTTAGAACTTTAGCGCGTAAACTAAACCATCTAAAATTGAGAGTTTTGGATGTAAAACGTAAAAGTCGAACAAATCCTTACACTTCGTTTGGATTAGTTGTTTTTAGGGTTGTTTTTCAAAAACATTACTGTAGCATTTGGAATATGAAAAACAATTACTGTAACTGTCTTTGAGGTGTTTTCGGGGAAATTTTTAGGGGTATTTTTGGGGCATTTTTAAAATTTAAAATTTATTTGGGGTAATTTTTGGGGGATTTTTAAAATTTAAAATTTATTTGGGGCAAGTTTTGGGATATTTTTAAAATTAAAAATTTATTTGGGGTACTTTTTTCAGATATTTTTAAAATTAAAATTTATTTGATGGGTCGTGGTGCTGGGTGTTGGTGCAGGTGGGTAAATTTAAAAAAAATACTCCAAATAAATTATTTCAAAAATTTCCCAAATAAATTTTTAATTTTAAAATGCCAAATAAATTTTGAATTTTAAAAATGCCCCAAAACAATTTTTAATTTTAAAAATACCCTAAAAGAATTTTTAATTTTAAAAATGCCCCAAAAATACCCCAAATTAATTTTGAATTTTAAAATTACCACAAACAAATACCTCAAATAAATTTTTAATTTTAAAAATGCCGTAAAAAATTACCACAAATAAATTTTTAAGTTTAAAAATACCCCAAAAATACCCCAAATAAATTTTAAATTTTGAAAATGTCCCAAAAAATTACCCCAAATAAAAATTAAATTTTAAAATGCCCCAAAAAATTATCCAAATAAAATTTTAATTTTAAAAATGCACCAAAAAATTACCCCAAATAAATTTTTAATTTTAAAATGCCCCAAAAAGACCTCAAACAAATTTTTAATTGTTAAAATGCCCCAAAAAATATCCCAAATAAAATTTTAATTTGAAAATGCCCCAAAAAATTACCCCAAATAAATTTTTAATTTTAAAAATACCCAAAAAGACCTCAAACAAATTTTTAATTTTCGAAATGCCTCAAAAAATACCTGAAATAAAATTTAATGTTAATAATACCCCAAAAAATTACCCCAATTTAATTTTTAATTTTAAAAATGCCCCAAAAATTACCCCAAATAAAATTTTTATTTTAAGAATGACAAAAATATTCCCAAATAAATTTTCAATTTGAAAATGTCCAAAAAATGCCCCAAATAAATTTTAATTTTAAAAATACCCCAAAAAATTATTCCAAATAAATTTTAATTTAAAAAATGCCTCAAAAATACCCCAAATAAATTTTTAATTTTAAAAATGCCTCAAAAATACTCCAAATAGATTTTTAATTTTAAAAATTTCCTAAAAATACCCCAAATAAATTTTAATTTGGATGGGTGGGGAAGGGAGGGATAGGGAGGGAGGGAGGGAAGGGAGGGGAGAAGGAGAGAGGGAGGAGAGAGAGAGGAGAGGTGGAGGAGGAAGGAGGGAGGAGGTGTGGGGGTGGGTGGTAGGTGGGTGATGATGTGGTTGGGGTGGAAGAAGAAGGGATAAATTTTTTCCATTTTTATATGTATAAGTTTGTTTTGAAATATTTATTTGGATTGGTGTTTTGAGATTGTTTTTTGTTGATGTATTACTGTAACATTTTGGATGTAAAATACAGTTTTTCAAAAATAACTCCAAAAACTGCGAATCCAAATGGACCCATTGTTAAGTTTGTATCGGCATACAGAATGTTAGTTGGATATTTGTAAGTGAATAACTAGACTTGTCAAAGCGCTGTCTTGACTCTTTAAAAAATGAAGTCAATTCTTCGAAGACATAGTTGAGGAAGACTTTCTAGAAAACGTTCTTGTTCCTCTTATCCATATTAGAGCAATCAAGAAACACAATTTAATAGCTAAAAAACCCATATATTAGGCACAGTGGCCAAACTATTCTTTTATTTATCTCCTAATTTTTGGGAAACTTTTTAAAGAACTATGGAAATAAATGCTTCTGAACAATATAAGAATAGTGGTGATGCATGAATTGCTTTTAAGACAAAAATTTCATAGAACAATGAAATATTTCTTTTTCTAGAAATCAATTGATTATGAAATATTTCTTTTTCTAGAAATCAATTAATTATGTAATTAGCACAGGGTACAAGTTATTTGAAATGTCTCTTAAATGGTCCTTTGTTAAATAAAAACTATCATAACATGTCAAAGTTGGACAAAGTTGTTACAAATGTTTGAAAATAAAGATTTATTGGCACGATAAGGCTAAAAAAGGAGTTTGTAAGAGAAAATGTTAAGTAATATAGGAATAAAAGTTGTTCAAATCAATTATTGTAAAAATTAATATTGTGCATGTCTCATGAAGTAGTAAGATGTTTAATACGAAATAACAATCACATAAAATAGATTATGAATAACTTTCTTCGATAGCAATCCAAACCTCTGTTTGCTAAAGAAAATGAAATTGAAGTGAATGTCATTCACAAGGATTTACATTCAGCTACGGATGTAGGGTACAATTTGTGTTCGGATTATCTTTGGAGGAAGAGTCTGCATTGACAACTCTTTCACCTTTTTCAATAATTTAGCCGAGGACAGATAATACTGTGATTTTTGTCTTGAAGCAACATGATTAAAATGCAAATTCACTGTACCTGCCAAAACACGAACTTCCACTATGCCATGGATGTTGGACTGATGGGTCATGCCTTCCAATTTAGACTCACCAACGTGTCATGTCTTGTAGACAATCTAATAAATGTTGAAGTTGGACTGACGGATCTTCCACGGATGATGATGGAGATTTGCATTTTAATCATGTTGCTTCAAGACAAAAATCACAGTATTATCTTATCCTCGGCTAAATTATTGAAAAAGGTGAAAGAGTTGTCAACGCAGACTCTTCCTCCAAAGATAATCCGAACACAAATTGTACCCTACATCCGTAGCTGAATGTAAATCCTAGTGAATGACATTCACTTCAATTTCATTTTCTTTAGCAAACAGAGGTTTGGATTGCTATCGAAGAAAGTTATTCATAATCTATTTTATGTGATTGTATTTCGTATTAAACATCTTACTACTTCATGAGACATGCACAATATTAATTTTTACAATAATTGATTTGAACAACTTTTATTCCTATATTACTTAACATTTTCTCTTACAAACTCCTTTTTTAGCCTTATCGTGCCAATAAATCTTTATTTTCAAACATTTGTAACAACTTTGTCCAACTTTGACATGTTATGATAGTTTTTATTTAACAAATGACCATTTAAGAGACATTTCAAATAACTTGTACCACTGTGCTAATTACATAATTAATTGATTTCTAGAAAAAGAAATATTTCATAATCAATTGATTTCTAGAAAAAGAAATATTTCATTGTTCTATGAAATTTTTGTCTTTAAAGCAATTCAAGCATCACCACTATTCTTATATTGTTCAGAAGCATTCATTTCCATAGTTCTTTAAAAAGTTTCCCAAAAATTAGGAGATAAATAAAAGAATAGTTTGGCTACTATGCCTAATATATGGGTTTTTTAGCTATCAAATTGTGTTTCTTGATTGCTCTAATATGGATAAGAGGAACAAGAACGTTTTCTAGAAAGTTTTCCTCAACTATGTCTTTGAAGAATTGACTTCATTTTTTAAAGAGTCAAGACAGCTCTTTGACAAGTCTAGTTATTCACTTACAAATATCCAACTAACATTCTGTATTATGCCGATACAAACTTAACAATTTTTATCAAACAAAAAATGCACATATCAAAATCGTCTAGTGGTGTCGTACTTTGCTAATTCTTTTCCCCAACAAGCTCATGAAAACCTCGGTTTCTATTTCTTGGAAAAACATATGTGCCTTCATGAACATTGAAGAGGCACTTTTATTGCGTCAATTTAAAGAATATTTAAGACACATGCAGCTATTGGTGATTCCTATTTTTGGGATTCTATTTAGTACTCTCATCCAAAGATTTTTTTTTTTTTGAAATCCCTCTCTCTATTTTTTTTGGGCAAGGAAAGGTGGGAATTAAGAAGTGGGAAGGAGGCAGTAGATTTGAACCCAACATCTCTAAATTCTATAACCTTATCCAGAGATGTTATCTTGGAATATTAGTGCACATTATTGTAGATAGGATTAAAAGATCAATGGTCTTGTAATCAGAGTAAAAGATTAAAGTTGCAATAATCAGTTTTAATAAATCGTGTATTAGTTTTAAACTACACAAGTTTTTTAAAAAGACATTTTTCTTTAAAAAGATTTTTTTTTTCATTTGACTAAAACAGTACCAAAACTTTTAATATAGAAAAAGACACGCCAATACGAGTCAGAATGTCATTGTCTTGTTCACACTCACAGGGTTATAAATACTAAGGACCCCATTCGACAACGATTCGTTGGGGCAGAATTCTGGTAGTTAGCATTTGAATTTTTGTCTTGTAATTGTAAATTTATTTTTATTCTACTTGGAAATACATAGAGCACTCCTGGGTCATTAACCAGAAAATGCTGGTATGCAATTACGTGGACAATTAGGACTATTCAAGATAGAAAATTGACTGATTGCAATCACTGCTTAATCCTCCGACGATAATGACCTAAAATAAACCAAAATCCTCAATTATCTCTTTCTAATTAAACGTCAAATATTAGCTTGCATATTGTGTTAGATGTCAGTTAGTTGAACACTGACTAAATATCATAGTACGATATATCTTTTTCCCGACTAACTACTTTCAAAAGGAGAAAGAAAAAGTTAATATAAAGTGTTTCTCCAAAAGGAACTTATAGTCTATAAACTATTTCAAACAGAGAAATTGTACTCTACATCTTTATCTTGAAGTTAAAATATAAATGAGATTTCCTTGAATTAGAGATTGGTGGGAAAGAGAAGCAGGACCTTTGAGTTGGTATGGTTAAAAGTAAATTACTCATAATATATTACATGGTTGTTGTTACAACTGAAATTTTTATGCCCAACATTAAGCTTTACTTCAATTTATTCATAAGATTTTTATTTTTATATTGCCTTATCTTTCTCTTATGAGCCTGGTTTATTGCTCAATCATGTCATTAAACTTTTACTTACAAAGTAACAATTTTATGTTACTCTTTATAGTGATATAACAAATTTCATTTAATAAGGGACCATTGACGAAATATCTGAAGCTTTTTTTTTTTTGTATTACTTCTAAATAATAGAAATGTGTAATAGTTAGATGGAAGTTATGAAGAACACTAGAATCAACTCAAGCATCATGCTATTTCTCATATAATTGCAGAAACATTTATCTCGATACTTCTTGACAAGTTTAGTTCTTGAAAAGTTTTCCAAACAATAAGAGACGAATAAAAGTACTTACCTCAAGTTTTTTTGCAAGTTTTTTCCTACTTTAGTTACAAGAACCCTTTAAAAATTTTCAAAGTTTTAACGTAAATTTTTAATAAGTTTGTGTAAAACTTGTTTGTTTCCTATATTATCTGCAAAAATTCTTTAAAAACTCCCAAAGTTTTTAATATACCACCCCCACAGCACGTAAAAAACTTTACTTCTAAAATTTTTTTTTACAACTTCTACAGTAAATTACAGTAGAGTTTTATACCAACACCCAAAAAATTTTACTCCCAAACAGGACCTTAGTCGCAGACCGCAAAATGATTGTGTATAACTGTGATTTATTAAAAAAAAGAAGAAGAATAAAAGTACAGTTCCGCTATCATGCATCGTGTGCATCTTTCCAAGCCTTAACCTGTGCAACTCAATTGCCCCAGTGTCAACGTCAATGTCTTTCTAACTTTGCCCTGGATGAATGCCAAAAGATTCTGCAAGATAACTTTGTCAGTATTCAAGAAAGTAAGGATGAAAGCACACACCATTGGTTGAAGAGTCAAGTCAAGACTGAGACAAGTTCAATTATTCACATATAACACGTATGACGTAACTCCTTTTTATTGTGCTAATAGGTGTTAATAAAAAATTAGTAGGCAAAACATACATTTATCTGCACTTGTTGTTTAATAATGTTGTTATTACCTTTGTTAATAGGTCAAAAGAAAAAGAAAAAGAAAAATTCGTTTGGATTGTGTTCATTTGCCTAATAATTTTTACTTGCATCATCGACACAATTTCCAACTACCGTTTTATCTCACATATATCATATCAAAAAAATATTATAGTATTTTTGTTACAAAATTATCCCAAATAATCTACTATCCAAATACACTCTTAGATTGTGTAGAGGCAAGAACCTTTACCCTATACTATCTTATTAAAATTCTAGAGTTTGTAACTACACTTTAATTTCTAAGAAACTCTTACCTTTTGGCGCTAAGATCTTGCCTATATTTATTTTACTTTTCTTTGTGACCTTTTTCTAGGAAGGATACTGGGTGTCCATATAATGTACATCTACTTCTTTTGCAATGTAAAACTTTCGCCAAATAAGAGTCTATTAATAATATGTTAACATTTATTCAATCACACAAAGTATAAATGTGACATAATCTAATAGCACTGACTAACTAGAAAGTAAGATTGAGATTTCTGTTTCAATATACAAAGACTGCTGAAATATCAGAGAGAAAGTCAAGAACAACCAGACAATGAAACGTAAACTATCACAAAGTTCGGATACCAAAAGTAACCATGAAATGCTTCATGATCCAAGAAACAAAAGAATAGGTAATTTTGACAGAATACTTATTGACTTTCTCCATTTCTTTTTATTATTTATTTTTCCAATTTATTATTGATTAGAGAAGAAAAAATAAGTCAATTCAAAATATT
Source organism: Gardenia jasminoides (assembly GCA_013103745.1). NCBI lineage: Eukaryota > Viridiplantae > Streptophyta > Magnoliopsida > Gentianales > Rubiaceae > Gardenia > Gardenia jasminoides. The sequence continues at coordinate 36,094,411 of CM023099.1, forward strand.
AACCTACAAAAGGCTCAACAGCTAGATAATACTCATTAACAAGAGAGGCTATTAATCCCAAGAAGTGAAATGGGTAGGCCACTTGTTCCCATATTTGTAACAAATAGACTCTATATTCCAAAAGGCACTTATGGTAGGAAAAAAACTAGAATCTAATTAAAGTTTTGTAACATTATATAGCATTATATATCTTTTCAAGACTTAATGACAATAACAAATAATTCATATGGATGCCAAGACTTTTGGCAGGATTTAGAGCCTTTACTCATGAAAGGAATGGTTAGATAGGAAATTTGTAGCATACAGGTAGCAGCCAAATGTGATCAAGGAAAAGTGAGGAATCTACCAGTCTAATGCTTGCTCGCTTCTTTTTATGGTTTAAAGTGATTTTGGTGTTTTGCTAGTTTGCAATTGATTCAAGGTTGATAGAAAGAAATTGTTAGAAAATTTGAAACACGGTAAGCATCCCATTTTGGTTTGGATTTTGAAAGTTATAAAAATGGAAATTATAGTAGTTATCCTCTTCGTTTTTTTAACCACCAACCAAAGCAGTGATTTTTAAGAATACTAACAAGGTTTAAAATCAAATTGCACTCTTTAAAGAGACGAAATAGATGGTTGAGGGCAAAGTGGCCATGTTGATGAATTGACATTTTGATGGAAATCAAACTGTGCTGTAGTGATGAACTCACAAATAAGTGGCTGAAGTGATGCCACATTTAGACTTTAACCTACTATTACAAGTTTATAATGAACAAAATTGTGATGGTAAATTTGGCACACGTAATAATAAGTTTACATTTAAAACAAGTAAATTTCAATAATTTATGTTACTTACTCTTTAACTAACAAAATTTTACTGATTTTTTAGCAAAAATTGCCACTTTTTCTTCAAAACTTACCATTTTTTATATAAAACTTACTAATTTTTCATGTAAACTTACGATTTTATTACCAAATCTTACCACTTTTTTTTGGTAAATTTCATTAAATCATTGATAGATGTCACTATCTTTCGAGCAAAACTTACTATTTTTAATACAAATCTTAGTACTTTCATCAAGCAAATGATTTCATTAACAAATGTTACTATATTTTTAGTAAAATTTACTAAATCATTAACAAATCTTAATATCTTACAACCAGAACTTATCATTTTCTATACAAAACTTACTACCTTTTGAAGCAAAACTTGTGACTCGATTATAAATCTTACCTTTATTTATGGATAATTTTAGAAACCTCCTTTGAGCTTTATACTAATATCACTTAACACTCTTGAAGTTTTAAAAGTATCATTATTATCTTTTCCTCAAATCATACATTTTGTAAGAATGTAACTCTTATATCAAAAAAATACTTCTAACATAATCATTTAAAGAAAATAGATGTATTTTTATTCCAGTTTTACACTTTGTGCTGTCTTATTTTTGAATTTTCCACCAATTTGATTTTAAGATAAGATTTACATGAGAAAGACTTAAAAAGAATTTTTTTTTTAGGGGGGATGGTGTTAAAGTGCTATCGTAATTGTTTGAATAGTGTGATTTTTCATTTTGGGTTTACCATAGATTTTTTCACCTAAATAGTTAGTAGAATAACAAAGAAAATTTAATATAAGATTGGTATAGGAAGATCAAAAAAGGTAAAGAAGACAGGTATTTGAATGCAAATATAATGGCTTGACTAGGCATTTTTATGAATTCAGATTTATTATCTTGTAATTTTTGTGGCATAAATAATTATTTGATAACAGGTAAAATTTGATATAAGGTTGTCATGGGAAGATTAAGGGAAGAGAGTCTAGTAAAGGCAAAAATTGATTATTTGAATACCCTTTTCTTATTAATTTCCTTTTTTCAAAAATTTTTGCACAAGTAATTGTTAAAATTGTAAAGTTAAATTAACAAATTGTTGGCATAAAACTACAAAATAAAGCTGTGTTTAAGTGAAAATAGTAATTGTTAGAATACCCATTATTTATGGTAAATATACCAGTCTTTAAGTAAATATTACCATCCTTTTAGTGAAAGTTACAACTTCTTCAAGGGCCTCTAGTATTGCTTAAACCAAATAAATTTTTAACAAAATCTAACAAATGGTATTTCTACGTGAATACCATACAAATTTATCATTTTTAGTAAAATTCATTAAATTATTGACAAGCCTTACCAAGCATAACTAATCATCTTTTTTACAATAAATTCACGACTATTTCAAATAAAAATTTTTACTTCATTTATCATTCTTAGCATTCTTTGGCAAAGATTGTAATTTATTGAATATTTTACTAACTTTGTAGAAAAACTTAAAACAAAAACTTTGTAACAAAATATAGCAATATATAAAATTTTATTAATTTTCTTATAAAATATGCAACTTTTACTAAGTTCATGCTCATTGATTAAAAAGTCTCTTTAAAACCCTTCATTTTGTCCCCAATAAGAGGTAACCTTTGCTGATTAATTTTTACTCACGACACCCTTTTTAGAAGTTAAGTGAGAATTTGAACCCAAAGAAAAAAAAAAAAAAGGATCTTTCTAGTGAGTGCCCATTTGCTACTATTAACACAACTAAATTCTACCCAAGCAACCATGTATATAAATACTAATAATTATTATTTTCTCTTGCATTTATACACTTTTTTTTTTAATGAATCTTACTTTCCAAAAATCTACCGCTTGAAGTTATCTTAACTAGTTAGATAAACCAAAAAAGAAAAAGAAAATCCCGTTATCAATATCAAGGATGACCCAACCCTTTAAGTAGGACTCTTTTATGTCACCCCAATTTCCCACTTTTTTCAAAATTAGTCAACTAAGCATCATGGTCCTAATCTTTCCGGAAGGAAAAGAATTCTTTGTTCTACTAATCGAGGACGCAAGTTTCTAATCTTTAGTCAAGTAAGCATCATGGTCCTAATCTTTCCAGAAGGAAAAGAATTCTTTGTTCTACTAATTGAGGACGCAAGTTGCTAAAAAGAAAAATACGGAAACTGGCTGGGGATCATAAACTGCCAATCAAATTTTTACTTCTTTATTCAGGGTCGAATGTCAGGAGTGCTAACTACAAAGTTGAGAATTCCTTTTCACCGCGGTCGTTGACCAGAGACCTTGGTATTGATTTATAAGTTAGAACCCAGTAAACATGATCATGGCTAAATTAGCCACCAGGAGAGTTTAAAACTTTTATTGGACGTAGGTCAAGGACCAATTCCTATCATGACCTAGATAAGAACCTATCGTTTTGATGAAAAAAAAACAAAAAAGACCATGACATATTTCTTGCTATTAAGCATATCACATTAAATTAGTGTGTGGGTATTCCATTATGTCTTGTATTGCAGGTCTATTTCTTGCTATTGGGCATATCACATCAAATGCATTAAATTAGTTTGTGGGAATTCATTATGTCTTGTATTGCTGGTCTATTTCTTGCTGTTAAGCATACCACATCAAATTAGTTTGTGGGATAATGCTCATTCTTACAAGTGTTGGACATAATGCTCATTCTTATCTTGGGTTTTCCAATTTAGGGGAAATTGTAAATCTTACAAGGAAAAGAAAAAAGGTTTGGCATAGCCATACGGTATATTTGTTATTATTATTATTATTATTACTATTTTCTGGTGGCCAAGCCTTGCTACTTCAAAACTGCTCACCTCTAAGAAAGCTTTTAGAAAACTATAAGAAACTTTCTAGAAAGATGCGTTTTGTTATACTGTAAACTTTTTCATTCTTGTTCCTTGTATGGTAGTTTAGATCAGATCAAAGCCCTTTATCTCAAAATTGTCGTTCCATTTGGTCTTGTCATTTTCAGGTCTACTCAAGAATAAATTCTGCTCAGGTTGCTTCCAAGAGTTTCGCTTGCAAATTTATAATGTCCTTAGATTATGAGGATACTTCTTAGTTAGTTACCTCACAATCATTCAATAGACCTTAGAAGGTCCTAGCATGATTAAGAAAAATTCTGCGTTCTTCTAACACGGTAATTGGCATGAAATGTTCAATAACCCAGTCCCCAACCCCCCACTGTAAAATTAAAAAAAAAAAGAAAAAAGGGTTAAATTGTTACTTAACCCCTTCTGATTCCACATAGTACTACATAATCCCTCTAACATTTGAAAATATTTATAAACCTGCTATCATTTTATGTAAAGTTAAAAAATAGACATGCTTCAAAACTGCATGTGCTAGAACTATAATAGTCACTTAGCCCTCTAATATGATATTATTTGAATTTTTATACATGCATTATCTTCTTTCCTATTTTTTGGATTTTACTTCACTTGTTTCTTATTATATGTGAGTTTTTGATCAATTTAAGTTTCAGTAACTACTCCTTATCAAATTAGTTTGAGGAGGTACAAACTATTAAAGTATAATTAGGTTAAAATAAAATTAGTAATAGTTATAAAGTATGAAAAGAAAATTTTAAAAATAACTGTACGCCTTCAAATATATATAACTCTGCCCCAACTCGTACGTAATAATAAATAGTAGAATTTTCTAGTCAAAATTTTTTATTTTTCTAGCTTTGGATTCTTTTTTCACATACTTCCAGTATTACCTTGCTCTACATTTGGGAAAACCTTCTTACAAACTTCTCCATACTATCTAATATCTTTTTTAAACCCTTAGTATTTCTGATGAGCTGACACTTCTTGAACTAAGTCATCATCATTGTTTTTCACCTTCACACTTCACCCCACCTGAAGAAGAAAAGTGTGCTTAAACACTCTAGGTAGGCAGCTAGCAGTAATCTTTAGCATAGTTGTCAAGAAACAACCAAGCATCCATAAGAATACTACCACAAATCGAGAAGAAAGCGGATACAAGAAAAGACTTTCGTTCATTTTCCTATGCCATGTTCTGCATGAAATCGAGTTACCGAGGATTGAAATAGAGGGTCATTCAATTGAAGAGCAGCTATTTTGGAGAGAATTGAAGGAGGGAGTGCAGCAATGGCAGCCCTTCGGCTGCTTCTCTTTTATTTAGTTATGTCTGCAGGATGTCATGGGATCTTCTCTTACACGGATCCTCATGATGGTAATGTATTATACTTGTCTTCTGTTGCATGCTTTTCCAAGAATATCACAGTATACAACTGCAGGCATTTCTTATCCAATTTGATGATATCATATTGTACTTGGTTGGACTGCTTTAACGCTTTGCATCCAAATGCTGTGCTTTTGTTAGGTGTAAAGGGTGGGCTAGCCTCATTCATTTTTCATGAAAAAATGTCATTTTGTAGCTTTTATATTTTAACATCGATTTGAACTATAATAATGTCAAGAATACTACTTGTAGTAGGGTTTATAAACAAATAAGTTATTAGTTTTCTGGAAATTCGAATTTGGACAGGAAGGTGTATTTGGCTCAGTTGAATGAAAAGTTTTCGAGCTTTGAATCAGCCAGGGCCTTTCAAACATATGACAGCATCATATGCAGCTATTCCTATGGGATTACAGTCTATGTCTGAAAAGAGAAATTTTTTTTTTTTGTCAGTTTGGGAAAGAGGGGATGAGAAAGTAGGGAAAGAGTTATTAGCTACATGTTCCATGCTTTCCATTTCTTAGATTAATTGGATCAAGAAAAATGGCTGAGTTGAGGTGTAGGAAAGAGAAATCATGTTCCTTGATCATTATATTAGGCCAGTCTTTCAGTCTTTATGTACATTTCATTATGTGGGTGAGAGGACTTCTTAAAACATTGGCTGGGACATCATTAGCTGCAGCATGGTTGTCGATAAATGAGGTTTTGCAAGGCTTCGAGTGAAAACCTTTTTAATTAATTTCGATATAGAGCATTAGAATTATAAAAAATTTCGTTGTTTATATTGTGGAATGGTTATGTTCTAAAAATATTCCTCAAATGCCCTTTATTTTTGCTTCTTTTTTCCTTCTCGCATGAGTACTATAGAGACTGCATAAAATAGAGAAACGGTTGACCTTAGAGTTCCAACTAAAGTCTGGAACTAATGAATCAACTCTGGAATTCCATGACCATGGTGCATATCTGTCTCTGGATTAATTTGAGATTAAGCTAATGGTGATGAAACCAATGAATGAAAGAACTACCAGGCCACAACACAATAATAAAAAAAAAAAAAAAAAAAAGAAAGAAAGATGCATCACAGGTACCTCATCTTTTCACCTTTCCTGCTCCAGTAACCGATGTTAAAACAATTTGAAGTTTTCCATCACTTAATTTTCTGCCAGTTTTTCCGCCATCCAGTTGGCCCAAACAGATCCAATTTTTTGCAGCCTATTGCTAGTACATACTCTTCTTTAATGGAGTCCCATAAATGTACCGTCTCTTCGATTATGTAGTTTCAATGCTTGTAAAGTCCTTTTGATCTTGGGTGGATACAAATTCTTTTTTGATCTTAAGTGTATTCAAATTCTTGCAGTTTCTGTTCTTCTGTCTTTGAAAGATCAGTGGCAAAACACACCACCAAGTTGGGGCAAGTCAGATGATCCTTGTGGAGTTCCTTGGGAAGGAGTCTCCTGTAGCAACTCAAGGGTCACTGAATTGTAAGTAATTCATCTACTCTTTCAGGCTATTGTGAATTCATGATGGTAATCCCTTTGATGTCCCTTGATACCTGAAATATCTATGTCTGTAGCCTCACACTGTGAATTGATACTTCAGGGGATTATCAACTATGGGACTATCAGGTAAACTCAGTGGTGACATTGGAGGACTCACTGAATTGACATCCCTGTAGGTTTCTCTTGCTATTTCAGCTGGTCAAGCACAAAGTTTTGTAAAGTTTTTAACTTTGCATTCATTCAATTCACTTTCTAAATATTGTTTCAGGGATCTGTCATTCAACCGAGGTCTCACTGGTTCACTCTCTCCAAGACTAGGAGACTTGCAAAATTTGACTATATTGTAATTTTGATCCCTGTAAACTATTTGCAGGAATATACTTACGAAAGGAAGTATCTTTGTTTAATCAATATTTTCTCCTATGTTGCTCAGAATTCTATCTGGATGCAGCTTCAATGGAAATATACCAAGTGAACTTGGGAATCTTGCACAATTGACCTTTCTGTAAGCAACTTCAGACAACATTATATTGATCTCTTGAAAACATGGCATTATAATTTATACATGGACATATATGAGGATTTGCTGCTCTCAATTAAATTTCTGCTTCATCTTCCATGACAGGGGACTTAACTCAAATAACTTCACTGGAGAGATACCACCTTCGCTGGGAAAGCTTTCCCAATTATACTGTCTTGATATAGCAGATAATCAGTTGACAGGATCAATACCTATTTCATCATCTCTGACTGAAACTCCAGGATTGGACCTCCTAAAAAAGGCACAGCACTTGTGAGTACAATTCCTTTTTTAATCAGTTATTCCTGTCCAAGTTCAGGGATAAGAGTCTGATTTTATACCTCTACAGCCATTTCAACAAAAACCAACTTTCTGGCCAAATTCCAGAGATACTTTTCAGCTCAGACATGGTACTTATACATATGTAAGTCACCATTGGATAAAATAAGTATTCAGGTCTGCTTTATTACTCTTTTCCTTCGTCTTCTTCTTCTTATTGTTTGCCATTCTTTATGTCAGATTGTTTGACGGTAACAGCCTTACTGGAGGAATCCCCTCAACAATAGGATATGTTCAGACACTTGAGGTTCTGTGAGTATTCTCAAACTGTTTCATTCAATCTCCCTTTTGGATGGACTGAGTTTCTTTATTTTTTCAGCCTCTCATTCTAACTATTTTCTGGCGTAAATGCTGTAATGGAGGACAGGAAGCTAGATCGAAATGCCCTGACTGGCAATGTCCCAATAAACTTCAACAATCTCACGAATTTGAGGGAATTGTGGGTTCTTCTTGAAAATTGAAGAAGCATTATGTTTTCTCCAATTTTACCATTGGATACAAAATTGAAATGCCTTCTTCCGTACTTTCATTTTTATCTAGGTACTTAGCACATAATCAGTTATCAGGCCCATTCCCAAACTTTACTGGAATGGCAGGCCTCAACTACGTGTAAGTGATGGTTGAATAATTTCCACAATCAAATTTTATGCTCCCGTTTTGTGTTTTGGAAGGTGAACTCCATGCTTTTGTTTCCCTTCACAGGGACTTGAGCAACAACTCTTTTCAACAATCACAAGCTCCAGACTGGTTCAGTACATTAGAGTCACTAACAACTTTGTGAGTATTACTAAGATACTGATGAGAAGCTTAAGAAGAATTATTCTATTCATAGATCTATCTTATGCTTCAAAGTTACAACTGTGTCAGGATCGCTGAAAACGGATCACTTGAGGGAAGGGTGCCTCAGAAGCTCTTCACTTTACCCCAAATTCAACAAGTGTAAGTTTGAATCAGCATGCTTAGAACAGTGAAAGGATATTATTTTATCCTTTAAAAGGTAACGATAATACGATTATGCTGATTCATTTCATGTCAACTTTTTACAGCAAACTGAGAAACAATGCATTTAACGGTACACTGGATATGGGTGAAAACATTGGTCAGCAACTTCAATTTGTTGATTTGGAGAACAATAAAATAGGCTCATTCACTCTTGGAGTTGGTTCTCCTTACGAGAGTACATTGATGTGAGAACGTCATATCAAATCTTTTTATGCCAAGAAACAACTTTCCATCTTATTATCCAACTAGCGTTAACATCTGTCATCTATGTTAAAACAGGTTGCTAGGAAACCCAGTCTGCAACGAAGTTCATCTTGAAAACACCAGTTACTGTCAGGATAATCAACAAGTAGACAAGCCCTACTCTACGAGCCTGGCTACTTGTGCAAGCAAATCCTGCCCCGCTGATAAAAAACTCAGCCCACAGAATTGTGAATGTGCTTATCCGTATGAGGGAACGATGTACTTCAAAGCACCATCCTTCAGGGGGTTGTCTAATTATACTCTATTTCAGCAGCTGGAAATGAGTCTGTGGGGGAAGTTAAACCTTACTCCTGGTTCAGTTTCTCTGCAGAACCCATTCTTCAATGCTGATGACTATCTTCAGGTGCATTTGGGACTTTTTCCACCCGTAGGAGAGTATTTCAGTCGATCAGAGGTCCAGAGGATCGGATTTGCTTTAAGTACTTTAGCTGTCATGCCTCCAGATCAATTTGGGTCCTACTACTTCATACCATCTCCTTACACTTTCCGTGGTATAAAAGGCTATTAATTACTCTAACTGTCATTTGTTTTTGAATTTATGAATGAACGAACTACTAACAAAAGAGGCGTTGCAGCTGAACATGGAAATGCCATAAGCAAAATTATTGTCAAAGCGATAGCTGCTGGCTGCGCCGTTCTGGTGTTGTTGCTCATTGGCCTAGGCATCTATGCTGTCCGGCAAAAGAGACGTGGTGAAAGAGCCAGTGAATTAAGTAATCCATTTGGGTTGACCTGTTAGCTATAGCTTAGTACTTCTTATTATGTTTGTGAATGTGCTATAACTGAAACATGCATGTTGACCAGCATCTTGGGCTGGAAGTCGCAAAGACACAGGCGGAGCACCACAACTAAAAGGAGCTCGATGGTTTTCTTACGATGAGCTGAAGAAATCAACCAATAACTTCTCTGAGGAAAATGAGATCGGTTCCGGTGGCTATGGCAAGGTATGCTGTCAACTATTTTGATTTTGCATCTAAAAATTTTCTCAGTTTCAACTCAGTTGCATTTCTGGATTCTTAGGTCTATAGAGGGACGCTTCCAGGTGGACTAGTTGTTGCTATCAAAAGATCGCGACAAGGTTCCATGCAAGGTGGACTTGAGTTCAAAACTGAAATTGAGTTGCTATTCGCGAGTTCATCACAAGAACCTTGTTGGCTTGGTTGGATTCTGTTTTGAACAAGGTGAACAGATGCTGGTATATGAGTTTATGCCTAACGGAACTCTGAGGGAGAGTTTATCAGGTACGTTTGCTTTCATGTCATACACTTGAAACAGACTATGTTGACTGAAGCATTGTCACAACTCACAAGCATGGTTCAAAGACTCGTCCGAGTTGGACCGGAATGGGGCTCTCCGGTCCGCTATTCATAGGAGATTCATGCCGGTTACTCATTCAGACTTAGCTGCACTTGAACTGAGTCAACTTGGGGACTCAAAAAATCCCCAGAACCATCCAAGTCAATGAGCCTCAACTCGGATCCAAGGACACAATAAGGCTTTCTGATATTCTTAAATCCAAGAAGAAATAACATAATCCCAAAAATAACATGTCAAGAACATTGAAAATCCATGGACACTAATCAAGAAAATGCAATAACAGAGAAATGAAGAAAAACTAAAAAGGCATGATATCGGTAAACAAAGAAACTTGGGAGAGGGAAGCGGAGAGGAAAAAGAAACCAATAAATTTTGGACTTGTGGGAAGATGGAATTGGGTTATGGGTTTTGGTGGAGCCTGAATTTGAGGAGAATGGGAGGAGAGCTCTAAGAAGTCGGGGCCGGGGGGTGGGGACCAAAGACGAGCATGACCCACTGAAACTTTGACTTTTGTCGGTTTGACTGTCCCATAATTACCTGGTACGGTCCATACCTTTATTGCCTGTAAGTGCTCATAGTTATTGTGAGTGTCAAACTTACACACCGTTCTTTTTGGTAAGACCGTATTTTCCTTTTATCTCCAAATTAAAATTTTAACATTTCTTTAAACTACTTAGAAGCTTCAAAAATTCTTCTAAAAATTCATAAGTGATTCCATGTTTCCTATTAATTTAGCCATTTTACTTTGAAAACTAAAGCTTCTTAAATATTATTGTTTTCGAACTTAAAATGTTTAAAATTACTTATGAGCGCTTCTCACAATTTGGAATAGACATACATATAAATATTTATCATATTGAAAACATACTTACCCAATATTTGTTGTGATTTGAAACATATGGTGGTTAGTGGAATATCAATTTAAAATCTTATAATCAACAACAAGGGTGAAAAATAAAAAAGTACAAACTCATAATCTTTTTTTTTAAACTAATAAGAATATACATGTACTTATTGTGAGTTTAAAATGTTCTTTTGTTTAGAAAGAATAGAGAATCTGTCCACTATTAAATATGCTTTTCATTGAGACCGTGATGATTTTACCATGGTTGACGTGGAATGGTGATGACCACGATCGCGACTGTTGCTTTGAATCATATTATCACTAAAATGCACTTAGTGGTTTAAAATTCTCTTTTCTTAATTTTAATTCTTGGCAACTTGATCAGGTTTTTACAAAATCTAATAACTTGCACGCCTCAACATCTCTACACCTTCCTCCCAAATTAAGTCTGCATTTAAAGCACATATTTTGAAAGATTTGCCTTTTTAGCTTGTCAAAAGCCAGGATATCAGCATTGCAGTACTTCATAGTTTGATATTTCATGACCGTCGTGATATCTATACCAATTATACATTTTACTTATGCGAACTGGTATTTTATCATGAGAAAGAGATCAAGAACTTGTGATTTTGAGATTTTTTTTTTCATATTTGGAATCACTATTATTTGCTGAGACTGTTATGTCAATGTGTTTGGCCCAATTGAGCATTTGAATACTATTTTTTGTTGGAGTGAATTGATAGTAAATATCTTTTTTTTTTTGAATTTAAACTCTATAGAATTATAAATTAGATAAGAATAGAAAAATAGTTAATAGTTTGAATGTTTGTCAAAATTCGTTGTACGTTATCTTAACATAAGCTTATAAGTAGACATCATATCATTGTTAATAAAGTGTTAAATATAGAAGATATTTTTCCAATTTTCTGTCTTCTTTACATAGTATCGAGTAGGGATTCTAGGGTTTCTATTCAAAATATGACTCTAATAAAAAAATTAATTCTGAAATCATGGCAAAATTATTGAAAATTGTACAAGATAGGAAAAGAACAGACTGACTCAATTTTAGAAGACTTGACCACAAAAATAGTGGAAATCTTCAACAGAAATTAGGGACCTAAAATCGAGCAATGATTCTTTTGTGGCTTAGATTGATATCAAATTGGATTACACTAACAATATCATATAGTTCCAAGTTATTTAGATGTATATCTCAGACAAAGGCATATTAGGATATATCGAAGGTGAACTTGCTTAATCTTCACCAACAAATCCAACTTTTCAACAATGGCAAACCTAAGATTAAATCGTGAAATAATGGTTGATAAACTCAATGGATCTATCATGAATTAGAACCTTCATCTGTTTCCATACTGTGAAAATGGTATGGGATTCAATTGTTACCACCTATTTTGATGAGTTTGATGTATCATAGGTGTATGAACTGCAGAGGAACATGACTTGAATAAGGCAAGTTGTAGGATTGATTGAGAATATTATAATAACCTTCAGGACTTGGGGAGAGAAATTGATTTTCATTGATCTAATCCACGATAGTGTACTGTCAATATAGACAGGTATAACTCTTTCATATAGGAAAAAGAGTATACTTTTCTTGATAGTCTGGGTGATCTATTGAACAAGATTCGCAGTGATTTACTGTGATCGAATCCATTTCCTATAGTAAAACAGGCATATGCCTATGTTCAATGTGAATGCCCAGAATGTGGGTTATGTTGATAGGGGTACAACACAATTAGCACTGTCCTGACTTCTAAAGGAAATAAGAAAGCACTTATTGTGCTACCTCAAACCAAGGTGCCAACCGAATGACATGGTTGTACTCATTACAGGAAAAAGATACATACCCGTGACACTTGTTTTAAGCTGCACGGATATCTATACAAGTGGAAGAAGTATAAAACGAGAAATCGATATTCTGGTCTATCAAGTGCTATTGATTGAAATAGAGACTCTGCCAAAGTATTCATAACAATTACCGATACCAACACAGCTCTCAATATTTCTTAGATGTCATTTTCTGGTCCTACTAATATATCTCCAGTTGCTTATTAAATCAAGAAAATAATAGCTGTCATCGATGTGACGATGATTGGATTATTGATTTTGGAGCTATTGACCACATGACAAATGATTTCTCTTATGTTACTTAGCCAAGAAGGTCAATGATATCTAAAGCCAATAGTGTCACATATCCAGTTACGAGAGTTGAAGCAGTTATTCTATCATCATCCTTTTCTTTACATGATATTTTATTAAACCTAACTCTCTCAAATAAACTACATTCTATAAGCCAAATCACAACTAGTCTCTATTGTGTAGTATTGTTGTATCCAACCTTTTGTCTTCTTCAAAATATACTTATCAAGTAGATCATCAATCATATAAGAAGGAAGGGTTTATATTACATTAATGATTTCAAACCTTCAAGCACTGATAATGTCAAGGAATGAGAACTTCGATTATAGCATCAAAGGTTAGGACATTGCTCACTTAGGTATATGAAGCATTCCTGATTTATTTTTAACTACTCATACTACTAATTGGAAATGTGATATTCTAATCAAGAGTCATAGAGATTCTTATCCAGTTAGTTTGAGTAGAAGGACACCCCATTTGTTTTGGTATATTCTGATGTACGGGACCCTCACTGATTACTTCATCTATTGGTCATTATTAGTTTGTTACATTTGTGGATAATTGTATTAGAATGACTTAGTTATATTTTTTGAAGCATAAGAGTGAAGTGCTTGCTGTTTTTAAATCATTCCAATCAGTGATTCAGATGCAATTTTCAACTAAAATAAAGGTTCTATGATTTGATAATGGTGATGAGTATGACAACCGACCATCTTAAGAGTTCGTCAATACTAAGGGTCATATACATGCACGAGACATCTAGCACTCAAACTCCACAACGGACTAGAGTGGTTGAGAGAAAAAATGGCACATATTTGAAACAGTACATGCCCTATTGATTGGTATGAATTTTCTGTGTTGATATTAGCTTGATGTGATCACTACAGCGATGCATTTGCTGAATAGGATGCCTTAAAAGCCATAGATTTTCAAAATCCATAGTAGATTCTCTCTAACTACTTTATTCTTCCATTGGTGCTGATGATTCTACCATGAATGTTTGGCTGTGTGGCCTTTGTCCATTTGCACAAGAATTAACATAGTAAATTAGAGCACTATATAACCTGATATATTTTCTTAAGGTATATTTCCACAAAAAGGGTTGTTGGTATCATGATCTTATCACCAAGAAAATGTATGAAATAATGGAGGTATCCAATTCTTCACTTCAAGAGGAGATAAAGAATAAAAATGAGTAGAATTGGGTGGAATTAGCATGATTATCATTGCCAAGTATCGATATGGTCAATGCTGATTTACCTAACCTAAATCTATCAATGAAAGATGGTGGCAAAACTGATTTATCTAAAACTGAAGGAAGAAAGACTCCTAGAGCAAATAATGCTCCTGATTGTCCTCAGGAAGTTGTTGGTAATGTGTCTTCTAAAGAAGTTGATGTTGGCAATATAATCCTTCCCTTCATAGTTTCTTACTGTTCTTCTCCTAAGAATATTCTTGACTTCTACCACACCGTCATTTACTATTAATTAGGATACAATTGCTAGATATGTATTACTTGACAAATATAATTGTGGCAAGTTACCAAAATTGGTATTCTCCAGAAACTAATGTGAAACGGTCTAAAATATTTCATTACCAATTATGTTTTAACTTATAGGTTGTGTGAACCTCTTGAGATTTTTGTACAGACTTGTGTCATTAGTTGATATTCTAAATAGAGTGCATGCCACTTTTATGGATCCAAACTGGACCTAAACTATAGAGAATGAAATGTCAGCATTGCAAACAAATGACACATAAATCTTATTCTCACTAGTAGAATGAAAGAAGACTGTGGGATATAAACAGATATTCACAATCAAGTACAAGGATAATGAATCAATCAATTGATACAAGGTGCGACTTATGGTTAAGGGGTACATATAAACATATTGTATTGATTATCAAAAGACTTTCTCACCAATGAAAAAATTGGATTTTATTAGAGTCTTACTATCTCTTGCAGCCAATCTAAATTGGACATTTCATCAATTTGATGTAAAAAATAGCTTTCTGCATGGTGATCTTGAAGAGGAGGTTTATATGTATGTGTGTGTGTATGTGTATGGATATTCCACCTGGATATTCTACAATTGTAAAGACAATGTTGTATGCCAATTGCAAAGAGATTTATATGGACTTAAATAATCACTACATGCTTGGTTTGGTAGGTTTACTTTTGCTATTACAAAAAATATGATCTTCAACAGAGTAATGTAGGCTACACCTTATTCTTGTAACATCAACTTCTGTGTCGATGATATGATTATCATATGATAATGTAGAAAAATTTTCTAAGCTATGGGAGTATAATTGCAAATGAGCTGAATTGAATCGAGTTTTGGTCTAATCAAACCAAATTCGATTCAATTTTACAAAACTCGAACTCAAGTAAGTTTTCAATGTAAAACTTGAATTTGAGATCAACATCTTTAAGCCTAATCTTGAGTTCGAGTTTGAGCCTACTTGAGTTTAAAAAAATACAAAATAATTATTTTATTTATTAAAAAATTAATAAAATAGTCATTTTTCTAAATAATTAATAAAAATGTAATATATATTATATAATTTATAAAATTATATATATAATATAATTTATATAATTATATATATATATATATATATATTCACACACACACATATATATAATTTATATATTTTATAGTAGCCTACGAAGTTGTGGTGATTTGCTCCGGTCAAAACTTGCTCCGGAAGAGCCTTAGACAATATATCAGCTTGCGAGCTAATGAACTAAATTCCTTTATGCTTGGCTCAAGTTGATAGTCGACTTAGATAGTTTGAACTTGAATCTAATTCAATGTAAACCAAGCCCAACTCATGAGTGACTTGATTTGTTTGTCACCTTATATAGCATAAATATCTGCTGAGTTCAAAATGAAGAGTTTGGGAAGTTTTTAGGCATGGAAATGGCAAGATCAAAGCAAAACATCTTCTTATCTTAAGAGAAATTTGTACTCGATATTTGGCTGAAATAGGACTACTGGTTTGTAAACCAGCAGGCACGTGTTGATTATCTAGAACCACAAACTTAGAGAATATTCTAATGAAGTGCAGACTGACAAAGAGATATTAGATATTAGTTGGTAAAGACATATGGAAACTATGACTTGGATCTTTCAATATTTGAAGGGTTCATCTAAAAAAGGATTTTTATTTTTTAAGAATAATCACCTCAAAATTGAAGGCTATATAGATACCTTTTGGTTAAAAGCAAGAGATTGATTTACCTATGTGGGTGGTAACTTAGTTATATAGAAAAGCAAGAGACAGAAGGAGGTGGCTATATAGATGCCTATTCGTTGGAAGCAAGAGACTGCTTTACCTTTGTGGATGATAACTTAATTATATGTAAAAATAAGAGACCGAGGTGGTGGCTTTTTCTAGTGTAGAAGTTGAGTTTAGAGAGATGGCTAAAAGGGTGTATGAATTTCTTTGACTTAAGAAATTGGCTATCGTTATTGGGCATGCTCTTTTGAAATGCATTTGTTTTGTGATAACAAAGTAATATTTGATATTTCGCAGAATCCAGTTTAATACGACAAAACTAAACATGTAAAGGTTGATCGACACTTTATTAAATAAAACTTTAAAGGTAAGGTGATATGGTTTCTGTTTGTGAAATTTGAACATCAACTAGTTAATATACGCACAAAAACTACACCAATTAAGAACTTATGTAACTTGCTTGGCAAGTTGGGCATATATAATATCTATGCACCAACTTGAGGGGAGTTTTAGCATGAGTTGATTATAAATATCTGTTTTCAATTTAAACAGTATATCAATTAGAGATTAGATAACGATAGGATAAGTTAATTACTATTTTGAATGTTATCTAGATTCATTGTATCATATATTAGTGTAAACCTATAAATAGGCATCATGCTATTATAACAAAAAGTGTGAAATATTGAAGATATTTCCCCAATTTTTCGTCTAATTTTAAACCAAAAAATTGACTTAGTTACTATTGACATCAACCCTTAATACGTAAATTAGGAAAATTTGAGAATTTGAACTACGTACCAGGAAATGACCACTAAGAAAAATTTTTATCTCAGACATGCCCAACTAGGCAGATTGCAGAATTTGATGCAATTTATTTACATTCAAAATGATTTCAGGGAAGAGTGGAATTTATCTAGACTGGAAGAAGAGACTTCAAGTTGCACTTGGTTCAGCTAGAGGATTGGCTTACTTGCATGAGCTTGCCAACCCTCCTATAATCCACAGAGATATCAAGTCCAGGAATATTCTCTTGGATGAAAATGTAACAGCGAAGGTTGCAGATTTTGGCTTGTCCAAGCTTTCTGACAATTCCAAAGGCCATGTATCTACTCAAGTTAAAGGCACACTGGTGAGTTTTGATGTCTCTTTAGCTACCTGATCCTAAAAAAACTCCTAATTATGTCCATGTCTAGATACATCATCAAAGGTCCTTTCTTATCTCTATTGCTATCATGAGCAATTAACGGTAATCTTTTATATGGTTGCAGGGTTATCTTGATCCTGAATATTATATGACCCAACAATTGACAGAGAAAAGTGATGTGTATAGCTTTGGTGTGGTTATGCTTGAACTGGTAACTGCTAAACAGCCTATTGAGAGGGACAAGTACATTGTTAATCAAGTGAGAATGGCGATGGACAAGAATGATGAAGAATGCTATGGATTATCGAATGTCATGGATCCAGCAATTCGAAACACGACCAATTTAGTAGGCTTTGTGAGATTTGTAGATTTGGCAATGCAATGCGTGGAAGAAGTAGTTGCAGATCGTCCAACAATGAGTGAAGTGGTGAAAGAACTTGAAATAATTCTGCAGAGTGATGGACTTAATACAAACTCAACAACTGCATCCTCATCTGCCGCAGATTTTGGTATGGCAAAAGGTGCTAAATACCACTGCGATGTGATGCCTAGGAAGGATGTTAACGACAGCGATGCATTTTACTGCAGTGATGAATACGACCTCTCAGCTAAACTGGAGCCCAAGTAATAAAGTTTCATGTTTTGTGATCTTGAGTTTCATACCACATAACACGAGTTCAAATTTGAAATTCAAACCATGCATATGTAGCATACATCAATAGCTGCTAGTATAAAAAAATCACTACACTATTAGTATATTAAAAATTAATCTTTAGTTTATACTATTTTATTGTTTTGGACTATTAGTGTTGCTGTCTTCCCTTCAATGAAGTTTCATACTAGTTTCATAGTACTTGTAATTGAAAGGTCACGGGTTCAAGTCATGATGGGGTTAAAGTGGGGAACTATTGTTAATCCTCTGACAAATAAAGAAAAAGAAAAAAAGTTTCATACTTTGCAATCTTGAGTTTTCATAACGTTTTATTAGTAATTTCCACCTAAAAATGTTAAATTGGTTAGACAGATTAAAACACAACAACATAACACATTAATAAGTAGATTGTTACACGAGCACAATATGAATTTAATATATCATGTATGAGTCTGTACTTGCTTCCAATACCTGTCTAATGAGCCCCTTTTATTACTTGATCATGCCACTGAATTTTTATTTACAAATATTTGTAACAAATTTATGTTATGCTTTATGTGCTATAATAAATTTCATTCAATAAAGGACCATGACAAAAAATATGTGAAACAATTGCTGTCTAGTATTCCTTTGCAAACCATTATTGCCAAATAACAAAATTTTTTTGTAGTTTCGTGAAAATTGCTAAAAAAAATTAAATCGATTTGAGCATCAGACTTCTTCTTATATAATTTCAGAAACATTTATTTTGATAGTTCTTGAAAATTTTCCCAAAAAATTAGTAGAAAATAAAAGAATAGTATGGCTACCATTTGTAATGTGTATCTTTTCAAGCTTTAAACTGCTCTTTTCAATTGCCCTGGTATATTGACTTGCAGGAAGAAAAAATGTTCCCAAAATGTCGTACTCAACTTTGTCATGGAACAATTGCCCAGAGACTTTACAAGAAATTTAAGTTATTATAACACTGTCACTGTTCAGAAATTAAGGGTGGTTGAGTTTGACCACTGTTAAATCCTTAATTGTGCATATAATTTATGGAGATTTCCCTTTTATTGTGCCAAGATATTGTGTTAATTGTTTGACTCTACTCATATTTGGTTTTTAGCACTGATTTAGGTCATTGGAATTAAATGGGAGTTAAAAGTGCAATTAAGTAAAAATTTTAGAAGATATTGGCTGACAAGATGCGGGCACGCTCTACTCTGCTATAAAATATGGATGCCAAATTGTACTGGAATGGGCCCCACGTGGAATCTCTATTGACAAACAAACTCACGTCTCTTTGGAAGTAGAAGCTGATTTTTAGGAGAAGATTTGATTTCCTTTTCTATTGTTAGGCTTATTTGTTAGTATCCTAATTGTAATAGGATTCTTATTACAATTAGTGATTGGCTATTATAAATAGGAAAAGAAAGGCAAAGAGGTGGCAGATTTAGACTGATAGTTTTAGGAGACTTTGTTTAGATTGTTTTGGTAGAGACTTTTGCTTTTCGTTTTCTTTAGTCTTTTGTCATAGTCTTGCGCAGTAGTTCTTTTTGGAAGAAAACAAAGAGGAAAGTTCCATCTTTGCTTTTGCTTATTCTTCCTATTTTTCCATTAACATTAGTTTGATCTTTACTCAAACTTCTTGGTCGTTTTCTCATCTGCAATTCCAATCATACTAACATCCAAATTCCAATGTGGTCATGAGCATACGAATTCAATCAATCAAATCACGTGGGATGGCCATGATGAGGAGCGGCTAAATTCCTCACCTACTCAAAGGGCAACTCGAATGCGCGGTCCATATTTGTGAGATCTAATCAAATCTTTATCATTTCTTTTAATTTGATTACTATTCATACATTTTCTGGATTAACTGTTTAGGGTTATTTTGTTAATTGAATGTCCACGGCCGGATATTTAATTTAACCTAATAGCCTACTGTCAAATTAATTAAATTGAATCCGTAATTGTTCATTTAGTTAATAACTAGTGGTGACCACCATAATTGGTTTTATGTTGGGGAAACGTAAGATCTAGTTTAAATGAATCCTTTTAGCGTGTTCATTGGTTAGGGTTGGGTTTTTCTAGCTTTTAATGCAATTGGATAATTAAATTCCTATGGTCGTACCTAGGGTTGTTATCTAGTTAGAGAAGCGAAAAAAAAAGTAAGGAAAAGCTGGTTGTCAGAGTTTGTTGGTAACTATAACAAATGAATGAAATATTTCTGCATCAATGATCATTTGATTGGCCTGTGCCTGAGAAGTTGTTCCTTTGGGTAGAATTTTATTACTTGCTATTTCTATTAAATTATTCTCTGCTTGTTCTCTGGTGATTTATTTAATTGGTATTTTCATCTTTCATTTTCTAATTTTGGTTTATTTTATTTCTAGTTCTATTCCATCCAAACCCCCCATTTTTCCCATGACTTTGAAAGAACTAATTTCTTATCCATTCCCTGAGGAGACGACCCTACTTGCCACTACTACAAATTAATATTTTCTCAGAGATAATTCTGGTATATCGGGTTTAGCATACTCCTTGGAATCAGGGTAAAGTCAGTAACCCATTGCACATCCGAAATCCCTGCTCCAGTACTCAGAATTATTCTGTAATTAATTGTGGTGGTAATTGGGATTTTTAATATTTATTATTGCACAGGTTCGGCACCTGTCAACCACCATTGTTTTTAAAAGAACAACTCCATTCGTTGAAGAGTGGAACCAAGATTGAGACAAGTTCACTTGCTCGCTTACAAAAAATGCAACTAGTAGTAAGTATTATGCTAATACATGTTCAAAAATGATAGGCAAAACATACTTTTTTCTACACCTGTTGTCTAATAATATTATTACGTTTGAATAACTTTTTTTCTACACCTGTTGTCTAATAGTATTCGCCTTCTTTATTTCTTCCCCAATCAGAATAACTTTTAACGCATTGTAATTCTATTAAATTGACTGAATGCAGAACTTATGCTTACTTGGATGATAATTTTTAATATGGCTAATCTCAAAAATTTGACTTCTAATGTCCAGGTCTCACGATGGAATAGAATAAGGAACGATTTGACTCGTTCCCAATCATACCTAGTGTGTGTTTTTAGATTGTAATACTTACTTATTTCTTGTGGTTGTCAAGTCTCACTTAACATAATGATTGTGGTTCCTTGTGATTTTATCTGGTTTCATGCTTGAAAATACCTAATGCGTATGTATTTTTTTTGAGCGAATTAAAACAATTGTTTATTGAAGATGAGCAAAACAGCTCACGCTGAAGCGGTTACTATCATATATATATATATATATATATATATATATATATATATATATATATATGTATATGTATATGTATATGTATATATATATTAAAAGCACCAACGTGATTTAGTGGTTTAGTTTTTACTTTTCAATAATACCCTTGTATAATTAAATAATGAGAGTATCTTTTAAACTCCAAATATGAGTTGGGTGAGGGATATTTATAGATATTAGTGTTAATGTAATTACTATCTTCTAAGAATTTATATTCTAAAAGGAAAGGAATTCCAAACAAAGTAAAACTCAAAAAAAAAAAAAAGATATCATATAAAAGAAAGTGAAACTAGAAAAAGGGAAACCAAGGAAAACCAAACTTTAGATGTTTTGGGATTTAGTCTTGGAATACTATCACAAAATTTTGGCGCCTAATAGTAGTTCAACTATGTCATAGAAGAAAATGGCATATGATAAATGAGAGAGAGACACCTATGGAAGTTAAAAAAGAAAAAAGTTAAACCAAAAAAAATACAAATACCATATTCCAAAAAAAAAAATTAGTGCCATCTCTAGAGGAATGTATAAGAAATTGCCAATAGGTACTTATCTATCAATGGATTTGTTAATATTTTGAAAGAAAATAAGTTCCAAACAAAATTCATATCTTAGGTGTTTGTCATCATTGAAAATTGATTTTGTCTCCATTGAACACTGGTTTGGGGTTTGTGTGGAAAATTTTGGGATTGATAATTTTCCTATTATACTTTTGGTGATTGTCTTTTATTTTCTCCAAATCATTATAAGTTATTATTGTATATGTTTTTTACATTAGAGCCATTAAAGTCATTACAAATATTGATCCTTTTATTTGGATTGAAAACATATTTCTACATTAGAGTAATGACTTCAAAAAATATATATAATATAGTTTTAAACCATTTTTCGAATACTAAATTAGAATACTCTAATAAAACTATTTATATCAATTCAAACCCATTTAAATTTCATTTAGTTAAAAACTACCACCAAAAATTAGATCACTTCTTTTTTCTCCTATTCTAATCAATAAACTTATCAAATATTTCAATTTATATATTTTTAAAATGAATTTACCTCAGCAAATATGTGATTTTCTTTTAGTCTTTCTAGGGTTGGGTCTAATCTTAGGAAGTATAGGAGTTTGGTAATTTAGTAATTTAGTTTTTCTTTCCTAAAATGCCTTCATTAGTAATATTAATGACGTTATTCTATTTTCCAACATAAACATAATTCAAAATATTATTGGAACTTTTTAAGTACTATCAACCTTTTAATTTTTAAGTTTTGTTTTAGAAGTAGAATTTCTTATGGAGTAGCGATTGATTTGGAAAGATTATAAATCATATGATAATATATTTGAACACTTTTCCCATTAAAAATTAATGACTAGGCATTAGTTAGGACATATTCTTTGTATATATCAGTTTTCTTCGTATAATGAGAGTATCTTTTAAACTCCAAATATGAGTTGGGTGAGGGATATTTATAGATATTAGTGTTAATGTAATTACTATCTTTTAAGAATTTATATTCTAAAAGGAAAGGAATTCCAAACAAAGTAAAACTCAAAAAAAAAAAAGAAGAAATCGTATAAAAGAAAGTGAAACTAGAAAAAGGGAAACCAAGGAAAACCAAACTTTAGATGTTTTGGGATTTAGTCTTGGAATACTATCACAAAATTTTGGCACCTAATAGTAGTTCAACTATGTCATAGAAGAAAATGGCATATGATAAATGAGAGAGAGACACCTATGGAAGTTAAAAAAGAAAAAAGTTAAACCAAAAAAAATACAAATACCATATTCCAAAAAAAAAAAAAAAATTAGTGCCATCTCTAGAGGAATGTATAAGAAATTGCCAATAGGTACTTATCTATCAATGGATTTGTTAACATTTTGAAACAAAATAAGTTCCAAACAAAATTCATATCTTAGGTGTTTGTCATCATTGAAAATTGATTTTGTCTCCATTGAACACTGGTTTGGGGTTTGTGTGGAAAATTTTGGGATAGAAAATTTTCCTATTATACTTTTGGTGATTGTCTTTTATTTTCTCCAAATCATTATAAGTTATTATTGTATATGTTTTTTACATTAGAGCCATTAAAGTCATTACAAATATTGATCCTTTTATTTGGATTGAAAACATATTTCTACATTAGAGTAATGACTTCAAAAAATATATATAATATAGTTTTAAACCATTTTTCGAATACTAAATTAGAATACTCTAATAAAACTATTTATATTAATTCAAACCCATTTAAATTTCATTTAGTTAAAAACTACCACCAAAAATTAGATCACTTCTTTTTTCTCCTATTCTAATCAATAAACTTATCAAATATTTCAATTTATATATTTTTAAAATGAATTTACCTCAGCAAATATGTGATTTTCTTTTAGTCTTTCTAGGGTTGGGTCTAATCTTAGGAAGTATAGGAGTTTGGTAATTTAGTAATTTAGTTTTTCTTTCCTAAAATGCCTTCATTAGTAATATTAATGACGTTATTCTATTTTCCAACATAAACATAATTCAAAATATTATTGGAACTTTTTAAGTACTATCAACCTTTTAAGTTTTAAGTTTTGTTTTGGAAGTAGAATTTCTTATGGAGTAGCGATTGATTTGGAAAGATTATAAATCATATGATAATATATTTGAACACTTTTTCCATTAAAAATTAATGACTAGGCATTAGTTAGGACATATTCTTTGTATATATCAGTTTTCTTAAACTTTTATAAATTCAATGTTTCATTACATTACATTACATTAAATAGGTTGCATATTATTATATTAGTGGACACAAATCGAGTATATAAGAAAGTTATACAAAGAACATAGATATGCTGAATTTAGTTCATGCCCCTAAAAATTATATTTTTTATTTTTCTTCCAGTGATGTTGTTGATCCCGAAAGATGCATCGAAGATGGACTTTTCTATTCTTTTTGCAGTTATTCATGTGATATGACATTTAAATTTCATCTAAGAAAATAAACTCACCGAAATAAGTTTCCATGTTGAGTAGAGTTTAAAAATAGATTCTAAAATTAGTGAAGAATGAGAAAAAAAACTTTAGGTGGATAATTTAGAAACTAAACATCAATTGGAAAACAAAATTTATAATTTTACATGGAATAAATAGGTGCCAATTGTGGAGAAACAAAAGAAAAGGGCAAAAATAAAAAAATTAATGAAAAAAAAGATAGATTGAATGAATCACCAATATGATTTTGTAAATTTAGTGATTTAAGTTTTTCTTCCAACAATAACTTTACCTTATACTCTCATTACAATTATTATACACTAATCCCTAAACAACAACTTTTGGGGTCTTCTTGTAATATTGACTTTGATGTTTTAGATTAGGATTAAAACTCTATCAAAGTACACTTCCTTCAATAGAATTTGGTTTTAAAATAGAATTATGCAATTATAAAGGAAAACCAGTTATTGTAAGCTCAAAATTCCTTTGAATTTCTCTTAGAATATAAGATGAATAAAAAAGAAATTAATCTAATCTTTGAGGTAGTAAGTGAACCTCCTTGAGATACACAGACGAATGGTATATTTTGGAATGATTTTTTAAGACTTTTCATGTAAGGTAATAACATCTTTGTGATATGTTTTGCTCAAAAAAAAAAACACATTGAGAAATTCTTTAGAAATATAATTTTATCAAAACATTTTTTATACAGAAAAATTAATTTGGAATAAAATTTCAAATGTAATGACTTTGAAAACAAAACAATTATGAAAAGTAATTTCTTGCTACAAACATTAGAAATTAAGCGTAAAATGAAACAAAATTTCCTTAAGAATAAGCTAACTATTTTTGAATTTTCACTCTATAACAAACAAAAAGAAAATTAAAGTCCAAACCTCAAGCAAAATAAAGAAATTAGTTAGAATAATCCCTATATACATCTCTCACTATTGGAAAATTTTGGCTTGAAAAACAATATAAATTGTGTTTCAATCTAATTTCATAACAAGTATACTTTATCAAATTATGAGTATGAAACTATTAGTGCAAATCAATAGCATTTGTTTAGTAATAGTACAGTTATAATGAAAAAATAATTTGAGGAAAAAAGATATTAAAAAAAAGAACCACTCAAGTTAATATAAGAAACTATCAATTCCTTAATGAACCACACTGAGCATTTTAAGGATTCTTAAATGAGTCAATATTGTTTAGGCTAAGGGAATTAGACATGATAGCAAAATCTATCAATAATCAACATATCAATTAAAAGTACAAAATAGGTATTTAGTAGATTGAACTTAGTAAGGACGTTGGGTCTAAATTCAATTTGGGTAAAATCGGACAAATAATGTTTTAAGAACAAACAAAGAAAAATAAATCAAGCTACAAGATAGAATGTTTTAAGAATGTACAGCTTAAACATGCTTTTTGGGATTATGGAATAAATGTTTAATTAAAAAAATGTAATTGCATTTGATGGATGCAAGTCACAGAATGAATAGCGTTCTCTTACAAAGCAGACCAAAAACTAAAATTTAAAACAAGAATTAAACAAGTAGATTGACAGGAAAATATTAATTCTTTAACCATACATTTATTTAACAGGTTTTTTTTTTTTTTTAAGTGTTAGTGGGGCTTCTCAAACCTGAAACTCTCACTTATATTCTCTTCTCATGTATCACCCAGCCTATTCCTCCCCCTCTAGATGCAATTAAACCTTGCGGCACAATGCGCAATCAACATTTGGTACCTTAAACCCCCATTACAGCAATCTATCTACAGTATGTAACCTTCTTTTACAAGCTAACCAGAGAATCAGAGCAAATCTGGGGACACAGTCATTGCCCCACACCAATTTGTACCAATTCACAGCTGGTCCCTGAGATCTGAGCGCATTCATAGCAGATTTGGTAGTGAAGATCCCGGAAGTACTTTAAGTCCACATAGTTTGATCATGCATATCTGGAAAAGGAATAAACAGGTCAGGAGTTGCTTGCATTAAATTCCTGACCTCTCCAGTCCTTCGTCCCCCAGAAGGCCACTTTCGGTTTCCATTCACAAGACATTTCTCTAGGTTATCCTGGATACTACATCCAAAGCAGGACAAAAGATTCCCAGAGAGCTGATAAAGTGGACCTAAGGGATGCTAGTCATCGAGCCAGATGAATATATCGCTTCCGTTACCCACTAATTTCTTGATGAAAGGTTGTGTGCCACTGCTGAGCCACAGCACTTTCGTCCACACCCAGGAGCAATCACCTGGGAATTTTACTCCCCAAATAGAGCAACCTTCCAGCAAAATCTCATGAACCCATTTGATCCATAAAGTGTCTTTTCTAATACATATATTCCAGAGTAATTTCATGATCGGGCATTTATCCCAACTCCAGAGGACCAGATTAAACACAGCCAAGCCACCTTCCTTCTTTGGAGAACAAATGTCTTTCCCGCATACTATTGCAGCATAGTGCTGTTTCACTTCTCCTGCCCAAAGAAAAGAAGATAACATGCTATCAACCTTTTTTATAACTGCTTTGGGCAAAATGAAAGCACTAGCCCAGTACAGATGATTGCCACTAATGACAGCTTGTATTAACTGTACCCTTCCACCATAGCTAAGCTATTTATTTGCCCAATTCTGGATTTGTGCTGAATTTTGCTAAAACTGGGTTGACAGTCTCTTACTGTAAGTCTGGAATTGATTAAAGGAAATCCAAGATATCTTACTGGTAACTCTCCTCCAGACATTTTAACTATGTTACGCAGCTCATTAGCCACAGCTTCATCAACACTGGCCAAGAAAAACTGACATTTGTGGAGATTTGGCTTGAGGCCAGATAGTACCCCAAACTCCTGAATAGTTTGATTTATAATATAAAATGATCTCTGAGAAGCTCCAGCCATCAAGAATAAGTCATCCACAAAAGCTAGGTGAGCAATCCTAATTCCTAAGCTTTCGACACTTTGGATGAAAGTCATGTTCTCCATGAGAGATATTCCATTCCTCTAAGGCAGCAAAGACCTCCATGGCATAAGGATATTTAAGGGGATATAGGATCCCCTTGTCTTAAACTCCTTTCACTCCCAAAGAATCCCAGAAGAGAACCATTGAGATTCAAAGAGAATTGAGCAGTTGTTTTTCAAGCTACATGTTTCCCAGAAAAACCAAGGAGAGCCATATATTCTAGTAGAAACTTCCCAACTCAAGAAATCAAATGCGTTTCAATCTTTAGTATAGCTCTGGGTTTACCACCTTGTCTATTATAACCTCTAACCACTTCATGTATCACCAAATGTTTTCAACATTATGTCTCCCTTTAGTAAAAGCATGTTGAGTAGGACTGGTCACCAGCAGTAACATTCTTGAGTCTATTAGTTAGAACATCAGCCAAGCATTTATACAGGAAATTGCAACAAGAAATAGGCACTCATTTTACATGCATTTTCCACTTTAGGCACTAAAGTGATGATAGTGCTATTGAGAGGAAAATACATATAAACATGAATAAAACAATACTGTAAAGCATCAAAATCCTCTTAACCCACTATGTGCCAATTTGCTGTAAGAAATTCGCTGAAAAACCATCAGGACCTGGAGCTTTTCCATCTTTCACACTATCACTACCTTCTTGATTTCCTGTTCTGAAACTACAGCTTGAAGCTCTGCTTTCTGCTCATCAGAAATCTTACATGATAGGACTTGTTCCAATCTGATGCTGCTGGAAGATTGATTCTGTCTACTGAATAGCTGCTTATAAAACTTCACTGCTAACTCCGTAATTTTCTCAGTCATGCACAAGTTCACCCGAGTTGTTCTGTAATGTCACAATTTTATTTCTTGCAGCATGATTAGCCACTTTCCTGAAAAAGAATCCTGTATTTTTATCACCAAATTTAAGCCTAGTTACTCTGCTTTTGTCTTAATAAGAATCTTCCTCATCTCTCAAAACCTCAGTGTACTCCATTTTCACAAATTTTGCCAATTGAATGGCCTCATTTTCGAAGGGATGTTCCTGTAAGGACTGCTGAATAAGACACAGCTGTTCTCTTTTCTGCAAAACTTTGAGAGTGATGCTATGAAATAACTGCTTATTGAATTCTTTCAATGTCATCTTTAAAGACTTCAGATTCTGACAAATCTGCACTGGAGTACGAAGATCAGGGTGCTCTGTCCATACTTCTCGCAGAATCTCCCCAAATTTCTCATATTGCATCCATAGTTCGCCGTCTCAGTCGGGTCATAACCGAACGGGGGACCGGTATGATGTTGATCCTCGAATCATGGATTTAGTTATATCCGAGATGACTCGTGATAACTCCAATATTGGATGAGTTGTAACAGTTTTGGTGCATATCATCAATAAATCGGCGAGATGGATTGAGTTGTATATGGAATAAACTTATATGTACATAAGAAAAAAAAAATAGGGAGATGAAGAAAGAAGAGAAGAGTAATTCTAGTGTGAGAGTTATGTGAGTGCATGTGTGTGAGAGAGAGTAAAAAGAAAAAAAGCAGGGGGGGGGAAGAGACCACCTACCTTTGTGGTGGTTGCCGGTTGTTATAAAGGAAACAAATAGAAGTACTAATAGTAGTATGAGTAATAATAGTAATATGAGAAGACGTGGAGAAGGAAGAAAAGAAAAGAAAGTTATAGATGCCACTCAGTTTTTTTGAAACTATGAACTTGTCCCAAAAGTTCCTTAAACTGTAGTTTAAAGTTGGAATTTTTTCATAATCACTTTTTCTACTTTCAATTTCATTTTTACTAAATTCATATTAGGCTCTAAATTTAGTGTTTTATTTAATGATAATTTCTTAATAACAATAGGAATACAAAGTGCTCTTGCTACTATAATCACTTACTTGTAATGTTATACGTCTATAGTCACACCTGTGTTACTTTATTTTCAGGATTGGCAAGTATATATATGATAATGTAGGTATTCACCAAATTTGAGTTGATAATTGTGCTTGTTATGGTATTTTCTATTTTTAATAATTTTTCAAAATTTTGGACACTCTTATGTGCTATAATATGTGTATCACCGATATTCAACCGATATGCCGTGATCGATGTGGAACAACTGCGACCGCAATGCGACTGTAACACACGACGGCAAACCATGATTGCATCCCAAAGGTATGAAACTTAGAAGGTTTGGGTCCAAACTCAATATTTGATTTAATAGACACTTGCACATTTGTGGTTTGACGCTTATCATTTTGGCTCTTAAGACTTCCACATGTAACCATTGATATTTTGGTCTTTTATCCCAAGTTAATAGTTGTTAAAGGGAGAGATTAATGGAATGGGATAATATCAGAAACCTCTCCTGAGATTTCTTGTAATATCACTTGGCACCCCTATAGTTTTAAAAATATCACTCACGTCCCTTAGTAATTGTAAATTGACTATATTAACTTTCACTTGGTACATGATTTACATATCAAATAAATGGATGTCAAAAAATGAAAGAAAAAGAATCAAAAGTCACTTTTTTCTTTTTTTTGTTTATCCAAAATTTTTTTTATTCTTTTTTTTTGTATGGCTGTACAATTTTTTACTTATAAATTGTAATAAATTAAATTTTATTTTTTTCTAATTGTGATAATACAGAATATGAATGTATGCTTTTTTCATTTGTTTGAGTTGACTTTTATAATGAATTAGTACAATTTAAAGATTTGGGTCACGAGTTGTGAAGATGTTAGGCAAAAAAATGGCTCATAATGAATTAGTTTTAAATATATAAATTAATTGTTACTAGTATATTTCTTTACAAATACCTTTTTTTATTTTTAAAATTTTATTTTATGAATTATAGATTTGTGATATAATAAGAGTAGAAATTGTTTTTTAGGTAGTGATTTTTTTTTGAACAAACAAAGTGGTTAGGATATTTTCAAAATGAGCAAAAAAAAGGGTAGTTTGTATTTTATAAATTTTGAAAATAACAAAAAGTGAGGTAAGTGATATTTTTAAAAGTTTAGGTAGTGATATTAAGAGAAATAGTGATATAGAAACCTCCGGAGGTTTCTGATATCATCCCTAAAATTTATACAATATCACTTACCTCCCTTACTTTTGTTATTTGCGTAACAAAATTTATAAAAACCCCAAACTACCCTTTTGCTCATATTGCTCATTTTGAAAATATCCTAACCAGTTTGTTTGTTAAAAAAAAATCACCACCTAAAAAACAATTTCTACTCTTACCACTATATCACAAATCTATAATTCAAAAAAAAAAATTTTAAAAATAAAAAAAGATATTTGTAAAGAAATATACTAGTATCAATTAATTTATATATTTAAAACTAATTCATTATGAGCCATTTTTTTACCTAACATCTTCACAACTCGTGACCCAAGTCTTTAAATTGTACTAATTCATTATAAAAGTCAACTCAAAACAAACAAAAAAAGCATACATTCATATTCCATTTTATCACAATTAGAAAAAAAATAAAATTTAATTTATTACAATTTATAAGTAAAAAATTATATAGCCATACAAAAAAAAAGAATAAAATAGAATTTGGGATAAACAGACAAAGAAAAAAGTGACTTTTGATTCTTTTTCTTTCATTTTTTGACATCCATTTATTTGATATGTAAATCATATACCAAGTGAAGGTTAATATAGTCAATTTGCAATTACTAAGGGAGGTGAGTGATATTTTTAAAACTGTAGGGGTGCCAGGTGATATTACGAGAAATCTCAGGGGAGGTTTCTGATATTATCCCTAAATTTTATTCTCCAACATTTTAACGTGTGATAATAATTTTTGTTTAATAGGGCCACCTGAGTATTATTTCAAATATTTGCTTCCTAGTACCAATCATTACAAATTTTTTTGCCAAAAGAAGGAAATGTCTCATCGTTCCATGAAATTTTCTATATCAATTCAAGCATCATACTACTTATATAATCTTCATAAAAATTTTTCTCCGTAGTTTTCGAACAATTCCCGACTAATCAAGAGACAAATGAAAGAATAGTTGCCCTGCTACTATGTATAATATACATCCTCTCACCTTTTAAATTGTGCTTTCTCTTTAATTTCTCTAATTAGCAGAACAGTGAAAAGCATGCTCGTAGAAAGTCTTCCTCAAAATAAGCCACGGAAGTCTTGCAGGACCAATTTCCCAAAAAAGTCCGCAAGAAATTTAAGTAATTTAATTTAGTCGCCACTCAAAAAATTTAAAACAAGAAGTTACGAAACTGTATTCCATCACAATTTTTTTGCTTTCAGAAAATGATAAATGTTAAATTGTTTTATCCACAAACTCACAAGTAGTACTCCAAAACATCAAGTTTGGGCCAGACAAATTTTTATAGAAAGGCGTTTAGTTTTTATGGCTAGAGAAGCACCAAGGCTATGAACAAACTGTTGTGAGATCCCGATTTTTCGCAATTTTTGAAAAATATTAAATAATGTTAATTATAGTAATTATTATTTGCCAAAGTGTTTATATGGTTTGTTTTACTTTTTAAAGTGTTTGGTTTTAATTATTTTGTTTTACAAGTTTGAAAACCCTAAATGTACAAATCCTAATATGTTTTCTCAAAACCTTAAGTATATGTAAAAATCACAAGTTTGTTATTTCATAGCTTTTATGTGTGATTGTGCATGCTCATGAGAGTTAATTACGGTACTTGGGTGATTAGTGGCCTAAGTAGGGGAGATTAAGCATTAGTAGCTTAAGTTGAATTAATGGTTTATGGAGTAAATTGATAGGAAAAGAAATCATTTGGGCAAGAGTACAAACCAACTTAAGTTGCTAGGTTGCATTGGCTTGAGATAATTGATTTGGATTTGGACCAAATTTTGACTAAGCTAAATAAATATCTAAGAGACTTAATCTCTTAGCTAAAAACAGCCAAGAGGGTCGGCCAAGCAAGGAGAGAAGAAGGAAGAAAAGAGAAGGAAAAAAAAAAGAGAGAAAAGAGAGGAAAAAGAGAGAAAAGTTTGGGGATTTTTGCCAATTTCAACCATCCAACTTTGAATTGGAAGATAGGAGAAGGTAATTGAATCTTGGGAGCTTGGAGTTCTTGCCTAGAACATCAAGTTAGGAGGTAACTAGCTCTACTTTGAAAGTTGGAATTTCTTGTAATTGGTGTAATTGATGACTTTGGTTGATGTTTAGGCTTGATTAATGCTCATTCTTAGCTTCTAAGATGATTCCATGGATTGGATTTTGTGAATTGCATGTCTAAAATCTTGGCCAAGAAGATTGAATTAGGGTTTCATGTCTTCAAGTTTGAATTGGAGGAATCATGTCTTATTTTGATAGATTAATGCTTGAACTTGGCTTCTTATGTGAATTGATGGTTTAATTTTGAAGATTTTCAAGTCTTGAATTTTTGGCCAAGAAGATTTAAGTTAGGGTTTGATTGGTTGGATTATGGAATGATTGAAATTAATGATATTGCACTTGTATTAATGCATTGGTGTTTGTGCTTAACTTATGAAATAAATTGATGGACTAAATTGGTTGATTTTGTGTTCTTAAGTTTCGGCCAAGACAATGATTCACTAGTTGCTTAATCTAGTAGATAATGTGTACTTTGGATAGAAGAATGTGTGAGTAGATAATGGTTTGATGTGGTTTGGAAGTAGTAGAATTGTTTAGTAGTAGTAGAAGGTGAACTTTTGGCTCAAGTTTAGGAACTTTAAGGTTGCATGTGTGTGTATGTTTTGGCTTGCAAATGTATGTAAAGTGCATCTCAATTGCATGTGACTTGCATGAAGAAACGTTGGATGATAGCATGCATGTTCATCGCTCAAAGTTGAAAACAGGGGAGACCAAACCAGTGATTTTGGCTCTCTTTTTCGTGTCTATTCATTGTGAGTTGGATCTTGGCCAAAACACGAAAGTTGTAGCCTTGTATACCATCTTTCCAATGCCTTTGGAATTTCTTGATTTGGATCTTTGTGCGCTGAGATATGGCCATTTGCATTCGGCCTGTCAGCAAGTCTGATATGAAGAAACTGAAACTGTTTTCATGTGTTTTGACCCAGAAGGAGTGAATCTGGGCAGAAATGGTCTTCATGAAAGTTATAGCTTGTTCTCTTATCTTCGAAAAGGCATCTCGTGCACTTCAATCCGACACTCGTACCATGAGTTATGATCAAAATGGCTCAGGGTATCAAATCTGTCTTTCACACCTTCTAGTGTGTGTTTTCCGTTTTGATTCTAACGTCGTCCGTTTTTGTTCGAGCGCCCATTGCTCGCTTTGCTGTTGTAAGTGTTTTTAAGTGTTGTTTTGGAATCTTAGTGATTGTTTGGGTAATTTTGTGGCTTGA
This sequence comes from Gardenia jasminoides, assembly GCA_013103745.1. Taxonomy (NCBI): domain Eukaryota; kingdom Viridiplantae; phylum Streptophyta; class Magnoliopsida; order Gentianales; family Rubiaceae; genus Gardenia; species Gardenia jasminoides. The sequence continues at coordinate 36,128,043 of CM023099.1, forward strand.
TTTAAACCCTATTCAAACCTAAATATCTCATATCTTGTGTGCTATTAGACTTGGAAGGCGGATACAAAAGGGATCCAAGAACGGACGCATAGGGTTTGCTTTGCTTGAAGGTGAGTGATCTTTGCATGTGTGTGACTTGAATGATCTTGTTATGTGCTCCTTGAATGTTCACTACTTGTTTAAGTGTTAAGTGTTTCTAAAACTGCTCAAATGTGAAACTTTTCTCCGTTATATCATTTGTTAGACGAGTGTGTACTTTATCGCACTTGGCCTAGTCAAATGTGATATTTTACTGTTTAAAATGATTTATTGACTGTTATTTGACTATTTGTGCATGAGGGTAGGCCTTGGCTGAACTGGGCCCTTGCCCATCGTTACTAGCCTATTCGAGCCAGAAGCAGACTCGGTCGGGTAGGTTAAGAACCCTGGGCCACTGTTACGGTATACTCGAGTATTACCATTGGGAGTTATAAGGAGGAGTAGTGATATGAATTGATGTAGGACCTAGACGAAACTCAAGTTGGATGGTGGAACAATTGACCCCTCTAAACCCCGGGTTGGCGAACCTTGGACTTAACCTTGACCCACGAACCAACGATCTAGCGAACCAACGTTGTAGGTAGAAGAACGCCACAATCAAGGTGATTACTTGATTGATAAGTTCAAGTTGAATAACTCAAGACAACTCTCAAGTATTCAAGAAGGCTCTCTTAGAAAGAGAAAGTGAAAACTCACAAAATTTGATATAACTTCCTTGAATAAAATTTGATGGTTTGTAGGCTTATTTATAGCCTTACAAAAGACTCAAAATCCGAATGTAACTTGGACTCTAATTACTAAAATCCTAACCTAACTAGAATAGGCCAACATGGCTCTATCTTTTATGAAACTTCTAAACAAATAATATTAACTAATTAAGAAGTTAAATTCGGCCAGCTTGTGGACTGAATTTAAGACAATTCTAACCAGTAAAAAAAAAACTAATAAACGACCTAATAAACAAGGAAAAGATGGACAACAATGTCCTTATTCTCAAACTTGATCAAATGAGAAAATTAACACAATTTGAATGTCAAACGCCTTGTTCTTCACTTTGTTCATTGGTCCCCAACGAATTTGACATGGAAATTGTTGAACACATGAGACTCGACATGATATTGATATATGGTGATCTTGAGCTCGCGTCATTCCCCTCCTCTTGAAAGGATTCGACCTCGAATCAAAGCTTTGTGTAGATAGCACCACCATAGCAAAAGGCGTTTCCTGCGAGTTAGGTGCTCCCACGTTTATGCCTGGATCAAACACAAAACAAATGAAAGGGCGATTACCTATTGATCCTAGATGGAAATCCGAATCAAGAGACATCACACAAGTTGAGAATGCGTGTGCTACAATGATAACAATCAACTTAGCACATGAATGTAACAATACACGGAATGATGGATAAAGAATCATGTTCAGTTCTTTGGATGCTTCTAACACATGCGAATGACAATCAAAAGATACATTTGACCCTTGAAAAACATGCAAAGCTGAATGGAGTTGATGAAAAACAGCATGAAAAAGGACAAATTTAACATGGAAAATAAATGGAAGACGTGCAAAAAGATGTGATTTAAAAGACATAGCTAAAGGACTAGAACTACATGCAATGACATTCTCATTAGGATTAGACAATGTAAAAACCAACTTTCTAGCACTAAAAGAATAAGATTGAGGTATGAAACTTCCCTTCTCAATCATGGGTTGTTGAAAAGCAAATTCACCGTGCGAACCAGTCCATGGCTTAGAGGGTTCAATTTGAGCTCCAATCATGCCAAAAACAGCTTGTATCACATCACTTTTAAGGCCAAATTCGGGCATGTGAACATTCCTTGGAACCTGCGAAAACTCAAGAAAAACACTAGGCAAGGAAGCTTCAAAATCATTAGTGACTAAAGGGCCTTTGCAAAATAAGTTAGGCAAAATCTGGTTACAATGCAAAGCTTCTTTTGCCTCTTTAGTCCTAGCTAGCATGCTGGTCTTTCTTTCCTTCCTAGGCTCTATGGCCAAATTAACATGTTCACTTGGTGGAGGGTTAGTGCCGGACTTAGGGCCATTCTTTCCCTTCACATTTTTCTTTTGGTTAGCAACATGCAATTCATACTCTTTTTGCAAATTGACTTGGTCCTCATGCACTTGTTGTGGTGTAAGAGGTGCGAGTGTGATCTTTTTACCATTGTGCATAAAAGAGTACTTGTTCAAAAACCCATCAAAGTTGACCCTTTTGTCAAATTGCCAAGGTCGACCCAAAATAATGTGTGTGGCTTGCATTGGTACAACATCACATAAAACATCATCTATATATCGACCAATGCCAAAAGAAATCAAAACTTGCTTATGAACACGTACCTCACCACTATTGCTCAACCATTGAAGCTTGTAAGGTTTAGGGTGTTCACTTGTGGGTAACTTGAGTCGCTCCACCATCAATGCACTAGCAACATTAGTGCAACTCCCTGGGTCGATCACCAAACTGCAAAGTTTGCTAGACACTTGGCATCTTGAGTAGAAGAGGTTTTCCCGTTGGAGGTCATCCTTACTAGCTTGAGTAGCTAGTGCTTTTCTTGCAACCAATCCAACCTTACCACTAACAGGTTTCTCTTCAATTTCCTCATCATCCTCATTCTCCTCAATTAATGGAGGCATATCTTCATACTCATTTTCATCATCAGTCAAGAGTTCTCCATTTGGTAGCATAAGCATGGTCCTTTGATTTGGGCATTGGGAAGCAATGTGACCAAAACCTTGACACTTAAAGCATTTAGTGTCTCGAGTTCTAGCTTTAGTTGCTGCTTGATTACCCTTAAACTCTTCTCTTGGCCGCGGTTTTGATGAGGGAAAGGTTGGCCGGTTGCTTCCATTTGTTGTGCCCCCTCCTTTGGCTTGATTTTGGGCAATTGAGGTGCTATTTTCCTCTTTAGATGACTGATTCCTCCAATTTCCCGGTTGGAAGTTGGGAGTTTGGTAAGGTGTACCCCTCCTCTTGAGCCTCTTCTCCACCTTGCTAGCTTTCTCCACCAATTCTTCAATATCAAGGTAGTGATGAAGCTCCACAATGTCAGCTATTTCAGCCCGAAGACCTCTCAAGAATCTAGCCATTGTTGCCTCTGAATCTTCACGGATGTCGTCCCTCATCATTGCCATTTCCATCTCTTTATAGTAGTCCTCTACCATCATACTACCTTGTGAGAGGGTTTGCAATTTGTTATGCAATTCCGATGGTAGTAGGCTGGTATGAACCTCTTCCTCATGATTAGCTTTAGATCATCCCAAGTTTGGATGGAAGGTGCCTCATTTCTTCTTTGTCAATCCTCAGATCCCACCAAATTGCGGCATAGTCGGTGAAGTCCACCACTGCTAGCTTCACTTTTGCAATTGAGTAGTTATGACAATCAAAGATCTTCTCAATCTTCCTTTCCCACTCCAAATAAGCCTCTGGATTAGATTTCCCTTGGAAAGAAGGGATATTCAATTTTATCCCTTTGATGGTGTCATCATTCCCTTGATTAGGGTTTTGTCTAGTGTCTTTGCTTTGGTGTCCAATCTCACCAAAATCTTCCTCATAGTTTGAACCAAATAATTCCTTCAAATGCGGTTGCTTCTTGATGGTGCTTTTGGATGCACTTGCCTTCTCCATTTTATCCTCTAATGTATCAAACCGTCTATTAATGCGACTGATTTCCCTGCAATGTTTCAAGTATGAGTTTTAGATCAAAGGTATCACTTGCCTCTTGGCTTTGAGACATGTTGACAATTAACCTGCAAAACTCAACAAAAAGTTAGTATAAAAACCTTACACGCTCCCTCACGTGTTTCCCTTCACTCTCTTGTATCACTCAAGTGTTGAACTCTCTAATGATCTCACATTCACTTCTCAATTCACTTGATTGCCTCTCTTGAAGAAATCAGAATTTCTTCAAGTTGTTCAACCGAGCTTCTCACCAAGTTGCACCAAGATTGTAACTTCCCCCAAGTTGGTTCGATTTTTTTTTTGATTTTTTTAAATAAATGAATAATTAAGAAACTACTGAAAAGAAGGAATTAGAGAGCTTCCTAAACTACCCACACAAGACTCAATGAGAAATAGAAAACTTGAATTTGACTAGGACTAGAATTACGAAACTAAGACTCAACTATGAACTAAAATTGGAAACGGACAAGACTATGACCTATACGACTCAAATTCAGATTAGGAGACTCAAATTATACTGGAAAACAAGAAACAATCACGTGGATTATGGTTTCCAAGGCCAACAGCAATTCGGGTTGGAGGAAGGTTTCAAAACCAATTGGATTCGGTTGACTTTGTTCAAGGCAGGTTTCCTAAACTGATTTGGTTTGGCTTGATCCTCCTTTGCTGCGGATTTGTTATTGTTTATGACTTAGGAAACGGTTTATAAGGATTTTGGCAAGTTGCTTAATCAGTTTCTTTAATTTTTAAGCAACAAGAAAACCTTATCACTCTAGGAAAGACAAAATCTGGAATTTTGGGAACTCAACTTCTGGTTTGGTCTTTCACTTCCCAAGTTCAGATTTCACCCCTCCAACAGGCAATTATGTTGCAGCAATTCCCAAAGGTGAGGTTTAAGTGTTGAGCAATGGAAACAATAGAAATTTGGATCAATGAAAGGAATTATTGCCCGGACCAATGTACTAAGATAGCAAGACAGTTTCGGTCCTCAAGAATTTTCAAGTTTTCAAGAACGGTTGCTGCCCAAGAAACTTGACAAGAATTCCAGATTTTGGCACACAGCCTTTCAAGACAAATTCAAGGCAGTTTTGGGTTACAAATCCTAGAGAAAATTTCGGCCAAACAATCCAAGAAAATAACACAATAGGATGGCAGATTCACGAAGATCCTTTTTCCAGATTTCAAGAACCCGTAATGGCTTTCTTTGTCTCTTTTTTTTTTTTTTTCAGCCGAGGGATTCTGTTTTTAAAACCTGAAGATGCAGAGATGCAATTTCCAGAAATCAAGGTGGTTCAAGCGGTTTCTCAAGAAATTCAAGAAACAGTCCAAAAACTTGGTTAAAGCTGGTTCCAAGGTTTAGTGTTTGCTTCAAGAAATCAAGTTGGCCAAAAAAAACAAGTTCAAGTTTCAAGAATTATCCACGGTTTCCAGCAATTGATCAAGACTCAAAATAAACACAATTCGGATGGGACAAAAAGACACAATTTGGACAGCAAGACATACGGATGTAGGACCTAGACGAAACTCAAGTTGGATGGTGGAACAATTGACCCCTCTAAACCCCGGGTTGGCGAACCTTGGACTTAACCTTGACCCACGAACCAACGATCTAGCGAACCAACGTTGTAGGTAGAAGAACGCCACAATCAAGGTGATTACTTGATTGATAAGTTCAAGTTGAATAACTCAAGACAACTCTCAAGTATTCAAGAAGGCTCTCTTAGAAAGAGAAAGTGAAAACTCACAAAATTTGATATAACTTCCTTGAATAAAATTTGATGGTTTGTAGGCTTATTTATAGCCTTACAAAAGACTCAAAATCCGAATGTAACTTGGACTCTAATTACTAAAATCCTAACCTAACTAGAATAGGCCAACATGGCTCTATCTTTTAGGAAACTTCTAAACAAATAATATTAACTAATTAAGAAGTTAAATTCGGCCAGCTTGTGGACTGAATTTAAGACAATTCTAACCAGTAAAAAAAAAAACTAATAAACGACCTAATAAACAAGGAAAAGATGGACAACAATGTCCTTATTCTCAAACTTGATCAAATGAGAAAATTAACACAATTTGAATGTCAAACGCCTTGTTCTTCACTTTGTTCATTGGTCCCCAACGAATTTGACATGGAAATTGTTGAACACATGAGACTCGACATGATATTGATATATGGTGATCTTGAGCTCGCGTCAAGTAGGGGGTCGAGTGATGGACCAAACGGACTGCAATTGCTTCCACTGAAAATTGTATCCTTTTACTGAGTGTTTTCTCAGTTTATGTGTTTTATACATTGTATACTTTTCAACTGAATTATATTGATCTATTGAGTGCTTAACTAATATATGTATTGCTCCACTGTTACTATGAGATTGCATGATATTAGGATCGCTCACTGGGCTTTTAGCTCATTACTTCCAACTTTGTTTTTCCTTAGCAGGGTTTGAGAACGAGAGCCTCCAAGGATTGCACTAAATCGTTTGGTTTGGAGACTTAAGCTTGTATTTTGATGTAATCCTTGTATTTTGAATTGTACTTATGAAATTCTAAATGGATAAACTTTTGTATCTGTAATTATAGTTTGGGACGGTTGTGATTCGCTAAGGAAGATTTGGGGTTTAAATGTTACATTTGACTAGAGAGTATTAAAGTTATTTTGTTACGTGAAGTAATTGCTGGCAATTGAATTGAGGAACTGTAGTGTGTCCCGGCGAGAGTTGAGCAAGAGGCCTACCGAACCCTTTGGTTTGCCTTAGGGGGAGGTGGGGCTGTCACAGTTGGTATCAGAGTTTAGGTTCCAGATCTCTGTAGTGTATCCTAGACTTAAAGTTTAGGATACCGGACCGTGGGACTAATTGACTGTTATGTAAAATATTGAGCACTAGGGTTTCTTATATCATAGAAAAAGAAGAGAATTGTGTGGGATTGATTTGAAAAGGAATAGGTGAATTTTTTAAACAATAGTACTAGTCGATATCTATAGGAATGACTTTTGACTACGTTAAACCATAGAATTTGAGTCATCCTTAGGGTTAATCTTTATATGTAAGTGTAAGAGACTGGATATGATTCTTGGAATGATTATGTAAGTGAGACTTTTGTGAATTTTCTACGAGGAATAATGGGGATTGAGTTGATTTGCACTTGGAGATGGCCAGTCCTAGTGTGAATTGACTTGGCTCCTATTTGACGCTTAGATTAGCAAGTTATGCCTATCCCCTAGGTTTGAACTTGAAACTTGAGGCTTTGATTAGAAACCCTAATACTAGTGATTTTTAGATATAAATGTGCTTTATTTAGTGACTTACTTGTTAAAGATCTTGAACTTTGAATGACTGATATTTGGTTTCAACTTGCGTTATGGATTGTTTAGCCCTAAATTTTGTATCGGCATGCAATGTGATTGAGATTGGTTTACATCTAATGTTAACTGTGATTGTGTTCCTTGTGAAAATGTTACTTGTGTATCTGGTTCCATTTGTTTATCTTTGAGAATTGTTTTATGTATGTATACGTAGATCATCATGGTTAGTGAGCTTTTTATATATACGTATATAGATTAGTTGTGAGAATGGAAGCTAGAAGACCGCGACGGGGACGTCCACGCAGACAACCCCAAAATCAAGAGGAAGAGAGAGGATCTGTGGCTAACCAAAACACTGAGCCAAGGGTTGAGACAAATGATCAAGTGGCACTGGCCCTAAATCGTATGACGGATTTGTTAGAACATCTAGTACCTCAACAAGGCCATGGAGCTGGACAAGTGAATCAACTTGGAAACCAAGGGATTGGGGTAGATAGGGCCTTAGAAAGATTTCAAAAATTTTCTCCACCCAAATTTTCTAGGGGTCCTGACCATGATATAGCCGAGAATTGGTTAGAAAACATAAGAAACATATTTGATGCGTTGGACTATTCAGAGGAGAGACAAGTGACCTTTGCCGTGTTCCAATTTGAAGGAGCGGCTCAAGCATGGTGAAATGTTATAAGAAACAAGTGGGATAGGGATCAAACTCCGAGGATTTGGATGAATTTTGTGTGAGAATTTAATGAAAATTCCTACCACCGGTCCAAGAAAAGAGAGAAGATGATTTTATAAAACTTGAGGGAACCCTAAGTGTGGCTGAATATGAAACTCAATTCACTAAGTTGTCTAGATTTGCCCCAGAACTGGTAATTACAGAGCGAAACAGAATAAGACGGTTTATTCAGGGGCTTAATCTAGAATTCAAGGCATGGGCAGCTCAAATTGAAAATTTTAGTGATGCCCTTGAGAAAGCCCAAAGAGTCAAGATTACAAAATCTCAACTCAAAGCCTTTCAAGCCCGAAAGAGAGATACACCTAGTGGTAGTACCCTTGAGACTTCTAGAGACTGTAACGTCACCAAAAGTCGGAAAAGAAACTGGTGGAATAAGACTACCTCCTTATTCTTCTCATAAGATGGAGCAACTAGAAGGGGCTACATCATAAGGAACTCAAACAAGAAGAGTCCAATCAAAGGAAACACCGCTGGGAAGTCAAGCCACAGTTGTCCAACCAACTTGTGGATATTGTGGAAAAGCAATCACACTGAGGACAACTGTTGGGTGAAAGGGCGAAAATGTTTGCGTTGTGGGAGTGCCGACCATCAAGTTAGCCACTGCCCAAGGAAGCAACTGAGAGAGAGTAATCCTCGCCAAGGAAATGTAACTACTTCTCAACAAGTTACTGAAGGAGGGAACCGACCACGAGCACCGGCTAGAACATATAACCTTCTTGGTCAACAGATTTCAAGATCGATTGAGGTAGTAGAAGGTATGAATTTCGAGAATGAAATTCTTTTAAGGAGGAGAGATTGTGAGATCCCGATTTTTCACAATTTTTGGAAAATATTAAATAATGTTAATTATAGTAATTATTGTTTGCCAAAGTGTTTATATGGTTTGTTTTACTTCTTAAAGTGTTTGGTTTTAACTATTTTGTTTTACAAGTTTGAAAACCCTAAATGTACAAATCCTAATATGTTTTCTCAAAACCTTAAGTATATGTAAAAATCACAAGTTTGTTATTTCATAGCTTTTATGTGTGATTGTGCATGCTCATGAGAGTTAATTACGATACTTGGGTGATTAATGGCCTAAGTAGGCGAGATTAAGCATTAGTAGCTTAAGTTGAATTAATGGTTTATGGAGTAAATTGATAGGAAAAGAAATTATTTGGGCAAGAGTGCAAACCAACTTAAGTTGCTAGGTTGCATTGGCTTGAGATAATTGATTTGGATTTGGACCAAATTTTGACTAAGCTAAATAAATATCTAAGAGACTTAATCTCATAGCTAAAAACAGCCAAGAGGGTCGGCCAAGCAAGGAGAGAAGAAGGAAGAAAAGAGAAGGAAAAAAAAAGAGAGAGAAAAAGAGAGAAAAGCTTGGGGATTTTTGCCAATTTCAACCATCCAACTTTGAATTGGAAGATAGGAGGAGGTGATTGAATCTTGGGAGTTTGGAGTTCTTGCCTAGAACATCAAGTTAGGAGGTAACTAGCTCTACTTTGAAAGCTGGAATTTCTTGTAATTGGTGTAATTGATGACTTTGGTTGATGTTTAGGCTTGATTAATGCTCATTCTTAGCTTCTAAGATGATTCCATGGATTGGATTTTGTGAATTGCATGTCTAAAATCTTGGCCAAGAAGATTGAATTAGGGTTTCATGTCTTCAAGTTTGAATTGGAGGAATCATGTCTTATTTTGATAGATTAATGCTTGAACTTGGCTTCTTATGTGAATTGATGGTTTAATTTTGAAGATTTTCAAGTCTTGAATTTTTGGCCAAGAAGATTTAAGTTAGGGTTTGATTGGTTGGATTATGGAATGATTGAAATTAATGATATTGCACTTGTATTAATGCATTGGTGTTTGTGCTTAACTTATGAAATAAATTGATGGACTAAATTGGTTGATTTTGTGTTCTTAAGTTTCAGCCAAGACAATGATTCACTAGTTGCTTAATCTAGTAGATAATGTGTACTTTGGATAGAAGAATGTGTGAGTAGATAATGGTTTGATGTGGTTTGGAAGTAGTAGAATTGTTTAGTAGTAGTAGAAGGTGAACTTTTGGCTCAAGTTTAGGAACTTTAAGGTTGCATGTGTGTGTATGTTTTGGCTTGCAAATGTATGTAAGTGCATCTCAATTGCATGTGACTTGCATGAAGAAGCGTTGGATGATAGCATGCATGTTCATCGCTCAAAGTTGAAAAGGGGAGACCAAACCAGTGATTTTGGCTCTCTTTTTCGTGTCTATTCATTGTGAGTTGGATCTTGGCCAAAACACGAAAGTTGTAGCCTTGTATACCATCTTTCCAATGCCTTTGGAATTTCTTGATTTGGATCTTTGTGCGCTGAGATATGGCCATTTGCATTCGGCCTGTCAGCAAGTCTGATATGAAGAAACTGAAACTGTTTTCATGTGTTTTGACCCGAAGAGTGAATCTGGGCAGAAATGGTCTTCATGAAAGTTATAGCTTGTTCTCTTATCTTCGAAAAGGCATCTCGTGCACTTCAATCCGACACTCGTACCATGAGTTATGATCAAAATGGCTCAGGGTATCAAATCTGTCTTTCACACCTTCTAGTGTGTGTTTTCCGTTTTGATTCTAACGTCGTCCGTTTTTGTTCGAGCGCCCATTGCTCTCTTTGCTGTTGTAAGTGTTTTTAAGTGTTGTTTTGGAATCTTAGTGATTGTTTGGGTAATTTTGTGGCTTGATTTAAACCCTATTCAAACCTAAATATCTCATATCTTGTGTGCTATTAGACTTGGAAGGCGGATACAAAAGGGATCCAAGAACGGACGCATAGGGTTTGCTTTGCTTGAAGGTGAGTGATCTTTGCATGTGTGTGACTTGAATGATCTTGTTATGTGCTCCTTGAATGTTCACTACTTGTTTAAGTGTTAAGTGTTTCTAAAACTGCTCAAATGTGAAACTTTTCTCCGTTATATCATTTGTTAGACGAGTGTGTACTTTATCGCACTTGGCCTAGTCAAATGTGATATTTTACTGTTTAAAATGATTTATTGACTGTTATTTGACTATTTGTGCATGAGGGTAGGCCTTGGCTGAACTGGGCCCTTGCCCATCGTTACTAGCCTATTCGAGCGAGCGACTCGGTCGGGTAGGTTAAGAACCACAGACCTTTATTACGGTATACTCGAGTATTACCATTGGGAGTTATAAGGAGGAGTAGTGATATGAATTGATGTAGGACCTAGACGAAACTCAAGTTGGATGGTGGAACAATTGACCCCTCTAAACCCCGGGTTGGCGAACCTTGGACTTAACCTTGACCCACCCAGCGATCTAGCGAACCAGCGTTGTAGGTAGAAGAGCATACAATCAAGGTGATTACTTGATTGATAAGTTCAAGTTGAATAACTCAAGACAACTCTCAAGTATTCAAGAAGGCTCTCTTAGAAAGAGAAAGTGAAAACTCACAAAATTTGATATAACTTCCTTGAATAAAATTTGATGGTTTGTAGGCTTATTTATAGCCTTACAAAAGACTCAAAATCCGAATGTAACTTGGACTCTAATTACTAAAATCCTAACCTAACTAGAATAGGCCAACATGGCTCTATCTTTTTAGGAAACTTCTAAACAAATAATATTAACTAATTAAGAAGTTAAATTCAGCTTGTGGACTGAATTTAAGACAATTCTAACCAGTAAAAAAAAAACTAATAAACGACCTAATAAACAAGGAAAAGATGGACAACAATGTCCTTATTCTCAAACTTGATCAAATGAGAAAATTAACACAATTTGAATGTCAAACGCCTTGTTCTTCACTTTGTTCATTGGTCCCCAACGAATTTGACATGGAAATTGTTGAACACATGAGACTCGACATGATATTGATTTATGGTGATCTTGAGCTCGCGTCATTCCCCTCCTCTTGAAAGGATTCGACCTCGAATCAAAGTTTTGTGTAGATAGCACCACCATAGAAAAGGCGTTTCCTGCGAGTTAGGTGCTCCCACGTTTATGCCTGGATCAAACACAAAACAAATGAAAGGGCGATTACCTATTGATCCTAGATGGAAATCCGAATCAAGAGACATCACACAAGTTGAGAATGTGTGTGCTACAATGATAACAATCAACTTAGCACATGAATGTAACAATACACGGAATGATGGATAAAGAATCATGTTCAGTTCTTTGGATGCTTCTAACACATGCGAATGACAATCAAAAGATACATTTGACCCTTGAAAAACATGCAAAGCTGAATGGAGTTGATGAAAAACAGCATGAAAAAGGACAAATTTAACATGGAAAATAAATGGAAGGCGTGCAAAAGATGTGATTTAAAGACATAGCTAAGGACTAGAACTACATGCAATGACATTCTCATTAGGATTAGACAATGCAAAAACCAACTTTCTAGCACTAAAAGAATAAGATTGAGGTATGAAACTTCCCTTCTCAATCATGGGTTGTTGAAAAGCAAATTCACCGTGCGAACCAGTCCATGGCTTAGAGGGTTCAATTTGAGCTCCAATCATGCCAAAAACAGCTTGTATCACATCACTTTTAAGGCCAAATTCGGGCATGTGAACATTCCTTGGAACCTGCGAAAACTCAAGAAAAACACTAGGCAAGGAAGCTTCAAAATCATTAGTGACTAAAGGGCCTTTGCAAAATAAGTTAGGCAAAATCTGGTTACAATGCAAAGCTTCTTTTGCCTCTTTAGTCCTAGCTAGCATGCTGGTCTTTCTTTCCTTCCTAGGCTCTATGGCCAAATTAACATGTTCACTTGGTGGAGGGTTAGTGCCGGACTTAGGGCCATTCTTTCCCTTCACATTTTTCTTTTGGTTAGCAACATGCAATTCATACTCTTTTTGCAAATTGACTTGGTCCTCATGCACTTGTTGTGGTGTAAGAGGTGCGAGTGTGATCTTTTTACCATTGTGCATAAAAGAGTACTTGTTCAAAAACCCATCAAAGTTGACCCTTTTGTCAAATTGCCAAGGTCGACCCAAAATAATGTGTGTGGCTTGCATTGGTACAACATCACATAAAACATCATCTATATATCGACCAATGCCAAAAGAAATCAAAACTTGCTTATGAACACGTACCTCACCACTATTGCTCAACCATTGAAGCTTGTAAGGTTTAGGGTGTTCACTTGTGGGTAACTTGAGTCGCTCCACCATCAATGCACTAGCAACATTAGTGCAACTCCCTGGGTCGATCACCAAACTGCAAAGTTTGTTAGACACTTGGCATCTTGAGTAGAAGAGGTTTTCCCGTTGGAGGTCATCCTTACTAGCTTGAGTAGCTAGTGCTTTTCTTGCAACCAATCCAACCTTACCACTAACAGGTTTCTCTTCAATTTCCTCATCATCCTCATTCTCCTCAATTAATGGAGGGCATATCTTCATACTCATTTTCATCATCAGTCAAGAGTTCTCCATTTGGTAGCATAAGCATGGTCCTTTGATTTGGGCATTGGGAAGCAATGTGACCAAAACCTTGACACTTAAAGCATTTAGTGTCTCGAGTTCTAGCTTTAGTTGCTGCTTGATTACCCTTAAACTCTTCTCTTGGCCGCGGTTTTGATGAGGGAAAGGTTGGCCGGTTGCTTCCATTTGTTGTGCCCCCTCCTTTGGCTTGATTTTGGGCAATTGAGGTGCTATTTTCCTCTTTAGATGACTGATTCCTCCAATTTCCCGGTTGGAAGTTGGGAGTTTGGTAAGGTGTACCCCTCCTCTTGAGCCTCTTCTCCACCTTGCTAGCTTTCTCCACCAATTCTTCAATATCAAGGTAGTGATGAAGCTCCACAATGTCAGCTATTTCAGCCCGAAGACCTCTCAAGAATCTAGCCATTGTTGCCTCTGAATCTTCACGGATGTCGTCCCTCATCATTGCCATTTCCATCTCTTTATAGTAGTCCTCTACCATCATACTACCTTGTGAGAGGGTTTGCAATTTGTTATGCAATTCCCGATGGTAGTAGGCTGGTATGAACCTCTTCCTCATGATTAGCTTTAGATCATCCCAAGTTTGGATGGAAGGTGCCTCATTTCTTCTTTGTCGAATCCTCAACTGATCCCACCAAATTGCGGCATAGTCGGTGAAGTCCACCACTGCTAGCTTCACTTTTTGCAATTCGGAGTAGTTATGACAATCAAAGATCTTCTCAATCTTCCTTTCCCACTCCAAATAAGCCTCTGGATTAGATTTCCCTTGGAAAGAAGGGATATTCAATTTTATCCCTTTGATGGTGTCATCATTCCCTTGATTAGGGTTTTGTCTAGTGTCTTTGCTTTGGTGTCCAATCTCACCAAAATCTTCCTCATAGTTTGAACCAAATAATTCCTTCAAATGCGGTTGCTTCTTGATGGTGCTTTTGGATGCACTTGCCTTCTCCATTTTATCCTCTAATGTATCAAACCGTCTATTAATGCGACTGATTTCCCCTTGCAATGTTTCAAGTATGAGTTTTAGATCAAAGGTATCACTTGCCTCTTGGCTTTGAGACATGTTGACAATTAACCTGCAAAACTCAACAAAAAGTTAGTATAAAAACCTTACACGCTCCCTCACGTGTTTCCCTTCACTCTCTTGTATCACTCAAGTGTTGAACTCTCTAATGATCTCACATTCACTTCTCAATTCACTTGATTGCCTCTCTTGAAGAAATCAGAATTTCTTCAAGTTGTTCAACCGAGCTTCTCACCAAGTTGCACCAAGATTGTAACTTCCCCCAAGTTGGTTCGATTTTTTTTTTGATTTTTTTTAAATAAATGAATAACACGAAAATAATTAAGAAACTACTGAAAAGAAGGAATTAGAGAGCTTCCTAAACTACCCACACAAGACTCAATGAGAAATAGAAAACTTGAATTTGACTAGGACTAGAATTACGAAACTAAGACTCAACTATGAACTAAAATTGGAAACGGACAAGACTATGACCTATACGACTCAAATTCAGATTAGGAGACTCAAATTATACTGGAAAACAAGAAACAATCACGTGGATTATGGTTTCCAAGGCTAACAGCAATTCGGGTTGGAGGAAGGTTTCAAAACCAATTGGATTCGGTTGACTTTGTTCAAGGCAGGTTTCCTAAACTGATTTGGTTTGGCTTGATCCTCCTTTGCTGCGGATTTGTTATTGTTTATGACTTAGGAAACGGTTTATAAGGATTTTGGCAAGTTGCTTAATCAGTTTCTTTAATTTTTAAGCAACAAGAAAACCTTATCACTCTAGGAAAGACAAAATCTGGAATTTTGGGAACTCAACTTCTGGTTTGGTCTTTCACTTCCCAAGTTCAGATTTCACCCCTCCAACAGGCAATTATGTTGCAGCAATTCCCAAAGGTGAGGTTTAAGTGTTGAGCAATGGAAACAATAGAAATTTGGATCAATGAAAGGAATTATTGCCCGGACCAATGTACTAAGATAGCAAGACAGTTTCGGTCCTCAAGAATTTTCAAGTTTTCAAGAACGGTTGCTGCCCAAGAAACTTGACAAGAATTCCAGATTTTGGCACATAGTCTTTCAAGACAAATTCAAGGCAGTTTTGGGTTACAAATCCTAGAGAAAATTTCGGCCAAACAATCCAAGAAAATAACACAATAGGATGGCAGATTCACGAAGATCCTTTTTCCAGATTTCAAGAACCCGTAATGGCTTTCTTTGTCTCTTTTTTTTTTTTTTCAGCCGAGGGATTCTGTTTTTAAAACCTGAAGATGCAGAGATGCAATTTCCAGAAATCAAGGTGGTTCAAGCGGTTTCTCAAGAAATTCAAGAAACAGTCCAAAAACTTGGTTAAAGCTGGTTCCAAGGTTTAGTGTTTGCTTCAAGAAATCAAGTTGGCCAAAAAAAACAAGTTCAAGTTTCAAGAATTATCCACGGTTTCCAGCAATTGATCAAGACTCAAAATAAACACAATTCGGATGGGACAAAAAGACACAATTTGGACAGCAAGACATACGGATGTAGGACCTAGACGAAACTCAAGTTGGATGGTGGAACAATTGACCCCTCTAAACCCCGGGTTGGCGAACCTTGGACTTAACCTTGACCCACGAACCAACGATCTAGCGAACCAACGTTGTAGGTAGAAGAACGCCACAATCAAGGTGATTACTTGATTGATAAGTTCAAGTTGAATAACTCAAGACAACTCTCAAGTATTCAAGAGGCTCTCTTAGAAAGAGAAAGTGAAAACTCACAAAATTTGATATAACTTCCTTGAATAAAATTTGATGGTTTGTAGGCTTATTTATAGCCTTACAAAAGACTCAAAATCCGAATGTAACTTGGACTCTAATTACTAAAATCTAACCTAACTAGAATAGGCCAACATGGCTCTATCTTTTAGGAAACTTCTAAACAAATAATATTAACTAATTAAGAAGTTAAATTCGGCCAGCTTGTGGACTGAATTTAAGACAATTCTAACCAGTAAAAAAAAAACTAATAAACGACCTAATAAACAAGGAAAAGATGGACAACAATGTCCTTATTCTCAAACTTGATCAAATGAGAAAATTAACACAATTTGAATGTCAAACGCCTTGTTCTTCACTTTGTTCATTGGTCCCCAACGAATTTGACATGGAAATTGTTGAACACATGAGACTCGACATGATATTGATATATGGTGATCTTGAGCTCGCGTCAAGTAGGGGGTCGAGTGATGGACCAAACGGACTGCAATTGCTTCCACTGAAAATTGTATCCTTTTACTGAGTGTTTTCTCAGTTTATGTGTTTTATACATTGTATACTTTTCAACTGAATTATATTGATCTATTGAGTGCTTAACTAATATATGTATTGCTCCACTGTTACTATGAGATTGCATGATATTAGGATCGCTCACTGGGCTTTTAGCTCATTACTTCAACTTTGTTTTCCTTAGCGGGGTTTGAGAACGAGAGCCTCAAGGATTGCACTAAATCGTTTGGTTTGGAGACTTAAGCTTGTATTTTGATGTAATCCTTGTATTTTGAATTGTACTTATGAAATTCTAAATGGATAAACTTTTGTATCTGTAATTATAGTTTGGGACGGTTGTGATTCGCTAAGGAAGATTTGGGGTTTAAATGTTACATTTGACTAGAGAGTATTAAAGTTATTTTGTTACGTGAAGTAATTGCTGGCAATTGAATTGAGGAACTGTAGTGTGTCCCGGCGAGAGTTGAGCAAGAGGCCTACCGAACCCTTTGGTTTGCCTTAGGGGGAGGTGGGGCTGTCACAGTTGGTATCAGAGTTTAGGTTCCAGATCTCTGTAGTGTATCCTAGACTTAAAGTTTAGGATACCGGACCGTGGGACTAATTGACTGTTATGTAAAATATTGAGCACTAGGGTTTCTTATATCATAGAAAAAGAAGAGAATTGTGTGGGATTGATTTGAAAAGGAATAGGTGAATTTTTTAAACAATAGTACTAGTCGATATCTATAGGAATGACTTTTGACTACGTTAAACCATAGAATTTGAGTCATCCTTAGGGTTAATCTTTATATGTAAGTGTAAGAGACTGGATATGATTCTTGGAATGATTATGTAAGTGAGACTTTTGTGAATTTTCTACGAGGAATAATGGGGATTGAGTTGATTTGCACTTGGAGATGGCCAGTCCTAGTGTGAATTGACTTGGCTCCTATTTGACGCTTAGATTAGCAAGTTATGCCTATCCCCTAGGTTTGAACTTGAAACTTGAGGCTTTGATTAGAAACCCTAATACTAGTGATTTTTAGATATAAATGTGCTTTATTTAGTGACTTACTTGTTAAAGATCTTGAACTTTGAATGACTGATATTTGGTTTCAACTTGCGTTATGGATTGTTTAGCCCTAAATTTTGTATCGGCATGCAATGTGATTGAGATTGGTTTACATCTAATGTTAACTGTGATTGTGTTCCTTGTGAAAATGTTACTTGTGTATCTGGTTCCATTTGTTTATCTTTGAGAATTGTTTTATGTATGTATACGTAGATCATCATGGTTAGTGAGCTTTTTATATATACGTATATAGATTAGTTGTGAGAATGGAAGCTAGAAGACCGCGACGGGGACGTCCACGCAGACAACCCCAAAATCAAGAGGAAGAGAGAGGATCTGTGGCTAACCAAAACACTGAGCCAAGGGTTGAGACAAATGATCAAGTGGCACTGGCCCTAAATCGTATGACGGATTTGTTAGAACATCTAGTACCTCAACAAGGCCATGGAGCTGGACAAGTGAATCAACTTGGAAACCAAGGGATTGGGGTAGATAGGGCCTTAGAAAGATTTCAAAAATTTTCTCCACCCAAATTTTCTAGGGGTCCTGACCATGATATAGCCGAGAATTGGTTAGAAAACATAAGAAACATATTTGATGCGTTGGACTATTCAGAGGAGAGACAAGTGACCTTTGCCGTGTTCCAATTTGAAGGAGCGGCTCAAGCATGGTGAAATGTTATAAGAAACAAGTGGGATAGGGATCAAACTCCGAGGATTTGGATGAATTTTGTGTGAGAATTTAATGAAAAATTCCTACCACCACTGGTCCAAGAAAAGAGAGAAGATGATTTTATAAAACTTCGCCAGGGAACCCTAAGTGTGGCTGAATATGAAACTCAATTCACTAAGTTGTCTAGATTTGCCCCAGAACTGGTAATTACAGAGCGAAACAGAATAAGACGGTTTATTCAGGGGCTTAATCTAGGAATTCAAGACGCCCTTGGAGCAGCTCAAATTGAAAATTTTAGTGATGCCCTTGAGAAAGCCCAAAGAGTCAAGATTACAAAATCTCAACTCAAAGCCTTTCAAGCCCGAAAGAGAGATACACCTAGTGGTAGTACCCTTGAGACTTCTAGAGAGACTGTAACGTCACCAAAAGTCGGAAAAGAAACTGGTGGAATAAGACTACCTCCTTATTCTTCTCATAAGATGGAGCAACTAGAAGGGGCTACATCATAAGGAACTCAAACAAGAAGAGTCCAATCAAAGGAAACACCGCTGGGAAGTCAAGCCACAGTTGTCCAACCAACTTGTGGATATTGTGGAAAAAGCAATCACACTGAGGACAACTGTTGGGTGAAAGGGCGAAAATGTTTGCGTTGTGGGAGTGCCGACCATCAAGTTAGCCACTGCCCAAGGAAGCAACTGAGAGAGAGTAATCCTCGCCAAGGAAATGTAACTACTTCTCAACAAGTTACTGAAGGAGGGAACCGACCACGAGCACCGGCTAGAACATATAACCTTCTTGGTCAACAGATTTCAAGATCGATTGAGGTAGTAGAAGGTATGAATTTCGAGAATGAAATTCTTTTAAGGAGGAGAGATTGTGAGATCCCGATTTTTCACAATTTTTGGAAAATATTAAATAATGTTAATTATAGTAATTATTGTTTGCCAAAGTGTTTATATGGTTTGTTTTACTTCTTAAAGTGTTTGGTTTTAACTATTTTGTTTTACAAGTTTGAAAACCCTAAATGTACAAATCCTAATATGTTTTCTCAAAACCTTAAGTATATGTAAAAATCACAAGTTTGTTATTTCATAGCTTTTATGTGTGATTGTGCATGCTCATGAGAGTTAATTACGATACTTGGGTGATTAATGGCCTAAGTAGGCGAGATTAAGCATTAGTAGCTTAAGTTGAATTAATGGTTTATGGAGTAAATTGATAGGAAAAGAAATTATTTGGGCAAGAGTGCAAACCAACTTAAGTTGCTAGGTTGCATTGGCTTGAGATAATTGATTTGGATTTGGACCAAATTTTGACTAAGCTAAATAAATATCTAAGAGACTTAATCTCTTAGCTAAAAACAGCCAAGAGGGTCGGCCAAGCAAGGAGAGAAGAAGGAAGAAAAGAGAAGGAAAAAAAAAAGAGAGAAAAGAGAGGAAAAAGAGAGAAAAGCTTGGGGATTTTTGCCAATTTCAACCATCCAACTTTGAATTGGAAGATAGGAGGAGGTGATTGAATCTTGGGAGCTTGGAGTTCTTGCCTAGAACATCAAGTTAGGAGGTAACTAGCTCTACTTTGAAAGCTGGAATTTCTTGTAATTGGTGTAATTGATGACTTTGGTTGATGTTTAGGCTTGATTAATGCTCATTCTTAGCTTCTAAGATGATTCCATGGATTGGATTTTGTGAATTGCATGTCTAAAATCTTGGCCAAGAAGATTGAATTAGGGTTTCATGTCTTCAAGTTTGAATTGGAGGAATCATGTCTTATTTTGATAGATTAATGCTTGAACTTGGCTTCTTATGTGAATTGATGGTTTAATTTTGAAGATTTTCAAGTCTTGAATTTTTGGCCAAGAAGATTTAAGTTAGGGTTTGATTGGTTGGATTATGGAATGATTGAAATTAATGATATTGCACTTGTATTAATGCATTGGTGTTTGTGCTTAACTTATGAAATAAATTGATGGACTAAATTGGTTGATTTTGTGTTCTTAAGTTTCGGCCAAGACAATGATTCACTAGTTGCTTAATCTAGTAGATAATGTGTACTTTGGATAGAAGAATGTGTGAGTAGATAATGGTTTGATGTGGTTTGGAAGTAGTAGAATTGTTTAGTAGTAGTAGAAGGTGAACTTTTGGCTCAAGTTTAGGAACTTTAAGGTTGCATGTGTGTGTATGTTTTGGCTTGCAAATGTATGTAAAGTGCATCTCAATTGCATGTGACTTGCATGAAGAAACGTTGGATGATAGCATGCATGTTCATCGCTCAAAGTTGAAAACAGGGGAGACCAAACCAGTGATTTTGGCTCTCTTTTTCGTGTCTATTCATTGTGAGTTGGATCTTGGCCAAAACACGAAAGTTGTAGCCTTGTATACCATCTTTCCAATGCCTTTGGAATTTCTTGATTTGGATCTTTGTGCGCTGAGATATGGCCATTTGCATTCGGCCTGTCAGCAAGTCTGATATGAAGAAACTGAAACTGTTTTCATGTGTTTTGACCCAGAAGGAGTGAATCTGGGCAGAAATGGTCTCATGAAAGTTATAGCTTGTTCTCTTATCTTGAAAAGGCATCTCGTGCACTTCAATCCGACACTTTCACCATGAGTTATGATCAAAATGGCTCGGGTATCAAATCTGTCTTTCACACCTTCTAGTGTGTGTTTTCCGTTTGATTCTAACGTCGTCCTTTTTGTTCGAGCCCATTGCTCTCTTTGCTGTTGTAAGTGTTTTAAGTGTTGTTTTGGAATCTTAGTGATTGTTTGGGTAATTTTGTGGCTTGATTTAAACCCTATTCAAACCTAAATATCTCATATCTTGTGTGCTATTAGACTTGGAAGGCGGATACAAAAGGGATCAAGAACGGACGCCCTTATAGGGTTTGCTTTGCTTGAAGGTGAGTGATCTTTGCATGTGTGTGACTTGAATGATCTTGTTATGTGCTCCTTGAATGTTCACTACTTGTTTAAGTGTTAAGTGTTTCTAAAACTGCTCAAATGTGAAACTTTTCTCCGTTATATCATTTGTTAGACGAGTGTGTACTTTATCGCACTTGGCCTAGTCAAATGTGATATTTTACTGTTTAAAATGATTTATTGACTGTTATTTGACTATTTGTGCATGAGGGTAGGCCTTGGCTGAACTGGGCCTGCCCATCGTTACTAGCCTATTCGAGCCGAGCGACTTCGGTCGGGTAGGTTAAGAACCACATTACGGTATACTCGAGTATTACCATTGGGAGTTATAAGGAGGAGTAGGGGGTCGAGTGATGGACCAAACGGACTGCAACTGCTTCCACTGAAAATTGTATCCTTTTACTGAGTGTTTTCTCAGTTTATGTGTTTTATACATTGTATACTTCTCAACTGAATTATATTAATCTATTGAGTGCTTAACTGATATATGTATTGCTCCACTGTTACTATGAGATTGCATGATATTAAGATCACTCACTGGGCTTTTAGCTCATTCCTTCCAATTTTGTTTTTCCTTAGCAGGGTTTGAGAACGAGAGCCTCCAAGGATTGCACTAAGTCATTTGATTTGGAGACTTAAGCTTGTATTTTGATGTAATCCTTGTATTTTGAATTGTACTTATGAAATTCTGAATGGATAAACTTTTGTATCTGTAATTATAGTTTGGGACGGTTGTGGTTCACTAAGGAAGATTTGGGGTTTAAATGTTACATTTGACTGGAAAGTATTACAGTTATTTTGTTATGTGAAGTAATTGCTGGCAATTGAATTGAGGAACTGTAGTGAGTCCCTACAAGAGTTGGGCAGGCGGCCCGCCGAACCCTTTGGTTCGCCTTAGTGGGAGGTGGGGCTGTCACAAATGTACTAGTCATCTTGAGGACTAGGCCATAGATATTGGACAATAACGTGTCCTCAAATAGTGAACAAGGTTTTTTGAGCATCTTTTCAAACGTTTAATTAAAAAAAAAAGACTAATAAGAGTAATTGCTATTTGCTATGGACACTAAGAATTTTGAAAGCATTTAAAATCTGTGAACATGTAACCATTTCTCGTGGAATGGATGGTTACATTGAAAGTTTAGATGCTGTAGTAGCCATTGGAAATGAATTGGTCCGATCGAGCTTAAAAGGAAAGAGAATTTTCTTGAAGTCCCTTTTGGAAAGGAATTGCTCTAGTTGATGTATGATTTGAAGTTCATGAATGTGCATAATTCATAGCTTTTTCATGAAATGGGAAAAATATTAAATATGAAAATTGGCTTACGCTAGCTTTTCTACTGTTGCAAATTGGGGAAAACAGGGAGCTTGCCGTTGAATGGGGCGTGGAGTTTAGGTGTTTTATCAGTAGCTAATAAGATACCACGAGTCTAATGTCATCATTTCTCCTTTTGCCGTTGATGTGTTGTAAACTCCACGAGTCTGTGTTGTCGAAAGTGAAACTCTTGGAAGCAACTTGGGCAGGATTCATACCTTGAGTATACCTGAAAATGAGAAGACCAGCTTAACTGACTTCAAAGGTTCCACACAAAATGGAACGACAAATTTTGAGATAAAGGGAAAGGAGAGTTATTTCAAGAGGATTGCCAGGGAAAGGAGAGTTATTTCAAGAGAATTGCCTCTGATCAAATCTACCATATAATGAACAAGTATGGAAAATTTTATGGTATAACAAACTTCTAGAATGTTTCTTATAGTTTTCTAAAATCTTTGTTAGAGGTAAGCAGTTCTGAAGTAGCTAGACCTGGCCACAAAATAAAAATAAAAATAAAAATAAAAATAAAAATAAAAGAGGAATAAATATACTTGATGGCTATGCCAAACCTTTGTTCTTTTCCTTGTAAGATTTACAATTTATCGTAAATTGGAAAAATCAAGATAAGAATGAGGATTATTTCCACACTTATAAATCTCTAGGATAAATACTCTCTCTCTCTCTCAATTTTTTTTTTTAAAAAACTGTGTGATTGTACCTAATAGATTAGGTATTATGTCAATATAGCAAATTAACTGGGCAAGTTTCTATAGAAAGACTTTTTTTTTTTATTTATCTATAGAGGTACAATTAGTGGATAATAGATGAAAATAGGTACACCTTTTTTTTTTTTATATATAAGAAACAAAGCGAATGGTATTAATGAGGTAGTTGGAAATCATCTAGTACAGTTTGTTTAACAAAGTTAGAAGGAGAATTCTACAGAGATTCGGATAGGTTAGCAAGTTTAGCATAGTTATCCAAAGTATATGCAACCTTATTTGTTTCGCTAGGAATTCATTGAACATCAACATGATTCTGCACTACCACGACCACTCATACATCTTCAACAATAGGAGGTAAACTAGAGAGATTATCATCATCGTGATCCTTCAAAAGATGGATAATTGATTGGGCAAAACCCTTAAGAATGAAGCGTGAAATTAGAAGATACCTATTCATCTCTTCAGCGAATTTGACAACTTATCTGCCATTTGAAGATACCTATTGTTTATTTGGGAAAGCAATCAATACAATTGGACTTTAGTATAATTCGGTCCGGTTGCTATACATTTTACATTATTTAGTGTACAATTATATTATATTATTCTATTAAAAGTACAAGCAGTGTACATAAATAAAATATATGACATATATTTGATACAACATTGTGATGTATTTGCACATTAAAAATTTAAATATATACAATAATTGAATAAAATCACTTAAACCCCAATTGTACTGAATCTCATCCCTGTTATTGCAGGCAATAAACAGTAGGTGTCTTCAAATGGCGGATAAGTTGTCAAATTCGCCGAAGAAATAAATTATAAACTCACCGTTCACAAAGTCATAATGCCATGGCCTTATTTACTGTGTTATCGTCAACATTGAGGTCCCCAGTCAACAACCACTGAAAGGGGACCGGACTGGGGCAGAATTTTGATGCCATTTGCATTCTATATCAAATCTGTATCAAATCTCCTGGAGCACTACTCGTACGCAATTACGTGGATAATTGAGATTGATTAGGGCCATGAGGTTAGATATCTATCCCTTTCGTGACTAATTTTAAGAAAGGTGGAAAATTGGGGGAACATAAAGTCTTTAACTTAAAGGGATGGGTCATCCTTGATATTGATAACCAGATTATTTTTGTTCCCTTTAGTGGGTTCAAATTCAAATTCAACTACTTAGATGGATATAGTGAATGAAAATTGATCAGCAAAAGTTACCCCCTATTGAGGACAAAATGATGGGGTTGTCTGAAGATATTGTAGGTACAAACTACAAATCACCCAATCCCACCAGTTAACGACTTTCACTCCTCAGTTTAAAACCAAGAATTTAACGCATCAAATCGTCTGGTCATCCTTGATATTGATAACCAGATTATTTTTGTTCCCTTTATTGGGGTTAAATTCACTTTCAAGTACTTAGAAGGATATAGTGAATAAAAATTGATCAGCAAAAGTTACCTCCTATTGAGGACAAAATGATGGGGTTGTCTGAAGATATTGTAAGTACAAATCGCCCAGTCCCACTGGCTAACGACTTTCACTCAATTAATGCATCAAATCATTTGTCCCCGTCTTTCTTCTATCTCCTCTACCCCTTTAATTAAAATTTGACACATGTACATGTAATAAAATATCTATTAGATATATATCTTATATTTATTATAAATCAAATTAGTGATTTATTTTTATCACTTTCATTCAAACCCAATTTACTTCTTTTTTTCTTTTCTTAATAAAAGGTAACTCTAGAGAAAAAACTTAAAAAATAATCACATCCATACAAATTCTAACTTTTTTTCCTTAAAGAAAAAAAAAAGAATGGAAACAACTGCAAAAAAGAAAAAAAAGAGTCTTTGAATTTTTTAATGAGGGGAAAAATAAAGATATGAGTTCCAGTAAATGACTAACCACCTCATAAGAACCAGTAATGTTTTAAAATCCTTTGAATTTTGAAGGAGAAGAAAAATAAAAATAATTGAATACATTGCCACAAGGCATGTTGTAGTATAGGGGACAATGGGGATAGGAAAAATGGGGATAGAGGTGTTGTGCGGTCAATTTTACTAATGGAGGACATTTAACTTAAGTGCATAATGGAGGGCATTTATCCTAGGATATGGGGCATGAATCTAACTACTTGGGTAACAACATAATTGCTCGTACTGGACAAATATTTGTACATTGTTTTCATTTTAAGGGCACTTGTTCTTGCATGTAACTAATACATTGGACATCTAATTGATATAATGTACCAAATCAAGATAAACAATTTGATAGTTAAACAGCGACTGTAACGAAAATGATGCCAATACCACAATGCATCATCTTTTTACCCTAATTTATAGTGCAATGTTAAAGAAAATTTAACACAACTTCCTTCAACAGTGATAGGTCCTATTTAAAGTTTTCGAACTCATGTCCTACTCTACCTTTGCGGCTAAAGTTAAGCTTCAATACAGGACATTCATTCCAATTTGAGATTAATAGGAAAGGGAAGAAGGATTTTTCAATTATCTTTAAATAATAGACCTTTAAATTGGTATGGAGAAAAAAAAAGAATTTTTCATAATCTTATATGGTTCTTATTACCATTATTTTTTTGGCAATATAATGTTTCACAATAAATTGTTTAAATAAATTGTAATTCTATATTACCTAACCTTTTCTTTTATGGGCCCCTTTATTAACGAATTGTGCCATTAAGTTTTTTTTTCCAAAAACATTATTAATAATATAATGCTTTACTTTAATGTCGTATAATAATTTCACATGAAAAGGACCATGAAGGGAATATTCGAAACAATTTCTGTCTAGTATCCTTGCAACAATTAGTTTCCAACAAACGAAAATGTTTCATAATTCCGTGAAAGTTACTAAGAAAATTAAATCAATTTAAGCATCACATTATTTTTCTCTTTTTTTTTTTTGAGATAAAGCATCACACTAGTTCGTAT
The DNA here is from genome assembly GCA_013103745.1 of Gardenia jasminoides. NCBI lineage: Eukaryota > Viridiplantae > Streptophyta > Magnoliopsida > Gentianales > Rubiaceae > Gardenia > Gardenia jasminoides. The sequence goes on from CM023099.1 coordinate 36,154,152, forward strand.
ATAATTTTAGAACCATTTATCTCAATACTTTTTTAAAAAAGTTTTCCAAAAATTAAGAGACAAATGAAAGAATAATTTGGCTATTGTGGATCATTTACATCTTTTCAAGCTTTAACCTCCCAAATATCGATATTAGGAAGAAAAGTATTCATAGAACATTTTCCTCAACTTTATCATTGAATAATTGTCCAAAGACTCCAGCAAGAAATTTAAGTTATTATAACTTTGTCATTGTACTGGTTTATACTCATAAAATAATAACATTTTCTGCAATGCTAATCTCTAGAATATTTGACTTCTAATATCCAGGTCTCCAAAATGGTGGGATAAATTAACACATTTTCCAACTTGCAACTTTGTGGGACTTCAATCATGTCAAGAGATCTTAAAGATAAGTCTTGATAGGTGACTAGGAGGTGTATCCATAATCAATACACGTTGTTGAACGCGAAACTCTTGGAAGCAGCTTGACGACAATTTATTCTCCATTGGACCACAAAATGACAGCACTAGCTTGACTTGCTTCAGAACTTTCACACCAAAACCTAATCTTTAGCAGAGTACTTATCGACTTTCTCCATTTCTTTTGCTAAGTCGATTCAATATACAAACTTACTAAAGGTTCAACAGCTAGATAATACTCGTTAACAAGAAAGGTTAATCCAAAAGGACTGAGATGTATATGTCACTTGGTCCCATAAGCGTAACAAGTAGACTTTATATTCTAAGAGTTTTCTCTAAGGACACTCGATAAGATACCTAGAATTCATATAACCTATCATAGATATACATATACTAATAATTACTACCTTTCCTTAAGTTCATATGCTTTTTCCATTTAATTTTACCTACCATCATTTGTGTTTATTTACTTTCCCTAACTAATCTAAAATTTCATAAATATGACACCTCATTATGTCTGAATGAGTGCCCATTTGATCCATATTTTAAAAGGCATTTATGGTGGAAAAGAAATAGAATCTAATTGTGGTTTCTTATACGTCTTTTCACCATATTTTAAAAGGCATTTATGGTGGAAAAGAAATAGAATATAATTGTAGTTTATTATGTGTCTTTTCAAGCATTATTGAGGATACAAATAATACATATGGATGCTAAGACTTTTGAAAGGATTTACAATTTATTGCAATTTAGCCATTACTCATGAAAGGGATGGTTAGATAGAAATTCTGTAACTTGCTAGTATCAGCCATCCAAAGAGAGGTAGTCCATTTGTGTACAAATACAGGGAATGTAGTATATATATCCTGCACCACTATTCAACGTATAAAAAATTTGATCCAGGAAAATGAGGAATCTAATATTCTAATGCTTGCTTCTTTTTATGATTTAACCTTAAAGTGATTTTGGCGTCTTGCTAATTTGTAATTTGATTCAACGTTGAAAGAAAGAAAATGTTCATAAAATGTGATATAAGGTAAGCATCCCAATTTGGTCTGGATATTAGCCATAAAAATGGAAATTGTGGTAGTGATCCTTTTCATTTTTCCCCCATCAACCAAAGCACTGATTTTTAATAGTACAAACAAGATAAAAAAAATACAGCAAAACTTCTATAAATTAATACTAGATAAATTAACAATCTCTATTAAATAATAATTTTTTGAGGTCCCGAATTGGGTTAATGAGTTAAATTAATAATTTTAATAAAATTATAAAATTTTTTAAAACCTAACATAACTTTTGGTCCCATTCATATCATAAATTCATAATTCATTAAAATTATATGTCATATTTTTTCTAAAATAATTGGGTCTGTTTGGATGGTGTGTTTTTCACTTGTTTTCATAAAATTTTGTAAATTTTATAGCAAAACTTTTGTGGATAAATTAGAAACTTTTTTACTTTTCTTTTCATTTTCTTTTCCTTTCCTTTTTCATTTTTCTCCGTTCCTCTCTTCTTCTTCTTCCTCGCTCCCGCTATTGCACCAGCTATCACTAGCTGCTACAGCTGGCCTCCCTCTCTCTTCCCCCCTCCTCCTCCTCTCCTCTTCACTAGGAGGTTGAAAGCAATGGTCAACCTATACTTATCATTGTATTTAGTCTAATGAACTCTTTATAAAAGTTATGATTAAAAAATTATTAGGATTAATTATGGTTAGGGAACTCATGAGTAACTTGATAAACCTTCACATTAATATGTTTCAAACTAGGCACAAAATGGGATAAATGCCGGAAATTGTACGCAAATAACACGATTATTCATGCCATCTGAGCCAGTAGTTAATCTCCAATATTACTTTCGACCAACTGCGGCTCCCTGTTATTTTCTTTTTTAATTTAATTCAATTTTTTTTAAAGTAACATAAGCCCCATACTTGGACTCTGATACTAATGGCTGCTCTTGAAGTTCTATCGGAAGGCTAATAGACCAAGGAATGAAGTGAAAGGTGGCAAATTTGACCCATAATGCCAAAACCTAAAAGATAGAAATCAAGATTTTGTTAGTCGATAGAAGCCCTTTCTTTCTTTAGCATTCTGCACAATTAACATCAGTTCCTGTTCATGGAGCATTATTGTTTAAAAGAACCAATTAAGCTCAGCTTTTTGTATTTGGTCTTTCATTGATTATACAATACATCTTTTATGTTTTATACGCTTTTGAGCCTGACAAGCCTTCCAATTTAATCTAACAACTTGTCCTGAATTTTGAAGTGTTGTGTTTGGATGGACGGATTTAGGTGGATTTGATTTCAAATTCACGGTCCAAATACTTTTTACTGTTTGTAAATTTTATTTTAAAGATGAGATTTCAAATCTATCTATAAGATAGAATAGGCTAGTTTAGAGAATTTCGAATCCATCCAATACAAGAGTTATTTGAAATCCATCCCTCTCAAATCCTTCTCCAAATGCGAATCTATCCATCCAAACACAGCCGAAGAGAAAAGTGCACTGAGGACTTGATCATTTAGGCAACTGGAAGTTTCACTGAAATGATACCTTTTCCTTTTTTTTTTTTTTCTTTCCGGGTTTAAAAGAAGACCCAAGGCCTAATTACGTAGAGAAAAATTACCCAGTAAGAGTAGTGTAATCCCAACTTTCATGCTTCGGTTTAGCTTTGCTTAGGTGTCTACGCAAACCTCAGTCCAAAAACACGGCATTAGAGACCACACTTCTTTATATTTCATGCTGCAGCCCGCCAGTACTGCCGCATTGCTCCAGTGTCCACTCAACTGACTTGGCAGTGGTAATACGATACTACTACTGCTGTCTCTGCTTTTCCACTGGTCTGTTATTAGCTATTTAGAAAGTAAGATCAAGAAATGTATTGCCTTCCATCTGGAGCTCTGATTCCAGGCCTTCTGGGATGTCTATTGCAGCAGGCAAGAGCAACATTGTTGGTGCCATTTTTGAATATAATGGTTTTTTTGTGCCTGACAATGTTGACATTGTTATTCGTGGAGAGAGTTTACATGGGAGTTGTTGCAGTTTTTATAAAGATATTCAGGTGGAAACCTGAGAAGAGGTACAAATGGGAGCCAATGAAGGAAAATCTGCAGATGGGAAATTCAGCTTTCCCCATGGTTTTAGTGCAAATACCAATGTGCAATGAAAAAGAGGTAGTACTCAGTTTCTTATTATACAACTTCTTGAATACTACTATACAAGCAATTTGATGCATTATCTTCCGGACATGTTTTTAATGCTCATTTCCTTGAGTGCTGCATCATTTGTTTTACGTTTAGGTGTATCAGCTGTCAATTGGTGCTGCCTGTGGCTTGTCGTGGCCGACTGATCGAATCATAATTCAAGTTCTTGATGATTCAACAGATCCCGCTATCAAGGTTCAACAACTTCTCATTTTCTACGGAAAAATTTTCCCATTTTCTAATCACCTAATTATTTTATATACGTCAAATCAATATGTATTTTTCTATAAAAACTCCTAAAAATAACAATCCAAATGCCCTCTAACTTTTTTATCTTTAGGAAATTCCTGAGGATACAAAAACTGTAGCTTTCCAAGATAAAAATAGGCTAAATACAAATGGAGGAGTGCAACACTAAAATTTTGAAAAGCTTTGAAGGGACAAACCTTTTGCCTTAGAGAAGATTGTCAGAGAAATAAAAGAGAAAAGATGTCAAAGTCGAACTTCTGAGGCACAATCTATCATTGATTATACGAGCAATAGAAAGGTAAAATTTGTTTATTTTCACTTAATAGCTGCAGCTAAAAAAAAAATACTAACAAGAATCTCACTTTTACACGAAATTTCCAAAAATCCACCAAAAGTGTGTTTAGATAGGGGATTATTTGAAATAATTATTGTAGCACTTTTTAATGTGATATATATGAGATAAAAAGGTCATTAGAAAAATAAAAAGTTGATTGGGAATTAATTATGATTGTGATGCAAGCAAAACAATATTTAGAGAAAAAATTGCTACCCAAACACACTTTCCATTTACAGCCAGTCAAAGACCTAATAACGGTATTCAAAAGTTAATCACCTCACTAGTAAAGTACACTTTGGAAAACCTAAACATCCAATCATCAATTACACATAGGAAAATTTGAGTTTTTTTCTTTTCTTGGTATGTGTTGCAAATTGAGATCGACTTGTTAACTGACAATTACAGGCCTTAAAGGAGGAAGAGTGCAGGAGATGGGCAAGCAAAGGCATAAATATAAAGTATGTGATTAGAAAGAAGCGCAGTGGCTATAAAGCTGGTGCTCTTAGGGATGGAATGAAACATAGCTATGTGAAGCAATGTGACTATGCCGTTGTCTTTGATGCTGATTTTCAACCTGATTCTGATTTCTTGCATCGCACCATTCCTTTTCTCTTCCATAATCCTGAGATATCTCTGGTTCAAGCCCGCTGGAAATTCGGTAACTTTGTTGGTTTTGTAGAGTATACTTAATAGCCTTTCAATTTAAGCTGTAGATTGAAGTTTCTGCCTTCAATTGCAGTGAATTCTGATGAATCCTTGATGACAAGAATGCAAGAGATGTCTCTTAATTACCATTTCATTGTGGAGCAAGAAGCTGGATCCTACATTTACGCCTTTTTTGGCTTTAATGGTAGGATTTCCCTGGAAAATTTCTTGGGTTCTGGCTCTAACTGCTTAATGTGTTAATCTACTCGAACATCTGATCGTCATGTAGGAACTGCTGGTGTATGGCGAATTTCAGCACTCAATGACACTGGAGGGTGGAAGGACAGAACAACTGTGGAGGATCTGGATCTGGCTACCCGAGCCGGTCTCAAAGGCTGGAAATTTGTGTATGTCGGTGAAATTGAGGTACAGTTCGAAACAAAATGAACACTATGTTCGAAGTTTAGACTGCAGCAGACTAAACTGGATAGTCCATTATGTAAAGATCGAAACTAAAATGCCCTTAAAATTTGCATTTTGGGGTGCCTGATGCTCTGTTTGCGTGTTCTTAATCAGGTGAAAAGTGAATTGCCAAGTACTTTCAAAGCATACCAGCACCAGCAACATCGTTGGGCCTGTGGCCCTGCTAATCTGTTCAGGAAAATGGCTATGGAAATATTTAGATGCAAGGTAAAGGCAATCCTCTTTATCTTCATTCTGGGATGATTAAACGTCAATGCCACTCTGACAATTCATGTTCCATTCATGCAGAAAGTCTCTCTGTGGAGGAAGTTTTATCTAATATACAGTTTCTTCTTCGTTCAGAAGATAGTGATACATATGGCCATATTTATCTTCTACTGTGTTGTCCTGCCTGCAACTGCTGTGATTTCTGAAGTACAGGTTCCTATATGGGGAGCTGTTTGTATTCCTCTAATTACTCTTCTGAATGCAGTTGGGACGACGCCGAGGTCTCTCTTTATTCTGCCTGAAGAATCTTAATTCGTTTATGACCACTGCCATATACGGTAACATGTTTTTGTCGGACTATAATCTGCAGATCATTCCACCTAGCAATTTTCTGGATCCTCTTCGAAAACGTGATGTCTCTGCATCGAACCAAGGGCACATTCATCGGTCTTCTTGAGGCAGGGAGATTTAACGAGTGGATTGTCACAGAAAAATTGGGACGTGTCCTACAGACGAAGTCAGGCTCTAAAGTTCACAAGAAACCTCGTTTCAGAATGAGAGACAGGTACAACTCTACATCACACAAAACTATTCTCTAAGCAATACAAAGAAAGAGGATCATATACAACTTTGATACCTTTTCTACTGGCGTTAAATTTGCAGATTACATCTTCTGGAGCTCTTTGTTGGGTTTTACCTCTTCTTCTGTGGGTGTTATGACTTGGCTTTTGGAAAGAGCTGCTTCTTTATATACCTTTTCCTTCAATCCATGGCATTCTTCACGGTAGGATTCGGATACGTTGGCGCCTTTATCCCTACTTCTTACTAAAACTCTTGCAGCCTGGGAAAGTCGACTCATCTTTGGATTATCAAAGGACATCTGTGTACTATTTACTACTTATTTTCCGTTTCTGAAATAAAAGTGGCTGCTTAATTCTTTTATGCTGCCAATTAGCAATTACGGATAATACTTTATCACATTTTCCCATGCAACATGCCTCTTTTTTTTTTTTGAATTTTTTTCTAGTAAGAAACGGTGAGATTTAAGAAGTGGCGAATGAGAAAGGGAATTTGACAATGTAACATGCTAATTAATAAGTAAGAACTGGAATTAGGCGTGGATTGTAAATCATAATTGCCCTTAGTACCTGACTGAAACAAATAGCATCCAGAAAGCACATTTTTTACTGATTGCAAATTTGAACTTGCGTCGAGGATAATTCAGAAGATTAATAGCGTCCATATAGCATCGTAAGGTTAAAAAAAAAAAAGATTCAAGGTTATTCTACAAAGTAAATGGCAAAACAAAAAAGTCACTTGATGATTTTAAATTGACGCGTTCAATAACCAAACTTTTCTTTTTTAATCAAAAAAACCACCGAACTCATAAAATGTACCCATTTTAATCATTTTGTTGAATCGATATTAAGATAACTAGAAATGCAACTACACAAACAATATGCTTAAGATTTCAAAAGCAAAATATCTAACAATCTTTGGTGCGCATTGAAAAAAAGAATTAAGAACCTTCTTAGTTTCAAACTTTACCAATTGTCTTCAGAATATAATGATAAACTTTATCTGGGAATTTTATTCAATAGCTAGAGGCCTAGTAAAGTCTGGAAACTTAAAGGGCTTTTCTAATACTCAAGGGTTATGAGACATTTTTACCCTTGAAAATCTTACTGACATTTCTAGCTAAAAAAATAAATAATGATCAAACAGTGTAATTTTAAATAGTTTAGTGACCTTTTCTTTTACTATTTGTTCCTTTGTATACGATAAGCACATCAGAAGCCAAAGAGAATATGCTTCCCAAATTTGGGAATATTTCATCACTTAAGTCATTCTAGCCTTTCAATCTTCAGACAGTCCAATAACAATGATTTAAAAAGTTAGGTAGCATAGTAGTGCTCACTTGTCCACGAAGAGCCCGAACACCAAAAGAAGTAATGAAATAAAATAACATAAAGTGAGGAGAACCAAAATGGAACTTCCCCATTGCTCATGTGACACGTCCAGTTTTCCACTTCTGGGATACTGATTTAGAAGTGGCAAGTAAGATCAATTTGTAACTTAAGAGATTTAGAAGTTAACATCTTCACTCCAAGAGATCCGCAAGTAATGCTTGCTCTCAGCACATGCATAGATACCCCACATTGCATTATATAAAATATAATTTTTTTTCATTCGAGCTCTATATATGGAATGCTAATATCCACTGCAACACTTGATGAGAAGCTAAAGAAGGCAAAAACTGTTCAATAGGTTTACTGACAATCCGAAGGCAAAAACTGTTCAATAGGATTACTGACAAATCCAATTCAGGAACGATCTCTACTTACGAATTTCTTGTCACTGATATCATATGTCGCCAGTCATTAAGAACTCTCTAGCGACAACATTCGTCGAATTCCCATTTGGTTGACTTCCCTGTCTTGGTATTCACTTATCTAAATCTAACTTGTGATGCTTTTTCTCTCCTTTCACACTACCTTGGAAAACCAGTGCAGCATTGGATTTTCAATTAAATCAGCTCCAAGGTCCACTGCCAATTTTAATAAGGTAAATTACTAATGTCCCTCCAATGATTTCATCTATGGCCATATAACCCTTCTAATTAATGTTTCAAAATATTCATTAATTTCACCACTTTATGGTTTCATATAGAGCAAAAATAGTCTATATGATGTCATTAGTTGAAATGTGAGTAATGTCTTTGGTTACATGCTAAATAAAAGGGTAAATTATGTATAACTCCCCTGTGGTTTCGTTTGTTACCACATGACTCACTTAACGTTTCAAAATGTCCACTCCACCCACTATGGTTTTATGTAAAGTGAAAATTTAACGGAAAATAGCCTATGTAATATCGTTAGTTGAAATAACAATAGTGCTGTTACTTAAATGCTAAATTAATTAATGGCTTAACCATTTTATATAAAAGTATAGGGAAATTATTTGGACAATTGCAAAAATCACATGGAGGTAAAATGGATATTTAAAAGAATCATAAGGGGATTGCGTGGATATTAATATTTTATCACACGTATTTTTATAGCACGTTGTGGTATAAACGCGGTAACTGATTATGCATTCTGTCAACTTTCCACTTTATATAAAACCATAAGGGAGTCAGATGGCTATTTTGAAACCTTACAGGATCATCTGGCATTACGTAAAACCACAACGGGGTTATAAGTAATTTACCCTGAATAAAATGACGACTTAACCAACTTGTACAAAACTGTAGGGGATTACATGGATAAATACAAAAATCACGGGGGCGTTAAATTGGATATTTATGCAAATCGTGGGGAGTTAATTAGACATTATGATTTTATCGCAGAAGCTTTTAGAGCGCCTATAGTTTAATCGCTTGATTATGCATTCTATTCATTTTTCACTTTACATAAAATCACAAGAGGTTATGTGACAATTTTAAAACCTTAGGTGACATATGGCATTGTATAAAATCATAAAAGAGGTTACACGCAACTACCCATTTTAATATGCCATTTAGAAGTCCTGACGTGTCAAGATAACAAATTCAACAAAGAAATTCCACAATGTTTCGGAAACCCCAGTTTGTACGTTTTCTATGCTCAATCTGAAAACTAATCGCCATCGGGGGAGCATTGTCATGACTTTTGTACCGAGCAACTCTTTGAGATATCTTGGGTTGCAGGGCAACCCTTTGGAAGGTGAATGGGGCCTCACAAGTTCCATTTCCCTCCATTTGCATCTTGAGCCGTCCATTTCCTCAAAACCCACATATGCTTGCATGAAATGAATGGCTCAAAATATAAATGGAGGGAAATGGAATTTGTGAGGCCCCGGAGCCCTCTGGAAGGGCCGTCGACAAGATCTTTGGTGAACTCTTGAACAATTTGAAGTATTTGATGTAGGGAATAACAAAATAAATGACACATTCCCTATGTGGGTGGCAAATTTTAAGGAGCTCCAAGTTTTGTTCTGAATTCAAATCTGTTCTTTGGAACCATTGACACTAATTTTGACACAAAAGCTCGTTCAAGAAGTGGCGAATCACGTATCTATCCAACAATAAGTTCACTGGTGTTGTACCTGTAAGACTTCTAACGAGCTCAAGAGTAATGATGAATTTAGACAGAAATTAATCAAAAGCACGTACATGGAAAGCTTTCAGTCATAGCAGTTATTACAGATATTTGGTGAGCATATCCTGGAAAGGGCTACCATTGGAGTCATAATAACTCTCATAGAAATTGATTTATCAAGAAAAAGATTCGATGGAGAGATTGACGAAGTCATCAGTAACCTGGTTCGGAAGATCAAATAGAAGACTGCAAAAGCACCATAGGAGAACTCGCTATAGATCCAATCCACCTAAGGCAATGGAGCAAAACATTTCTGTAGATGTCATGTATTGCAAAATTTGCATTTGTACGACAATTGGCTTACCATAGTTTTTTGGCAATTGTAACTGCTGTTTCTAGAGAAGGAATGTTCCAACATAAAGGAGAACTGGGAGCTTGCTGTTGACTGGGGCATTGAGTTTAAGTGTTTTAATAGTAGCTCATATCATTTTTTCCTTTTGTTGTTTGATATGTTGGCTGCGTTGCTAATTAATGTACTTAGAGGTGGTCTACTTCTGTGTTTAAACTTTCTTTCTGGTCAACAAAAAGCTAATAAGTTGCCCCCCCTTAAAAAAAAAAAAAAAAACTTCCATGCGAATTTTGTCTTTCAATTTTTTTTTTCCGGTGTGGGATGGGGGTTTGAACATTCCTTGTGAATGAGATTAAAAAGTTTTATTATTCTGCCATGCCAATTTCCCTTTTCCGCCTTATACTGCTTACCCCTGTTATGAAACCAAAAATTTTTGGGAGTATTTAAATCCACTGGAATGTAGCTAAAGTTGAAAAACTAGTGTCTATGACGATTTGATTTGTTTCTAATTGGTTCCGAGGTATGAGATTCTATTATTCAGGCTGTTAATTCGGTTATTTTGAATTGGATCTTGACAAGGCCAAACTGGCCTCACTAAAAAAATAGCATTTTCTGTATGAGATTCTGTATTTTGGGATTTATGGGAGAATAGGAACCAGAAAGTTTTTAATAATAAAGGAAGAGATCCTTTGAATATTTCTATTTTTGCACCGACTATATTAAGGACTTCCAGAATGCTATTCATGAGTCATCCAATGAATCCCATGGTCGTAGTTCTCTGGCACATTGGAAACTTCCTTCACAGGATTTCATCAAAGTTTTTTTTTTTTTGGTATAAACCACAGGTGTTTGTATCCGTTTTACGGTTTACGACTAATCAAGTTTGAACTGTTTTTTGCATCAAGTTAATAGAGCAGTTTTCAAAGAGTTGAATGCTGCGGGTCTGGATATTGTCATACGTGATCATTTAGGTGGATTTCTTGTGGGTTCTTCTAGACTAATTCCTGGTTATAGTTGTCTAGTTACTGCAGAAGCACTTTTATGTAAAGAAGCCTTTTCTTTTGTTGCTGGTTTTAAAAGTTCTCGAATACTTGTTGAAGGTGATTGCAGCTCAGTTTATTCAAGCTTTGTTATCTGATTCCAAGGACCTTCCTTCTACTGGTGCAATATCGGATGAAGCTAGCTAGATTAATGATGAGTCAGTTTCAAGAATTGGAGCTGCTTTGGACACGTAGAGCTTGCAAACAATCAGCTCATGTTTTAGCTAATTAAGCAAAGCTAGATTGGTAGGAAATAACTTGGAACTCTCCTCCTCACTTTTTGTATTCTGCCTTAATGGAAGACTTTTTAATTAATGAAATCTTGGTGTTTTCTTGTCCAATATATATATAGCATTTTCATGTTTGAGTTTTGGGTTTTGAGTTATAATGAGAGCCGTACTCAGTTCACATAGATATTGAGGCCTGGCCCAACTTTAGACTCGGCCGAAGTTCAAAATTACTACATAGTTGTGCTTAGTATCTATGATCTCTTTGGAGAATCATTACCGCAATTTGTATTCATCAGTTATAATAGCGATCTAAACTTTTAATGATTGAAATTATTAAACTCTAAATATCAAGATCACTTATTTTGCATCTAATGGTCAATTTAACATATCATATGATACCCAACAAGACGGTAGCATCTCCCAATAATTACATACATATTACTATTTTTTCCATTGTAATACTTATGTTCAACACTTTATACATGTAATTGAGCATGCCAAGCCTAATGAAACCCATACTCACTCAGAATTAAATTCAATATTATTTGTAGGTTCAAACTCTGTAAAATATGTGGGCTCAAAAAGTATTCTGATCGGTGGACCTTACTATGTCCATTTTGTGACTTGAAAGGGGTGGAGTATAAACTAGGAAAGGTATTGACAATTTGTGTTGATACTTGTAATTGCCTTCTCGAGCAACTGATTTCATGGTGGAATTCCTAAATCCATTGCATACCTTTATTTTCATCACATATTAAATCTATCTCACAACAACATCGGCGGCCCAATTCCCAATTGGGGGTTTGAACCGATGTAAACTCTTTATTTATTTACGCTTAATGTTTATCTTTCTTACCGGAAAAAAAAAAAAAATTGGGAGCTTGAACATGCTTGAATTTTTAGACCTCTCCTGGAGCCAAATAGAGGGAACCATTACTTGGCTTTTATATGCTTGTCAAATCTCAGGTGTAATGTGATTTTGGTTTATTGCTAGTTTTTATCTTCTGCTTCGAGGTTGTAAGCAAGAAAACGTTTTGAAGGAAAGCATGAGATTTAGTTACTATGCCATCTTGGTTTTTGTATTGATAGTTGTCAGCTGTTAGAATGAAATTACAATAAATAGATCCTCTACTTTATTTGCCGACCAACAAAAGACTTGGTTTTCAAGGCTACAAATTAGTTACGCTTGCGCCTAACTTCGTGGACGCCTTAGCCGCTGGCCTTTGTGTGCTTTCTAGATCTCTCCTTTTTTTGCAATTCCATTTGTGACGAAGACTCGGTGAGTTGTCTTCCGTGCATGGGATTGGTTGCGGCCTTCGAAAGCTAATCTTCAGTCTCATTCATAGTTTTCGGGGGGAGGATCTTCAACGGATAACAGGTTAGTTTTTTTTTTCTTTTCCTCTATAAAATTATTATCTCATGTTGTTTTCGTTGCTACCTCTGACCGCATGTTTCATGGATTTTTGGGGTGGAGATGACTGAATTAGCCATCTTTAATGTTGTTTTAGTTGGTACCTCTAGAAAATCTCAGGCTGCAATTTCCATCACGTATTATCAAAGAGAGTTAAACATACATAACTGGTAAAGAGACGATATGAGAGAGAGGCGCTGAAACACATGGAAAAACACATGGAAAAAGGATAACTGGTCTCAGATTATGTGCAACACAGTTGAAATTCAATAAATGAAGAAACAAATAGTACTCATATTATCAGGGCACCGAGTATTTGCATCTTTAGTGAAGTTGCAGAACACAGTACTAAATGACAAGAACGTCTCCCTTGTCTTCTTATTTGGTTTATTTGGCTTTGCTAATTGGGTAGTGTGTATCATTATTTGCTTGCGTATATCTTGACAAGTCATGTCCTGGAGGTGGCTAATCGAGGAGGCTAACCAGTTTTTCAGAAAAAAGAGTCCTTCACTTTGCCCTGTTTCTGATTCTCTAGCTAATCTTTCAGAAAAAGAAGGTATCTCCACCTAGCTTAGATAATCCAAAGCCATTTCTTTGAAACTATAGCTTGATAATATCTTTGATTTAATCTTTTTGCTTCCCTATTCATATATGTCCTTTACCGTGGATAGGTTTGGCTTTTTTTTTTTTTCTGAAAGCAAAGACCGGGTGTGAGGGCTGGTTTTGGTTCAAAGATTAATCAATGGATTTTGATTTGATAAGATATTTTCATGCATGTACATATGGTTGTTCATAAAGTTGGCTAACTAATTCCAAGTTTTAAATAGAGTGCCTAGAACGCAGCATTTGGCCAAATGGAGCACATGTTACGACGCAATTGTGATTCAGGTAAATATGATTATAAAGAATGCTGAGCCATATAAAGAATTGTGATTTAAATAATAATATGTTACGCAGGTACTGACTTATAAAGAATTACAAAATTTATACTATGACATTTCCTATGATTTATTATAGGTGGAATGAGAATGCATAGATTGAAATCTATGCAAACCAAATATGCAAATATGTCTACTGAAGAAGGACAGCTCCACAATAAAAAAATTGCAGAAGCACGAAAGAAAAGAAAATTTGCTCAAACGCCGATGCAGATTTTTGAGAAACATGTGAAGCAAAATAAAACGCATGCTCAAAGGAAGAAGAGTCGATATGCCAACCTTAGTGAATCACAAAAAAAAGGAATATGCTGCAAATGTCAACCACAAGAGAAAGGAAAGAAGCAATTCGTATCTTGCTGCTATGAAATCAAAGATCCCAAGATGTAATAAAAATTTTTTACTTAAAGCACAAATGATTCCATGGCAGACTACAGGTACAAAGTTATTTTTGAAAAATGTTATATAGTTTACAAATTTAAATTCATTATATCTTTTTTTGATTTATAATTTTTGTTTCATTGTCATAGATGGTGAAATGCTATTTGTTCCCGCACTATCTCCATTGCATGAGCTGAAAAAGATGCCACCATGTGTTCATTGTAATGCCATGAAATTTGAGTATGAGCCTCCCACTTTTTGTTGTGATAATGGAAAAATCAAGTTGGCTGAGACTGAAGTACCAAAAGAATTGCTTGATTTGTTCAATTTCGAATCAGAAGAATTTCTACTTCATATTCGGGCATACAACTCTATTTTTTCCTTCACATCATTTGGAGTGAAATTAGATAAGCATCTTGCATCCAGTAAAAGTGGTGTTTATACATTTCGGGTGCAAGGACAAGTCTATCATGATCTTCCTGGCCTAATGCCTAATGAGAATGGCCCTGAATATTTTCAGTTATACTTTCATGATATTGCCAATGAGCTTGAAAATAGAATGTGCATAATACCAGATGGAAAGTTAAACGAAAGAACAGTGAAGAAGCTAATGAGCATTTTGGAAGAAAATCCATATGCAAAGTTTTTCAAAAGATTGAAAGACTTTCCTTCGATATCTGATATTCAAATCCATATCATGAAAAATGTTAATTTGGATCAGCGTGTTTATAACTGCCCAACTGCTGATCAAGTTGCTGCAATTTGGGTTGAAGGAAATAATGCAAACATTCCATTTGAAAGAGAAATAGTAGTCCATTCTCATTCTGGCACAAGACACAGAGTTAGGCATTATTATGGTTGTTATGATGCACTTCAATATCCGATTCTATTTCCAAATGGAGAAATAGGTTGGCACCAAAATATTCCAAAGATTGATCCTGATGTTGCAACCAGACATGATAATTCAACCTCAAATTTTTCAACATCCATGTCTCCTGATGATGTTTTTGCTAATGAAGAATCAGGTATTTTACCAATTTCAAAATATATTGTGCTTCTATTTTTCTCAATCATGTTCTATTAACTATCATGATGATCATGTAGATGTTACAGAAGAATCCAAGAAGAAAGTCTCATGTCGAGAATACTATGCCTACAAGTTACAAATAAGATCTGGAAGTCAATCTATTCTTCTTCTTGCTAGAAGGTTGTTGCAGCAATTTGTCGTGGACATGTACATTAAGTTGGAAACAACCCGACTAGACTTTTACAGGCGCAAACAAAATGAAATGAGAGCAGAACTTTACCAAGGAGTTGTTGACAGTGTATTGGCTGGAGAAACAAGAGCAAGTGAAGTGGGACAACGAGTCGTTCTTCCAGCATCTTTCATAGGAGGACCAAGAGATATGCGCCGAAGATACCTTGACTCTATGGCCTTAGTTCAAAGATTTGGTAAACCAGATCTCTTTATCACAATGACATGTAATCCAGAGTGGAAAGAGATTCAAGAACAATTAAAGCCAAAACAGCAACCTCAAGATCGACCAGATTTGACTGCAAGAGTATTTCGAGCAAAATTGCAAGATTTGAAAGATCAATTATTCAAGAAAGGAATTTTTGGACAAGTTGCTGCAAATGTTTATGTTGTTGAGTTCCAAAAAAGAGGATTACCTCATGCACATATGCTCATTATATTAAAATCTGAATACAAGATTACAACTCCAGATCAATTTGACAGGTATGTAATTCTAAAAAAATGTATGATCTTTTAATTATTTGAATTTCTATAGTAAGCATTTGCTTTTAGTACTATCTTGGCCATGGATGATCCACATGATTAAATAAAAGAAATCTAGATCTTTGTACTAACTTGTGCATTTTGATGTTCCATTTTAAAGGTTCTATTATCTTGAACATACATATGTTCATTATCTCTGGATAGTTTAAGGAGAAAACAAAGGCCTATTTAATAAAACAAATCAAATTGTCAAAGTATATTCATGTTCAATTATGATTATCTTTGTCATTATCTTTAGCATTTCTAATTTGAATGGGCTATCACTTTGACAGATTTGTAAGTGCTGAACTACCCAATAAGGAAAAATTTCCTGAATTATATGATCTGGTTGTTAAGCATATGTTGCATGGACCATGTGGAGAAAAGAATAAAACAAGTCCTTGCATGATTAATGGAAAGTGCAAGTTCCATTATCCTCGAGCATTCTCTGAAATGACAATACAAGGGAAAGACAGATATCCAATTTATAGAAGAATGAAGAAAAGTCATACAGTGGATATCAGAAAAGCAAAACTCGACAACCGTTGGGTAGTTCCCTATAATCCCTACCTTTTATTAAGATATAATTGTCACATTAATGTTGAGGTATGTTTCGGAGTTCAGGCAATTAAATATCTTTACAAGTACATTTACAAAGGTCATGATGGGTCGCTGTCCATATCATCCATGACCAAGAAAATGGCATAGATGAAATTCAGCATTTTCAAGATGCAAGATGGGTATCAGCACAAGAAGCAATGTGGAGGATTTTTGGTTTCCACTTAAATGAAATGTATCCTGCAGTGATTAATTTGCAGCTCCACTTACCAAATAAACAATGCGTGACGTATTGGAAAAATCAAGATTTACAAGACATTCTCTGCTGGGACCATTAGCATAAGACAATGCTAACAGAATATTTTGACATGTGCCGCAGAAGGAAAAAGGCAAGGCAATATCTTTACTTTGAATTTCCTGAACATTATGTTTGGGACAAGAAGGATAAGTGCTGGACTGAAAGAAAGCGTGGAGATGTCATTGGTCGTATAAATGGAGCCAGTCCTGCCGAAGGAGAAAGATATTACTTGAGACTGCTATTAAATCATGTTCGAGGGCCAAAATCATTTGAAGATTTGTTAACCGTTAGAAAATACAGGTGCTCAAGTTTTAAAGAAGCAGTCGAAAAATTAGGACTTCTTGAATCAGATCAAAGCATATCAGAATGTTTGGATGAGGCAACTGCATTCCAAATGCCACATGCATTGCGAAGATTGTTTGCTACAATTTTGGTTTATTGTCAGCCAACAAATGTAAGAAAGTTGTGGAATTCATACTTTGAGGCTATGTCAGAAGATTTTGCAAGAGATTTCGGTAGTTCAACTGAAATGCAAATATCAAGAACTTTGACAAGTTTGAATTCCTTCCTTGAAAGTATGGGCAAAAACATCAAGTCTTATGATTTGCCTAGCATCCCTCCTGGATTAATGCACGAACAGAATCAGAATCCTAGAGAAATTCGTGATGAGCTATCAATTGAGAATCCAGATAGTGATCACTCTGCAGTGCACAATTTGAATAATGAACAACAAATAGCTTTCTCAGCAATTCTTGATCGAGTAAATTCTAACAGTAGTGGACTTTTCTTTATTGATGGTCCTGGAGGAACTGGGAAGACATACTTATACCGCACATTGCTTGCAACCTTAAGATCACAGGGTAAAATAGCACTTGCAACAGCAACGTCAGGGGTAGCAGCTGCTATAATGCCTGGAGGCCGAACTGCTCACTCTAGATTTAAAATTCCTATAAATGCCAATGATACAAGCATGTGTACAATATCTAAGCAATCTGGAAAAGCAGAATTACTTCGTCAGGCATCACTAATCATCTGGGACGAAGCACCAATGGCAAAACACTGGTTGAGACACTTGACAGGTCATTGAAGGATATTATGGGTGATACAACACCATTTGGAGGAAAAGTTATTGTATTTGGAGGAGATTTTAGACAAGTTCTTCCAGTTGTGCCAAAAGGAACAATGCAGCAGACAATAGATGCAAGTCTTGTGAGATCATATCTTTGGCCACTTATGGAGAAAATGACTTTGACAACAAATATGAGAGCAAAGACGGATCCCTATTTTAGTGAATTTCTTTTAAGAGTTGGAAATGGGGAAGAACCAACAGATAATGAAGGAAATATTCAAATTCCAGCAGAAATGATTGTTAATTATGACAAGGATGAAACTGCTGAAATGCGACTCATTGATGCCATTTTCCCATGTTTGGAACAAAATGCTAATTCTGCAAGTTACATGACAAGTCGAGCCATACTTGCTACAACTAATGAAACAGTTGACAAGCTGAATGAGAAGATGATTAATTTGTTTCCTGGGACAGCCATTACATATAATAGCTTTGATGAAGCAGTTGATGATACTCAGAATTATTACCAAGAAGAATTCCTAAATTCATTGACTCCAAATGGATAGCCGCCTCACAAGTTAGTTCTAAAGAAAAATTGCCCAATAATGCTTTTGAGGAACTTGGATCCTTCTGAAGGAATGTGCAATGGTACTGGATTAATATGTAAAGAATTAAAACCTCAAGTAATTCGAGCAGAAATTGCTATGGGACAATATGCTGGAAAGGAAGTTCTCATACCACGCATTCCACTACTACCAGCAGAAAATGAAGGGTATCCATTTCAATTTCGAAGAAAGCAATTTCCTATTCGTTTATGCTTTGCAATGACAATCAACAAAGCACAAGGGCAAACAATTCCTAATGTTGGTGTGCATCTACCTCAATCTGTATTCTCTCATGGACAGTTATATGTTGCATTGTCTAGAGGAACTTCAAGATCAACAACAAAGGTTCTAATTAGACCAGATTCAACTGCAACAAAAAGTCATTCATGCACTAAAAATGTCGTCTATAAACAAGTCCTAGCATTAGGTACGTCCTTAGATTCTTTATTCAATTCACACAAATACATTTTTTTACCTATTTTCCTAGACTAAAGAATTAGTTATACGTAATTATTTTAGGAACTTCAACACCAAAAAATCACAACCAGCCTTACTAAATGAGGTCTACGTTCCAGTGACTACCAGGTAAGATTATTTATTGCCGAACCTTTACTTTAATTAATGCGTTTGACAAAAGCAGTACAATGTTCAAGTACTTTTGCCATGACACTATCTTTTTTATTTGCAGGATTCAGTCATTTAGATTGCATTTTATTATTCTTTTTCCAGTTAGCAATTCAATTACTTAGTTAAGGTACCCCTTTTATTTTTTTTCCTAAAGCTGCCAATTGTCTTTTAATTAATTTCACATATTTATGTGAATGCATTAACTTTATCTCAGTACACTTTGTCATATTATTTGGTAAATACTAAATGGTACTTAATGCTAACGACTCTTCATGGTGCAAGCCCTTTATTATTTTAATATTTTGATTCTGTACAAATTTATTTATAACTGCACTAATTCTTTTCTCCTATGTACTTTGGGCACTGTAGAGAATAAATAATAGTAGTAATCAGCAAAAGCTGTTCACCCGAAGGAAGAATGGAACCATTGATACCCCAGAAATTCTTGAGACTATTGCAGCCATGTGCTCTCCATTAGCTCATTTACTATTCTGTTGAAGATCTCAAATTTGCAGATTTCAACTTCTGTTTATTTGAATTGATAGATGTTTAGTGAAATTCAAAATTTTCGATCCTCAAACATTCTATTCGTAGACGAATTCTACTAAGAAGGATCTGTTTGCTTTTGACCAACATGTGGGAAAAAAATAAAGCAAGTTTAATTAATATATGGCTAAATTATTACTAAAATGAATGCATTCCATCTTGATCAATTTATTTAATATAAATGATTTAATTATCAGTTGTTGTGATAATCACCCAATATACATTCTGTTTACATGTTCGACAACTTTCCCTTATGTTCAAACATAAATTACCAGTTCATATTACATTTCAAGATTTTACAAAATTAGAATTCACCCTTCAAAGTTAATTGTATATCCCTTTTACAAAGAGACATGGACATTACTATTAATAAAAGAAATGCACACAATAACGCCAAAATTAGATTGTTCAAGACCAAAACCGCAAAAAGAACCAAATTTTCCAATGTATATATAGCTTGAGGATAGAAAAATGTCATGTACCATAGAATTGTTTGTTTCGTCAGTTTGGAAACATAAGTTCTTGTCATATAGCTTGAGGAATGTAAGGTTGGACGTTGCTTCCTAAATAATAAAGTCCAGTTTGCGACAAATTCTATCAAGAACGCTTCAGTTTGGGAATATAAGTTCGTGTCGTATAACTTGAGGAATATAAGGTTAAACGTTGCTTCATAAATAATAAAAACCAAATCAATGCGACCAATCATAAAACTTTGTCTGCATAAACCAAATCATAGTTAACAAAGTGCAAAACCAAACAAAATCAAACATATGCATCTTTCACTCCCGAAAGGAGACAATTCCAATATTATTTTTAAAAAGAAAAAAAGTTCCCAAAACAAAAAGGGAATCATAGATCCGTAAAGTATTTCTGCTCCTAATTCATAGTTTCACACTATATCAAAATTTCACTTTATTCAGTCCCTATCAAACTCTTTCCTCACTTTTCTCAAATAGAAGTTTAATGACAATCTAATTGGAGATTTAAAGTACTAGAAGTTTAATCAAATCCAATCTAATACATCTATTTATAACGATCCCACAGTATTCAACATCATGTACGAACTTCAAATATTATTCAGGTATGTCTCTAACTTAATATTATTCACCCTTTTCATTAATTTATGCATCTTCATTAAAAACTGATTTTTGTTTCAAATTCATGCAGAAAAATGTCTTCACAAGCATCAATTATTCCACTGAAATCCTTGACCAAGACCAACAATTCTCCAACGATGAAACTCATGCTCTTACGCCTTGGACATCTGCAAACTTGTGGGAAAAACAAAAGTTCACGAATGAAAAGATTGATTTTTGTCGACAATGAAGTAAGTCTTTTTTTTTTTTTTAATATCCTTCATATACTACTAAACAAATTTAAAAAGAAAACACACAAAGAAGCGTCTCAATTGTATCCGAAAGTATCTGCCTTTTTCTACAAAGTTATAATGCAAACTTTTTTAATGCATGTATGGATGTCCTCCAGTATACTCTTTCCCATAAGCAACATCTTTCTGATTACTGCTTTGGTCTAGACTCAATGCACTCATCGAAAATACCTTGTAAATACTAGGCGGATCCTTCAACTACTAACTAGAGAGGTGCATATTTAATTTTTATTTGTTTTTAGATAAACATAAATGCCAAGGATAAATGCCAAATATTTTAGTAAAAATTTACACCAACCAAACAGTGTAGCCAGGATCTAACAGAAGATCCACTAACTTTTCAGCAAGCTAAGAAATCTAGAGTGCTGGTAGTGACTAGCATTGTTAATGCTGTCTGCAGATTGTTGCTTCATGTGGCCTTTTTATACCACATTCGAAGGAAAACTGGGATCTATAATGCAGTTTTAACTTTGTTTATTTAGTATAACAAACGGTACAAGTAGACATTTAAACTTCATTGAAAAATGTTTTACTGGACAAGTCACTCCATTTTTCTTTTACATTAATTAGAAAAAATAGAAATACAAAGTCAATTCTTCCACTAATTGTAGCTTTATATCAAATCTCCCACTTCACTTCCCATTTTAAAGTCATTAGCTATTACTTCTAACCTCCATAATAACATCTTACATATGTAGGGAACAAAAATTCAAGGAATACTATTTGGAGATAGAGTCAAGCAATTTGATGGTACATTCTTCCCAAATAACACATATCTTATATCAAATGCTAACGTCAATCCAATAAACAAGCAATTTATCAATGTTCACCCCCAATTTGAGCTGCACCTAGAGCGAAACACAATTGTAGCCAAGGTGGAAGAAGATATAAGCAAACCCAATGTTGCTTACAACTTCATACAATATCAAAGCATTTCTCAGTTGCAAATGGAAACACCAATAGGTAATTTATACAATAAGATTTTCAAGTATTCAAGTTTTTTTAATATAAATATTTCTATACTAAAAAAGTATGTGTACACCCAGATGTTTTAGGTTTTGTATACAAAGTGAAATCATGCTATCAAAAGGAAAGGCAGTCAGAAGGAATTACCTACAGACGAGCTTTAATCATTATGAATCAAAAGTAAGTTCTAGCACTTTAAGTAATTTTAATTCCTTTAGTAATTATGTTAATCTTACATTTGTGTTACAAAAATTTTATTTTATTTTCAGCTTGGAAACATCTACCATAACTATGTGGGATGATCTGGCAATTAATGAAGGAAGTATACTGCAAAATCAAGTTCATGAAAAACCGATCATTGCCTTCTCAGGACTTAAGAGAAACGTGTACCAAGGTACAAATCATACATCCATACCAGATACAAAATCAACCAAATTAATTGATACACCCATATAGACTCTTATTTTCTTATACAGGAAAGGATGATTTGCAAACCACTCATGTTACAACATTGGATATTGATCCCATTTGCAAAGAAGCAAAAGATTTGAAAAACTGGTACACCAAAATTATTTATACAAGAATACATAAACTAAAGATTTTAAACTTATCATATTATTTCTCTCACAGGTTGAAGAACTCACAAGAGGCAAGAAACTTGGAAGAGCTTACAATGAAAAAGCAAATTCAACAAACCATAGAAATTACTCTCCATGACATCATACAGAAAAGAAAGACACTAGAAGAGGTAAACAAATACTTCATTATCAATTCATAATTAATGCACAAACATCTAAATCTATCTACTTGCAGAATATGAATTATTATTTCAAAGCAACTGTGGACTCGGTAGAAAACAAATCAAGACCATGGTATGATGCATGTCACCAATGTACAAGATCAGTGGTCAAAATAGACGATAGTGTAGAATGCCTCAATTGTGGAAATGTCACATCAGTTCCTAGGTAAAATTTTCCTATGACACAAATAAAAAATAATTCTTCAAATTTCAAGGTCTTTCACAAAAATCTAACTACACATACACATATGAAACAGATATTGTTTAAATTTAATTGTTGTCCAAGATGAATACACAGCCAAAGTTACATTGTTCGAGGACGTGGCAGCATTTTACATTGGATGCCCTGTGGAAGATTATATTGACTCAATTAAACAGGTACAAAAATGATTAACATCCATATCATGAGCTACCCACATGATATCTAAGAATATTTTTTGCTATTTTAAATGGCAGGATACTCACACATCAGAGTTTGTGGACAAGTTAGAGACAACAAGTACAAAGGAGTATAAGTTTCTCATCAAGTTAGACCAAAAGGCAGAAATACGTAATGGCCAATTATCAGTTGTTGTAGAAGCTATTGAACGGGTTGATCAAAAACCAATTACAAAAACTAAAGAAAGTACCATCAACATGAAGACAAAGAAGAGAGCTAAAACTTCAACAAAAAGAAAGACAACCACTACACAAGACAATGAGGATGAAGTGTCGATCATGGAAGATGACACAAAATTATCTCAATACGTCAAAAACTCAAAAATCAGAAGAAATGCAGCCTATCACAAAACTCTCAGGAAGAAGATAAAAAAGGAAAAGGACTAGACACTCATGATTACTAGATACATTTATTTCTTTCACAAATTATTTATTATTCTTTTATTTATTAGTGCATGATACATTAACTTCTTCCATGAAATATTCAACCATTACTTTTCCTTATATTCATATGCTACAAAATATTCATATAATACTGCTGAGGTATACACGTGCAACGCACGTGCACCTATCTAGTTATACAAAACAAGCAAAGATTGTGCTTTCACAAATCACAGTTTCACATTGAATTTTCGAATTAGAAACAAAAATCAAACTGTCCCCCACACCCACCCCAGCCTCCCCCCCCAAAAAGAAAAATAAGATAGGGGGAAAAGAAAAGGTTAGAAGGATTTGAAGTCAAAATCAATTAGACCAGACATTATCAATAGCAAAAATCAAGCTGTGTTATTACTACAATAATAAAATAAGATTACAAATATGAAGCACAAAAATAATCTTAATTACAATTGATCATTCCTTTTTTTTTTTTTTTGTATCACCAGTTTTATGCATTTCGTATTTCATATATTTGAAATTTTAAAGTCTTGATTTAAGGATACAGTACTATGAGTGTAATCTTCGGGGATTTGCATAAAGCCATAACTCTTTATTAAGAAAACAATCAAATTTCAAAATTGGGGAGCATGATTTGAACACAACCTGAGTTCCCTATAGACCTTTCAGAAGAGAAAAGAAGTGAGATTGATAAAAAATGAATTCAATCCCCTTACATGTGAAGAAAGTACAAGGATTTCCTAAAATCAAATCATAATAATTTCCAGTATCTTTTATCTTTTTCTTTTTCTTTTTCCTTCTTTCAATTTTTGGACACACAAGGGCTACGTTTCCCACTAGTTACAAATTACATAACACTAGCAGACGATCACCGTGCTTGCGCACGATGGTGAACTATGTGTTTGCCCAGATTAAAAGGACGCCAAATTAAAAGGATGCCAGATTAAAAGTTTTTAAGCGAAGCAGGCTTTTAAGATGTATGTCAAAAGAGATTCCTTATTTCGTTAGCAAGTTTATCAGAAGACACGGGAAATGTAAGGGCATATTTTCTAAAGGGAAACAGACAAAAATTATTCCTTCATTTTGTAACTTGCGATACACTTTGATTGTCTTATACCAATTCTTTCATTGTCATATAGTAACCTGACTGTCATTTATGAATTTAACACAGTAAAGTAGGGTACTCATGGAGAATGTCTAGGCGTGCTGCTGATTTTTGAGGAAGCATGTCTAGAAACCTTGCAACCAATCTGTTATTTAATAGCACGATCTGTTTTATTGTTGGTTATTGGAAAGGGAAGCTTTTTAGAATCACAATGTATATATCAATGGTTCCTTCATTTCTGGAAATGTCATGCAAGGCAGAACATTGACTAAGGTTGTCATATTATTATATTGCATGGACAGTCATGTTAAGTGCATGTCTAGAAAAGATTGAGTTTTCTTGTAAAGGTACAGGAAGGTCTATACTATAGCAAGGCCCAAATAACGGGGAAATTATAGTCATTAAGGTTGTCATTTTATCATATTGTATGGGCAACCATGTTAAGTGTGTGTTAACAAAAGGCCGAGTTCCTTTGTGAAGATATAGGAAGGTCTATACTGTGATAAACACAAAACCATGGTGAAATTATAGTTACAAGTACAGTATCAAAGAACACATAACGAGACAGATGGCAAAGTTTATCACTGCCAAAGAACAATACTTAGAATGCATAACGAATTCATACATCAAGCCTGATGTTCACAGCTCCACAAAAGCACTATGCATCTAAATACAAAGCTCGGTTCTGTCCAAACTTAGTGGTCAAATTAGATTGCATAGATATATCAGTAAGCATTCACAAAAGAGACAATCAAAAAGCAGAGTTTGGTCCTTGGCATGACACTTCAAGGTATTTTAAGTCTACCTGGCCCTTTTAAGAGTGGCACCTTCAGTATCTTGCAAGCTGGTTTCATGAGTGTCATCAGATTCATTGAATCTCTCAATAAGAGAAACTTTAGCTCTTGAAGAAGAGCCTTCCTCAGCTACCTTTAGTGTAAGAGGGCTCTCATTAGAAATTTCTTTATAGTGCTGCATTGTATAGCGGCGCTTTCCATCTGCTAGTGGAGCCTACACAGGTTTGATGTGTGCTATGAATTTTTTTGATTTTAGCTCCTGGTGCAGCTTCTCCAATGGAAGCTCCATATTCTGTGGAATTATAAAAAGGAGCAGATGCTAAATACTTATGAATTCTGTTCATGCTGAATAGGTTATGTTTTATTTTCCTATAAGGATGATAAATGGCATTTTGTAAAGACAGGTGCATACTAATGGAAGCTAACCTGATTAAAATGTTCCATCACTTCAATAGCTATAAAAGACAATAATTTTTCAGCCAAGTAACCAAAGAGCGTGGCCGTAATAGTTCCAGTCTCATCAGTTAAGTCCACATCAAGCCGACATCTATTTGAATTAACTCCAGAATCAGTGCTATCTATAACTAAGCAGGAGAACCCACAGTAACAAATGTAAGCAACGAGCAGAGAATGAAAAAAACCTTGGCTCAGCCTTATATTTCTTCTTTCAAGTATTACATATAAACGTAACTCCATGATCTGCAGTTGTTGAGCGGAAGCATCTTTCACAACTCATATACCAGAATCTTTGAAAGATGTGCTCAAACGAGAAAGATGCTTTCACCCAGACAGTCTAAAAGATAACAGATCAGTGAGTAAATCAACTAAGCCTGTTTAATGGTACCAACAATATATTCAACAGGGAGAAAGCAATCACCCTTTGGTTTGCTGTGATATTGATTATATTAGTGACCCTTTTGATCTGCCTAGAAAGAAATTTCGGGATCATATTTCTCATATGTCTTGTGATTAACAATATCTGCAAGCTGCTTATAATTTCTCATTGCCCTGCATGGGGATGATATCATCAGCAAGGGAACAAGTTAATCTAGAATGCTACGACAATTGTACTCCTAGAAACAGATAACAAACTAACCAGTTCTTCAATGCTCTCGCTTCTTACACAGGTGGATCAATAAGAATAGCAGAGTCAAACCAAGTCGTTAAAGCAACCCCTAGAAGTAAAATTGCAGGATCATTATATAAATTGTTTACAATGTAAGTACACACACCAACAAAGTTGTCAGGCTATTTAGACTGTCAGGATTTCAGTTACCATTGTAATTTGAGACTTTCAGCCTCCTTCCAATGACAACAAGATAATTTCGAAGTTCTGCTATGACTCTTGCACCTTCATTTTCAATAAAAGCATCCCACATTGATAACATGATTGTCTGCAGACTATTCAAAATGAACAAGTTTTTATATCTGCATTTGTGAAGCTAGTTATGAAGATTTTGCGTAAAGTCAATAAAATGGCGAAATCAAACCTCTCACTCTTCATTGACGATGACAAACTTTTGCACATACGAATCCTGTGATTTCCGATTGATGAGTTTCTTGTCCAATGCAGTAACAATGATTCCTAGAACATCTAATGATTGACAACAAATATAGTGTGAATATAATATGCAAGAAAATTGTGAAGCAAACGTATATAGCTGTGAAAGTACTCGCCAACAGACTTATCTTTTTGATCCATATATCGTGCTAAGTCTTTGAACTTGGTATAGTTAAATTTTGAAGGCATGATATCTGCTTCCTAAACAACTTCTTCGACAATAGTTCAGGTAGAAATAATCCACTGGGCAGTTAAATCAGGAGTTCTGAATTCATCAGGGATCTTTTTAACATCAGCATTGGAAATGAGATAGGTCTTATATACTTCAATCCTTGGCCTCATAATAGGAATATCAACATTAAATATAATCCCTTCAACTTTTGATCCCTTCAAAAGAAACACACAAATGTCATCCATGTTAATGATCGTGTTAGATACTAAACTCATAGAGGCTAGGCTATATGAGAAAAAAATAAAAGTTAGTACCTGTGAATCAACAAAAATGAACTTTTGTTTCTTTGTTGGTGTGCCTCTTGATGAAGTCACTTGCTGCTTCTCTTGTACAATGACCTTTGATGTCCACTTATGTGTTCCAAATGGAACATCTTTGATATGCACGACATTATCCATCTTACAATGAATGTGGGAGGAAAAAAAAATTAAGCATTAAGAAGAGAGTAAGGCTGTAAATAGGTGCAGGCAAGCTAGCCACAAATTGGCGAGCAAAGATATCACAATTAAACATGCATAATAAGCTAGACAAGGCTAAGGTACAACAAGAGAAGATTTCTTGTTCTGCAATCTAATTTCACGCCATCAAAAGATACTTCAATCAAACATGAATAATCAGCTAGACAATTCCAGAATTTCAGTAAAGACAACATTTCTGGTTCTACAATCTAACTTGACGTCATCAAAAGTTCCAGGCAATATCAGAACTTTTAGTGCACTTGCAGTCCTGGCCCTTGAGAGTGCAACGTACAATTGGCCATGTGAGAAGACCGGTTCTCGTAAATATATACCAACATAGTCGAGTGTTTGACCTTGAGCTTTGTTGATTGTCATCGCAAAACATAGACGCACAGGAAACTGTGTTCTTATGAAGGGAATACCATTTTTTTCACTGTCTGATGTTTGAAGTGGAATCTTTGGTATAAAAATCCTTTTCCCCATATGTTGACCAAAAGGAATCTCAGCACAAATACTATGTCGCAAAAGTTGTTGACAAATAAGTCTTGTGCCATTACACAATCCCACACTTGGATTTAAATTCCTGAGCAGAATCAATGGACAGTTTTCCTTCAGCAAAAGCTTATGAGGAGGCAACCCTTTTGGATTCTGTGAATTCAGAAAATACTCATAGTCACCTTGGTGTCTCTGATCCACGGTTCTATCTGAGCTCATGTAAGTGTGAAGGTTCCCGAGGAATCTATTAATCATCATCTCATTCAGCTCATCAACACAAGCATTCTTTGGGGTCAAAATGCATCGATTGATCAATCTGTAAGGATCTTTGAGGTAGAGATTCAAATCTGGATAAACAAATTCTATCAACCTGCTATAATAAATCCATATGAGTAATAAGTCTAAGCAAGGTGTAATATCACTCCGATAATGAAAAATTAATATTGAAAAAGGGTGTTAAATAAAATTAACCTGTTCAAGGAGTCCTCCACATTGTAATACGGAATGACAATATTTTTTGGGAGGCATATCTGGTTGTACTCGTCCATAGGCTCGATTCCTTCACCGATTCTCAGTAAAAATTGAGAAAAAGAAGGGTCTGATAGACGCATGTTTTCTGTCAACTTCAGTCTTTGCATTTTAGACCACAATGAAGAATTAACAAGACTTGACTGAACTAACTATTCTCTTGTAGCTCCCTGAATGACAGGTAGAGTTTGGCGATAATCACCACCAAATACAACAACCTTATCTCCAAAAGGTTCATCAGACTCTATTATATCTCTAAGTAATTCATCAAAGGCCTCTATAGTTTCTTTCTTCGCCATCGATGCTTCATCCCAGAGGAATAGCTTACACTCCAGAATTAATTTAGCAGTGCTGCTTTGTTTGCTTAGTTGTCAAGTCTTACTGGTTAAGCAATCCAATGGAATCTTGAATCTAGAATGGGCAGTTCTCCCACCAGGCAGTATAGATGCTGCAACGCCCGAAGTTGCAATGGCTATGGCAATATATCCCTGTGATCTTAATGTAGCAAGGAGAGACGATATAGAAATGTCTTACCGGTGCCTCCTGGACCATCAACAAAATAGGCTTGTCCTTTTGAAGCAAAAACCATTTCCAGAATTAAATCGTATGCATATCCCTATCCTGCATTTAACTTAGAAGATATGAGAAGATCCTCTGGCGTAACCTCAATATTCCTCTCATACTCAATTTCTCTTGTTACACGTTCATGAGAGTTAAGCTCAAAGCTATTCGGAACCAAGTGATAATCATCAATGTGTTTCCCCATTTGCTCAAGCGTCTTACTAATATCCAGTAAGACTTTTCTTTCTATTTCATCAGTAAGAAACTCACTGTGTAACTGTGACCGTTGGAAATCTCTTGACATCTCAGCTTCAAATTTTTCCCAAAGAAGTTGGGGATTCGCTGGAGCACAGTGCAACAAAAGTGTGGCAAAGAGGAATCTGAGTGATGAAGGCATCTGAAAGCCGGCAGCTTCTTCAAGTGTATCCTCCAAGTATGAATCAGAATTTAAGAAGCCAAGCTGTAATGCTATTTCTCTAAATGAGCTCATCCTGCGACCATCAACTGTCAATAGATCATCAAACGACGTAGGAGCGCGAACATGTGCTAAAAGCAGCCTTAGGTAATATCTATCACCTTCATTTGGACTGATGGTAACCATTCTGCCAATAACCTTTCTCTTGCTCCTCTCTGACCATGTTTTCTCTGCTGGTGCCCAAACAAAGTACTGAGGAAAGTCTCTATATAGACATTTTAAATCCTTAGCTCTTTCATTTGTCCTGTTCATTTCAAAAAAACTCAGTTAACATGGTCTTTGAAAAATCAATTTGGCTTAGAAGCTGTGAAAGATCAGCATTCCTATCAAAAGAGATGTATTGCTGATCGGGAAGATGGACCTGAAGAGTGTAAACAGCAGGAGTCATTTCATTTAGTCGAAATCCATAGATGCGCCATAAAGCTTCTGGAGGTGATACCCATCTACCTTGCTGGAATTCCTTGATTTCATCAACCTCGTGAGGAGAATCCTGAGTTATCAAATGGAAGCTGACAAGATCATGCCCTTTGAATATATACTTGTGCAAGTATTTAACCAACTTGATGGTTGAGCAAATTTTGACATTCATGTGGCAATCAAACAGAGCCAAAAGGTAGGGATTATATGGGATAATCCACCTGTTATCTAAATCATACCTTCTCACCGTCACTTTTTTTCCATCATCACGCCTACGATACGTAGGATAGCTATCCTCAGCATGCACTGTCTGATCACTGAAAGCTTTTGAATAATGGTTCTTGCAAAGGCCATTTCTCGTACAAGGGCTGTTAACGTTCATCTTGCCACAAGGTCCATGGATCATGTGCTTGACCACAAGAGAGTATAGGTGAGGAAACTTGGTAGAATCTGGCAATTCAGCACAAATGATTCTGTCATAAGCTTCTGGATTAAGAGGTTTAAATTTCGGTTTCAATATTAGCAACAGGTGAGCATGTGGATAACCCCGCTTCTGGAATTCAATCACATAAACACAAGCTGCAACATCTCCAAAAATTTTCTTGTTCAGAATTTCAGACTTTAGCATGTCAAATTTTGCTCTGAACACCCGTGAAAGTAAATCTGGCCTATCATGTGGCTTTTCTTTATATATTAGGTTCTCTTGAATCTCCTTCCATATCGGATTGCATGTCATAGTCAAAAAGATATCGGGCTTACCATATCTCTGCACAAGAGACATTGCATCAAGATATCGGCACCTCATATCCCGCAGACCACCGACAAAAGAAGCTGGCAATATCACTCTTTGGCCTACCTTAGAACCTGATGTTTGACCAGTTGAAACACTATCCATTACGCCCTTCAACGCCTCTGTGCGAATCTCATTCTGCTTCTTTCTGTGGAAATCGAGTCTTGATGTCTCTATTTTGATATAGACATCAACAGAGTACTGCTGAAGTAGTCTGAGCACATGCAAAAGCATACTATCATCATTCTCTCTCATTTGTAGTTTATAGCAGTAGTACTCATTTGCAGTAACATTGCTTCTTTGTTTCTTGGCACAATCAGCAGCTAAAGTTGAATAAAAGATACAGCAGAAGTTAATAATAATAAAGAGGATACTATACGTGGTAATAGTATAATAAGCTGCCAATTAAAATTGAATACTGCTTACTTTTTTGCTCTAACCTAATTAACTATGAAGGACTGTTAATAGATGTTGGATCAATTACTATCTCATCCTCACAGGCTTGCTGTTTTTGTTTTTTATTTCGCTTTCCAGCTTCTACGTTAACATGCTGAATACCATAATGCCATCCAGATTCGCCA
Organism: Gardenia jasminoides; assembly: GCA_013103745.1. NCBI lineage: Eukaryota > Viridiplantae > Streptophyta > Magnoliopsida > Gentianales > Rubiaceae > Gardenia > Gardenia jasminoides. The sequence continues at coordinate 36,185,574 of CM023099.1, forward strand.
TGGGGAAACAATAATGGATACTGCAGAGCGTCATAGCAAGCATAAAAATGTTTGATTGTATGGCTGTAATTTGAGTGACTATACACCTGAATGTGAGGAGAAGTATCAGCTGATTCATCACCATCTTCAATCCATATTACTGCGACCTGTGAAACAGATGGGAGATTGTATACACATTGATCTAAGCCTGGATTGCAGTTCAGGACAATTCTGTGATCATCAAGATTCGGCACAGCTCACAGATCTTTGAAGAACCTGGCATAAGGATTGTCTGCTAGAATTCGCATTAGCAACCTAAGAGTAGCTTCTCTTAATTTAGGTGACCCGTCTACTCTTCTAGCCAACTCCTCATCAACATCGAAGAAGTATAACTGAATGCCAGAAGCTCTATCTTTATGTGTCACCAAGCTATCGAGAAAATGATAGACTTGGCCCTGCACACGAAATGTATAAATACCATCTCTGTTCTTGGTTAGTTCTTGGTCATATTTTGCACCTAAAGATGAAAAGGCTACATTATTATTATAGGTGCGAACATTTTTCCTAAAATGTTCAGACTCCTCATCATCTCCAGTGAACAAGCGACGAAGATCATACGGCATAGAGGAGCTAACAAGTGAAACCTGACCTCCCGAACAACAGAAGTTAGGAGGTTCCATATGGAATCGCTTAGCTCCACAGTGCTGACAATTTGGAGCATATGGCAGAACCAAGGTTTCTTTGGCAGTCTTATCCAGTCGAGAAAGTCCTTTTTTTCTAGGCTTTTTAGATTGACCTTGATAAAAAGTAAACTAATTAAAGGTTGTACCAGCAGCAGGCGAGATTATAAAATAGTTAATAGTGCAATATAGATATACAGATATCAGAAACTACCAACTAACCTGTGCGTGTCACATCCTTGGAAGTCAATGCACAAGATCCATCAAAGGTCATCGAGCAAGAACTTTCTCCTAATGGCAAAACTAAAAAAAATTAAAAAAATACAATAATAACAAGGCAACTACACCAGAAAGTAAATAAATAGAGGATGCACTCTGAGCAATTAACGGAGGATGAAGTTAAAAAAAATACAGCTAAGAAGCCAAGCTGATAGCAAGGAGTTCTAAAAATTCAAAATTTCATGCAGCACATTGCCTAAACCAAGCAAAAGAGACCAAGCAGATTGAACACCGAATGAGAAAGTACAGTAGATAGCAGATACAAATTGTAAAAATATCTATCACCACAGAATGCCGCAAAAAAAGAAGATATTACTAATAAGACACAGGAAGCTTTCTTTAGGCATACAACCGAGCAGAAATATGCACAAGAAAGGAATACATGTAGGCCTTCAAAGCATAAATAGTTCCCTCTTTAAATGTAATGGAAAAAAGGAGAGAATGGCATACCTCCATTAACAGATGAGGGTGGAACAACAGTTAATCTAATAGGAGCTGAAATATATGCCTCAGAAGCATCCATTGCATTGCTGATAGAATTTGGTAAGGATGCAAATTCATCACTACCAAGTGTAACAACTTCAGGCTCGGGAAAGGAATTTTGTCTAGACACTGCTCGGGGGCTGGCTGTAAGATTAGGCTGCTTAACACTATATGTCTGGCCAGAAGCATCAGGAACACACACACCTATTTCTACATAACCCAATGCTGTCTTGCGAATATAAGTGTGACATTTTCTCTTAGGCGCCCTGGCTGCAGGTGAAGATTCAGAAGTGAGAAGAAGGACGTTTTTTTTCTTTGCAGCGTTTGCTTCCCTACGACGCCTTAAAAGGTCATCTTTCTTTTCCTGTGGCATTTCTGCATAGCGTTTCCGGCGTTTGGAATTTCTATCCATTGAACTCGCACTCATGAAGTAAAGAAGGCTCACACTTTCAAACACAAGACAGTTATTAGCAACAAACAATGAAGGCACCAGAAAGACTTAGTTCAGATCCGTAAATCTGTATCTCAACCTAATATCACATGTAGCATATAGATTATGCAAGCAAACCAACAATTTAAAAACCAACCGACAAATAAAAAACACAGAGCTCTCTGTCTTAAGCAATAACAAAGGGAAGCAAAAAAAGAAACCTATGTAATAAATAAAGCAGAACATTGAAAATAGATTGACAAACACGTAAGGACACAGAGGAAAAAATTGACAACCATTACATGGCTAAAAGAAAAGGAAGTACCTGGAAGCTCAATCAACTCAGCACAAACTCTGCATAAAAGAAATGGAAGCAGCTCATGACAGTGAATATAACAGTAGCATCTACATAGAAGTAACAAAGGGAGCTAAAGATTTAAAAAACAACAGGTTAGTTCAGAGCAGGCACGCAAAATCTACCGAGCATAATGTGTCTTTTTATGTACCAGCCAATACAAAATTTAACACACAACTTATACACGATGGACTAAACATAAAGCAACAGGAACAATTAACATACGAAACTATTTTGCAAGCAACAGCACATAACACTTTGTTTGATTGAGAAGCATTATCTGAGAGAACCAAATAACAAAGAACAGCCCAAGAAACAAAAGGATATGCAATCAACAAAAAAGCACAACCACTCAAAAACTCTCAAACATGACGAAAGACAGCGATATAAAGGTGACAATGGGGAAAAAAAAGGTGACGAACACACAAATATAAAGCGTAGTACATAAGCTCCTAACCAGCTGACAATGAATCAATGCATAAGCACAGCACAATGGCAAAGTAGTTTATGACTAACCACTAATATTTCGAGAGGAAAAAAACAACCACCTAATCTGGAAAGGCAAGGTATGATACATGATGCACAAGGGGGAAAAAAAAAGAACTGAAAATAGGAGAACAGTATAAACCTCTTGTAGCAAAGATAGAACGAGCGAGCACTGTATGGCTAACAATGCCAAAGGAAGCACAAAAGAACAAAAATCAGCTAAAGGCAAATAGCAAGGAAAAAACCGGGTGGAGAGAAACAAAGGAACAGCTGAATCTTATATATGGAATAAACGAAAAGCTAGATTGCATTTTCGTTCATGAAAAGCTGAGAACAGAAGGCTCATAAAGGCTATATGGAATACACGAAAAGTTAGATTGCATTTTCGCTCATGAAGAGCTGAGAACAGAAGGCTCATAAAGGTGTAGCTGCTGTGCATTGGAAATAAGAGGAATCTGTAAGCCGCAAGCAACGAGTGCTACTTTTAAAATTTGATCAAACCAAGGGGAAAACTAAGAAATAAGAAATAAATTAACAGCACTTAAATAATATAATTAGCAAAAGCATATATGCTAATGACACAGTTTTTGTCCAAAAAATAATGACCAATAATCGCTTTAATAATGATTTATTACTTAAGTTAAAAAAAAATTTCTCTTGCTGTCCTTATAACGATCTATTACTTAACTTAAAAAAAAAATCTTTTGCTATCCTTATGATTAGAGACTAACCATCGCTAAAAAAAAATTCTAATACAATTAGTTGGGATACTTACTGACCTGGACACTGATTAATTGACAAATCATGTCCATTCCACCATAAAATAAAAAATCTTGAGAACATGTGCACAATGGGTTTGCAAAAATTAGCAACCAACCCAAAAATAATTTTCTTTTTGTATGCCTTTGATAAGAGCACAATCATGATTCCTTTGCTTTTAGTAGCTCAATGGAAAGGATTGTGGCCTTTTATACACTTTTTACTAAAAGCATAATGATATGTTTCCTGGGTTCCAAGAAAAAGGGAGGCATGCGTCCTTTTTAGTTGTGAAGATAATCACAAGGACACCTGCTGCATAGCCAACTTCTGGCCAAATCCATTCCCACTTTATATACATTTTTAAATGATTAATTGACAAATCATGTCCATTCCACCATAAAATAAAAAATCTTGAGAACATGTGCACAATGGGTTTGCAAAAATTAGCAACCAACCCAAAAATAATTTTCTTTTTGTATGCCTTTGATAAGAGCACAATCATGATTCCTTTGCTTTTAGTAGCTCAATGGAAAGGATTGTGGCCTTTTATACACTTTTTACTAAAAGCATAATGATATGTTTCCTGGGTTCCAAGAAAAAGGGAGGCATGCGTCCTTTTTAGTTGTGACGATAATCACAAGGACACCTGCTGCATAGCCAACTTCTGGCCAAATCCATTCCCACTTTATATACATTTTTAAATGATTAATTGACAAATCATGTCCATTCCACCATAAAATAAAAAATCTTGAGAACATGTGCACAATGGGTTTGCAAAATTAGCAACCAACCCAAAAATAATTTTCTTTTTGTATGCCTTTGATAAGAGCACAATCATGATTCCTTTGCTTTTAGTAGCTCAATGGAAAGGATTGTGGCCTTTTATACACTTTTTACTAAAAGCATAATGATATGTTTCCTGGGTTCCAAGAAAAAGGGAGGCATGCGTCCTTTTTAGTTGTGAAGTTAATCACAAGGACACCTGCTGCATAGCCAACTTCTGGCCAAATCCATTCCCACTTTATATACATTTTTAAATGATTAATTGACAAATCATGTCCATTCCACCATAAAATAAAAAATCTTGAGAACATGTGCACAATGGGTTTGCAAAAATTAGCAACCAACCCAAAAATAATTTTCTTTTTGTATGCCTTTGATAAGAGCACAATCATGATTCCTTTGCTTTTAGTAGCTCAATGGAAAGGATTGTGGCCTTTTATACACTTTTTACTAAAAGCATAATGATATGTTTCCTGGGTTCCGAGAAAAAGGGAGGCATGCGTCCTTTTTAGTTGTGAAGATAATCACAAGGACACCTGCTGCATAGCCAAAAAAAAAAAAAAAAACACCACAACACACACGTGAGGAGCACATGAGGAGGATGACCAACTTCTAGCCAAATCCATTCCCACTTTATATACATTTTTAAATGATTAATTGACAAATCATGTCCATTCCACCATAAAATAAAAAATCTTGAGAACATGTGCACAATGGGTTTGCAAAAATTAGCAACCAACCCAAAAATAATTTTCTTTTTGTATGCCTTTGATAAGAGCACAATCATGATTCCTTTGCTTTTAGTAGCTCAATGGAAAGGATTGTGGCCTTTTATACACTTTTTACTAAAAGCATAATGATATGTTTCCTGGGTTCCAAGAAAAAGAGAGGCATGCGTCCTTTTTAGTAGTGAAGATAATCACAAGGACACCTGCTGCATAGCCAAAAAAAAAAAAAAAAAAAAACATCACAACACACGCGTGAGGAGCACATGAGGAGGACGACCAACTTCTGGCCAAATCCATTCCCACTTTATATACATTTTTAAACAAAGAGCTCAATCTTCCTTTTGAGTTCCACTAAGAAAATTGAGTCTTTGTGAGTTCATCTTAAACAAAACAAACTCCTTCCAGTTAGGAAGACGGAGATAAAAGGCCAATAGCCTGATGTCAACTCCTACAACATAAGCTTTAAAGAAGAGAGCCATCATAACAAAGATTTCATAGCAATCATTTTTTGTTTAAATCTCAAAGGTATAGATTAAATTTTTAATAGTCATTTCAATCTTTTTCTTTAGGAAAAAAATCCCGTCAATAAATGACAAAGTCCATTCTACAAATGATAGAATAGTGTTAAGGCAGTAATCTTGGCAGAGATTAGGATGAGCTTTAATGTATAAAAGGAGAATTGATAGAATTCTCAAAGGAGAAGCAAATCAAACCTATTTTTAGACAAAGGAGATAAAAAAAAAAAACTATAGTGGTTAGGAAAGCTCGGGAGATTCTATGGGAAATTGAAAACTTTTGTTCTATTCTTCAGGAATACTTAAGAGTGATTTATTTCCTCAACGTCTTGTACCTGAGTAACTGACTAATTTCTTAGTGCGCGTCTCATTCTTTTTTTCATTTTTGGCCAAACACAGAAAAAAGTGCTCTTAGTAAAACAGGTAAAAGGTAAAGTGGCCCAAACTTAATTTAGAAGAAAGCAGAAATCATACCATTATTAAGGTAATCTACATAGCTGTAAACTAACCAATTTGACACACTATATGCAACTCATCAATATTCAAATTTTTCCCATTACCAAAGTTTTCAAATTTCTTGAAGCCTCCACTTTGGACCCTTTGTTATTCTCAACACTCATATTATTTTGTTTCTAAATCCTCTGCATGCAAGAGAATAATTTCTACAAATATATTTCTTTTATTAGTTGCATATACAATGTGTGCCTTATTCACTAGTAATCGCAAATAAGAACAAAATGGAAATTGCAACCAATCATCTTCAGGGTTGGTGTCAAGTCCTTATTGCTTATTATGAATTCATTTACATTCCCTCCACAAGAAATCAATCAAATTTGACACTGAGGAGCAGGGCTACAAGCCTACAACATAACTTCAGTCCCCCAAACACCATTTAGAAGAGGAAAGAAACGACATTCGGAAAGAAAGGGAAATCTTTCTGGTGGATGTAATTCCTCTTTGTCCGTGTGGACAAAGTACATTTTTAAGGTGCGAAAGAAGTACATTATTTGAACGTTGTTAAACAAAGAATGAAATTCATCTTTGCACGTTTGAAGACAGAGCAATGAATAAAGAGCAAATGACAAGCATGCGTTCACATATGTGTAGATTTCTCACAATACGTACTTTGCTCTAGATGTACAGGCAAAGCACACCAGAAAGAGGGAGTAAGAACACCAGACATAGTAAGTCAAGGTAAACGTTTGATAGGTAAGTTTGAATTGGGAGTAAGCACACAGAAGTAGTAAGTCAAGGTAAACGTTTAATAGGTAAGTTTGAATTATCTTCATCATCAATAAGTCTAGCCTTCACAGGCCAAACAACTTGAGCAGAATTTGTTCTTGACTGCCTAAATTGAAAAAGAAAAAATTATTCTTCTTGCAACCTTCTCGAGATAATACCTCCTCCACAAACATTCTATGCCTCTATATAATCGTTGTTATGTTGATACTAAATTTATCAACCAAGAATGAAGAGACAAATAACATTCTATATTGCATTACTTTTCTTCTTTCTATTGCAACCTTAAGAAGTGGTTTGTTTCACTTTCTTGGGAGACCATTTGTGCCACCATGATGACACTCTTGCACTGCTTCAATTCAAGAAAACGTTTAGCATCAATGCATCAACAATGGCTTCTCGTATTTGTGATGATATTGGTCCACATCCTTATCCAAATACAACACATTGGAGAGCACAGATAGATTGCTGCAATTGGATGGTGTCACATGCCACAAGATCACTCGTCGTGTAATTGGGTTGGATCTAAGTTGCAACCAACTTCAGGGACTCATCCATCCAAACAATAGTCTTTTCTATCTTTTCCATCTGCGCCGCCTCAACCTTGCTTATAATGATTTCTCTGGTCCAAGGATTTCACATCGATTTGGTTGGCTGAAGAGTTTGACCCACCTGAATCTCTCATATTCATATTTTCATGGTGAGGTTGCTTCAGAAATATCATACCTGTCCAACCTAATTTCACTTGATCTCTCTTCTAGTTATTGGTGCAATTCTACAGGTTGTCACTCAATCCTAAGATATGAGTCTAGCAATTTTGAAGCTATTTGTTCAAAACTTTCTCACTTAAGAGAGCTGCAGCTTTTAGGGGTGAACATCTTATCTAAGTTAAGAATGAATTTTTCTTCATCTTTGACATATCTAGATCTCACAAATACTGGAATAAGAGGTAATCTACCAAGGAATATTTTCCATCTGCCGAATATGCAAGTTCTCTTGCTAGGTGGCAATGAGAATCTTATTGTTAGTTTACCAAAATTTACTGCAGCATTTCTAGTTCTTTGAGGCAGTTGGAACTATGGATGACAAGTTTCACTGCTGCGTTGCCAGATGTAATTGGGTGCATGGGGTCCTTAAATTCTTTGGATTTGACATCTTGTCAAATTTATGGTGTCATTCCTGAATCAATTGGCAACCATACACAAATCATTGTTTTGAATCTGGCAAATAATTCTCTTCAAGGGAAATTGCCAAGCTCACTTGCCAACCTTATGCATCTTGAGCAATTAGATCTCTCCAATAATCTCCTAAGTGGTTCAATTCCTCCAATTTTTACACTTCCAAACCTATCTGTCCTTGATTTTTCATCAAACAATTTTAGTGGAATTGAGCAAGACATGTTTGCAGACTTCAATAAGATTCAAAACAACACATTTAACAGTAAAGCAGCATGGAACACTACCAACAACTTGCCCTATCCAAAGTTCAGATACTTGGGATTGCCTTCTTGCCAGATAAAGGAATTTCCAGAATTTCTGAGAAATTCAGAGGGCTTGTATTATCTGGACCTCTTATCAAATTTTATTCATGGCGAAATCCCAAGCTGGTTCGTGACCAAGACTTGGGATAATCTGTTCTACTTGAACCTTTCACATAACTTCCTAATTGGTACAGTAGACCAACTACCGTATCTCCATCTATGCAGTTTATAGATATGAGTTCCAACTCACTTCAGGGTCAAATACCTTCTTCTATATGTGACGCAAGTTCTCTTGGAATTCTTGATTTGTCAAATAACAATTTGTCTAGCCCAATTCCTCAATGCTTGGGAAACTTCGGCCAGTCTTTATACATTATGGATTTGGGAAATAATAGTCTTTTTGGCACCATTCCTACAACATTGTCAAAGGGCAACTATCTGCAATTTCTTATGCTAAATGACAATCAATTGCAAGGGCCAGTGCCACGATCTTTAGCTCATTGTAAATATTTGGAATTCCTTGACCTAGGGAACAATAAGATAGATGATAAATTTCCAATTTGGTTGGAAACTCTTCCTAGTCTAAAGGTCCTAATACTGAAATATAATCGATTTCACGGAGCAATTGGCAATTGTCAAACTAAAAGCCCATTTCCTTGGCTGAGAATTATTGATGCATCCCACAATGAGCTCACTGGTGCTCTACCTAAAGAAATTCTCATTAACTTCAAAGCTATGAAAAGTTCAGAGCATCACCAAAAAGAAACCGAGTATATGATGCATTTGTCCATATTAGTTTTTATTACATCCATTCTGTGAGTTTACTTATCAATGGGGTAAAGTACAGTCTTGAAAGAGTCCTAACAACTCGAACAGCCATTGACTTCTCAAGCAATAGATTCGAAGGACAAATTCCAGAGGTTATTAGATCCCTTCATTCTCTTTTAACACTCTCTTAGAAAGACAATGCATTTACATAACTGGTAAGCATAGCAATATTTTTCTACCCCTATTATCAAATAATTAATGTTATTCCTTTGTATAATCACCAATTATAATAGTATCCTTCTTCTGTATTTCCTTCCCAGTCATGTTAAATTTTGAACTATTGTAATTCTATTAAATTAACTGATTCCTAAACTTTTGTTTCTTTGGATAACAATTTTTAGTAGGGTAAATTACATATAATCCCCTGGTAATTTCGACTGTTGCCACATAACTCCCTGATATTTTAATAATATCTATTTCACCCCCTATGATTTTATGTAAAGTGGAAACATGACGAAAAATACCCTATGTAACACTGTTAGTGGAAATAATAGTAGTGCCCTTAATGTTAAATCAATAGATGGATTAACCACTTTATATAAAAGTATAAGAGAATTAAGTGGATAATTACAAAAATCACAATGGGGTAAAGTGGATATTTATATGAATCATAAGGGGGTTGTATGGATATTAAGATTTTATTACACGCACTTTTAGAGCGTGTTTGATACAAACATGGTAACTGATTGTACATTACATCCACTTTCCACTTTATATAAAACTATGAGAGAGTGAAGTGAACATTTTGAAATGTTAAAAGGGTCATATGGCAACAGTCGAAACCACAAGGGGATTATAAGTAATTTACCCTTTTTAGTATGGCTAATTTCAAAAATTTGGGGAAGATTTGGTTCGTTTGCAGTCGTACCTGCGATGTGTTTTTAGGTTGTAAATTGTAATACTCAGTGGTTTCTTGTTGGTGTCGAGTCTCATTGTATAAAATGATTGTGGGTCCCTGTGACTTGATCTGTGGCTTCATGGTTGAAAATATCAATTGGGTGCATGTGTTGGTATGGCTTGTGTGTTGAAAGTTATTTAGTAAAGCAAATAAACCAGCAAACTTGTTGAATCTGATGCTTATCATTTTGGCTCTTAAGGCTTCCGTGTGTAACCGTTCACCCTTTGGTCTTTTATCCCGAGCTATTAGTAGTTGAAGGGAGAGATTAATGTAAACTGAAGCAATATTAAAGGGAAATAAAGGTGTTCAAGCTTTATCAGATTAGTAGTATTTTGTTGTTAATGACATGGGATATCTACCCCGAAATCATAGCCATTCTTCACCATAAATCTGTTTCAAAGTCATAACTGCGTAGTAGGCAAGGGCGGATTTACAATTGGGGCAGTGGGGCAATTGCCTCCACTGAACCTATAAAAAATGCTTACTATATATGTGTAAATTAAGAAATTTGTCCTAATATTAAGATAATATTTACTATCAAAATCCTTAATACATACATATGTACATATATATGTATACATGCATATACATATGTATGTGTGTATATATATATATATATGCATGTGTGTATGTAAATAAATAACCATATGTCCCCATATTTAGAGATTATTGCTTACCACACTTTGTCAAAATATTTAAGTAACATTCTAATTCAACAATCTTATAAATAAGTAACTAAACATTTCAACTCTCATTTTTTACCAAAGCCTCCATTAGAAACTCAATTTTATTTGTATACTCTTTTGTTGCTTGTTTCTCAATACGCCATCAATGCACAAATCGATTTGAAAAGTATTGTTAATTTTTTAGTTACAAATTGAAACTCATAGAGCTTACTTTTCTTCATCTCACCTTTACAAAAAAAAAAAGTAATTATGTACATAATTTTTAAATTATATTTTCTATTATTTGTTAAACATGTGCATTTCATTTCTTGGATAGTTATGTTTAAACACTATATTTGCCCCCACTGAGTTATATTTCTAGCTCCGCCGCTAGTAGTAGGTATATCATATATGTCCGTACAGAACCAAGATGTCCCGAAATCCTACAGTGTGTTCCATTTATAACTAGTGATTTTATAATAACGGACCCAACTAATAAACATAAGCAAAAAATAAATGGCATTTGGGGACTTAAAAAAAAAAAAAAAGTGGTAGAATAGGTAGCTCTACAAATAAGATATCTTCAATAAATGAGTGATATTCCTTAAAAAAATTTTAATCTAAAAAACAACAATTTTTTTTTTAGTCTACAGCGTCTTAATTCATGACAATATATAATTACTTTTTAAATCCTCCACAAGCACCCATTTGCACGAGGTGCAATATCTAAAATGACGAGTCGTAATAAAAATCATTATTTTTCCTTAAATCACAATATAATTTGGGATAATAATATTAACTAACAATTAAAATCGCTTTATTGATTTAATTTGAAGAATATTTATTCTACATTATTTAAACCTTTCTCTTATGAACCCCTTTTATCACTCAATAATGCCAATAAATTTTTAATCACAAATATTTGTAATAATATTAACTAACAATTAAACATGCGTTTAATGCCACCTAATTAGTATTTCCAGCAATGGCTTCCTAGTATTCACTAGTACAAAATTTTACTTCAAACAATTCGTTTCCAGTTTTAATTAGAACAAAATCTTATTTCCAAAAATGGAAATATCTCATCGTTCTGTGGTATTTTCTAAATCAAAATTCAAGCATCATACGGCTTATACAATTTTGATCTTAAACATTTTTGGCAACCCACTATGAAAGAATAGTTGGCTAGCTGCTATGCATAATACACTTCCTTTCACCTTTTAAGTTGTGTTTTCTGCTTAATTGCTCTAATATGGACAGTAGAAAATAATTTTCTAGGAAGTCTTGTGTCATGGAAGCCATGAGGGACCAATTGCCCTGACACAGAAATTCAAGTTTTTCACCACCACTAGACCACAATTTTCTTGCTTTCAGAAAAAGATTCAACTCAAATTGTTTTACCTACAAAAATGCAACCAGTACTCCATATTATGCTCATACAAATTTTATCAAGCAAAAAGCAGATATTCTTGGAAGCTCATGAGCTCCTCAGTTTGTCTCTCTTTGAAGAACATTAATGCCATCATGATGAGTCACCTGCATTGCTTCAAATTAGAAAATTATTTAAGAGAAATGCAGCCATTGGCTTTTCCTATGTTTTTTATTTTTTGGGTCAATATTATTATCCATAGACGATATTCTTGGAATATTAGGAAGGATTGTCACGCATGGGAAGTGTCACATGACACAAGATCATTGCTCATGTTATTTTGGCTAAATTTTGTTGAAAGAAGTTTAATTTTTTGGACAAGATATTCAACAATAAGACGTCCTCATATAGTGAGCAAGACATTTTTTTTCTTTTTCATTTTTTGAGCGTCTTTTCAAACGTCTAGTAAAGATAATTAATAAGAGTAACTCCTATTGACTCTTAAGGTATTTAAAATCCACGAACATAAAACCATTTCTCGTGGAAGGGAATTGAAACTTAAGATGCTGTAGTAGCCATTGGAAGTGAATTGGTCGAGTCCAGTATGAATTTTGTTGAAGTCCCTGTATATTGAAAGAGAATTGCTCTAGCAGATGTTCTATTTGAATTAGTTGATGTTAAAATCAAATAAAAGGCCTACCAATTCCAAATGCAAGTGCAGCCTTGTTATCTAAGATTAAAGGGTAAATATGAATACATTAACATTTTTATTACTATTTGAATTTTTAGTTGTTACCATTTGTATTAGCATTTGAAGTTGTATTTTCTAGCTGTTTCATGTCACTGATTTACTTGGCACTTGTTAAAAAATCGTGAATTTAGTTCTTTTTCTTTTAAAGTTTATAATACTTTGTTGACGTTGTTATTTTAGAGTTCCATTTGCCAACGGTTAGAATTTCACTATTTTATTGTGCCTACTAAAAATTCGTTATTTTGCTTTATTAATAAAAACCTTGTCATCTTACAAGGCCAGAGAGAGAGAGAGAGAGAGAGAGAGAGAGAGATCTTGCCATCCTGAAAGGGAAAAAAATATTAGGAAATGGTTGCATCTTGTGATAAAGAAATAGAGTGTTCTCATGTCCTTTCCCTTGAATTTTTGTTTTAAATTCATTAATACGTTAATATTTGTCTATTATTAGGGTAATACCAATATTTTTACTACTTGCTAAGAAAAAGACTGCATAGTCATATATGCTTTTTCAAGTAGTAAAGCATGTCATATTAGTAGGAATATATATATATATATATATATTGTGTGTGTATACACACTTTTATTCTATTTTATTAAGCTAATTGCTTTTGTTGTTTAAGTGTCAGCTATTTGTTTCCAACATTTACAAAGACTTTATTCTTTTTTCCTATATAAGCACACCTACATCAAATTTGACACTATTAATTAAAAATATAGTAATTTATGATATTAAATTGCAAAAACATTCACACATGAAATTCCCTCATATGTACTTGGCATAATTTTTGAAGTCATAAACAATCTTTTTTTTTCAAAAAAAAAATCTAATTCTTCTAAGATAACAAAAATAGTAACTAATTTCTTATATAGTCAAACATTTTTATACTTTAAAGATAAACAGCTTAGTATTCAATTTGACACTAATAACTCCAATATAATGATTTACTATCACTAGACAATAAAGCACAACTTGGTAAGATGTTTCAGTTGTAATCGACAGCTTATGGGTTTGAATCGTCAAGGGAGGATAAGTGGTGAACCATTATTGGTCCTTTTTTAAACAAAAAAATTATTGCCACTAATTTTAAATTATAAATACAACATACAAAGAAAAAATTTATTGTCACTAACTCCAAATTATAAATACATGCATACATTCAATTGCCTTACATATATTTAAATCATGAATCTATCTAATGAATGCTGAATCGTTAAGATATATTTCAAGTGTCATATTTTTAGAAATATAAGATTAATTAGAAAAATAAATAAATATAAGAGAGATAGGTAAGATTAAATAAGAAAAGTATATAAATGCAAGAAAGAGTAATAACTGTTAGTATATGTATACACATGATAAGTTAAGTGAATTTTCGTTGTGATAACGAATGCCCAATGAGCACCCATTAGAAGATCCGAAAAAAATCTCCTTCGAATTTCCCACCCAGATGTTTTTACTCATCTCCGTAACCTGATTAACTAGTAGGTAACAATTTTTTGGTTGGTCAAAGTCCCAAGCTCATTTTTCAATCTGATAGGTCTAGAGGCTTAGATCCCTCCAAATTCTACACACACACACCACCCAAGAAAAATAATAATAATAAATCAACAGGCAAGTCAGATATTTCAAAACTTAGTCACTGAAATCATTTGACCTAAGCAGTAATCATCAAAGCGGTGCAACTCCCCATTGCAAGATCCAGACGCTCATGGGTCTGGATATCTAGGTCTCACATTGCAAGAAAGTTAACCCATAGCAGTATTTGTCACCATTAGAAGTGTCAACCATAACGCAATTATGTTGACCCGTTCAAACCCTTCTATTAATAAGTAAATTTGGGTGTATAATGAATTTTGAATAGGTTTAAATGGTTACCTAATTAAACCTATTTAATTAATGGGTAGTGGGTTGACTTGACTCATTTATTTATATTCATTTAAAAATAAGTATATATTTAAACTCAATTTTTAATGAGTGTTAATGAAATAAATTTGAATTTCCTACCAATCTAATAACAGTAAAACGCAGCTATTTCTTGTCAAATAACATGCAAAAAATAAAAAATAATTAGTACAATTTTAAATGACTGATAAATCGGTGATTAGGAATACTCATACGAGCCATACCCATTTATTAAATGGATATAATTAGATCAATCCACTTATACCCATTTATTTATGCCCATTTATTAAACAGGTATAAATGAGTTGATCCAATTATGACCTAGTGGATTTTCAAAAGAAAAGTAAGAACAATTGATATAGAATGCTTCTAAAAGATTTTTCATGGTTCCTTAAAGCATATTAGGAGCAACAATTTTTCACACATCATTACATATGAGTACAGAAACTTATATAGTATACCTTTTGTGGTTTAAATTCAAAACAGATAAATAGCTAAAGTTATAATACCATTTTCAGTTTTATTTTTGCTGGTTATAATAACTGTATCTATGATGGTTCTTGTATTTTCCTGCTAAAACTATATTACTAGTGCCGTACTCAAAAAAATTTATTTCAATGAAAGTAATAACAACAAATGCATATACACTAGTTGGAAAGAGAAGTTATATGTATGTGCAAATTAAAAAATTAAATTGATGAGAAAAAGGAAAAATACTGACAGCTGCTACTCTTAAAAAAAAAATCTAAGAACGAGTGGCTACAATAATTATAGATTTAAAAGAAAGGAAGTCTAGAAGGTGATAGAAAAGTCGATGTCAATCATCTTTCAGCTTCATAATGTAGTAAGACATTAAGAAAACTGGAAATTAAGAAGAATAATCATAGAAATGAAAACTCAGAATTATTTAAAAGGAAAAAAAGCTCAGAAGAAGAAAACAGTTGAATCCCTTCTCTTCGAAGAAGTGATTGTATCCCTTATACAAAGAAAGAGATTTTTTTAGTTCTATGCATTACGAAATGATTCGTACAAAGAGAATTTGGCCTTATGCGGACGAGAGATTGTGATGATATTGGCACACCACCACCATCCTTGCCATTAGAATTTGGCAAGAATACGATATTGAGAGCTTTTCTAAAGGATTCATTTTAAAAGGTGCTCTTCTGAGTTATGCTTGTGAACTAGATTTCGGACTAGTTATGGGAAGTCTTATGCTCTTAACTAGAAAACTAAGATGGTTAAGAGAGGGATTGTTAGGCTTTCATTTGGATGGAGAGATTTAATAAAAGATTTAAAATTCACTCAAATCGCTCTAGTCATTTAAATTACTTAAGAGGTTTTTAAATTTAAAATTCACCAATTATTAAAATATATTTTAAAGATTCATACAAACTCCAAAGATCATGGAGGAAATGGATCCATATACGAACTTAAGAAGAACGATGCAATTTACAGCAATTGATGAGCAATATACTCTTGCTCTACTTTCTATTGTTTAAAAATGTGATTAACTTCATTCCACAATCATCAACTTCATGTACAACTATCATTATTCTTTATTACTTCCCCATAATTTAAACTCCTGCTCTTGATCTATTAGTTACATCAACTAATTAACTAATTCGATTCCCAGATCAAAATTTTTATGTATGGCCAGTCAGGAGTTTTTACTTCTATTGTTTAGGCCCCCCGATTGGAATTATTGTAAGGAAAGACCAGCAATGACATTGGCTTTAATTCATGTCCATTTCTGCCTGGTGTGTGCATTTTTTTAAGGTTGTAGCAATTGCTACTTTTAATTCATGTCAAATCTTTGTCTTCGTGGGGGTAGGCATAAAGTCCTAACCGTTTATGAAGAATACAAATTTTTGTCTAAAGAAGGACCACTACAGATTATTCACAAAATATATATTTCAGCAGATTGTCATCTATTAATTACAAAAAATTGCTTCCGGTCAAAAGTAGAATGTTGCCTAAAGTTTCGAATGACTATTAGGTAGCACCAATTTTCACACATCAACTACATGTAATTTTTGAAACATAGAAAAGTTTCCAAGAAAACAGGAGCAAATGAAAGCTTTGAATCTGACTACTGTTTTACATACACCTTATATGTCTTCGTACTTTAAATTTCAAAACAGATAAATAGCTAAACTTGTACCTTTTTTTTTTTTATTCTATTTGTTTTCCTAAGGGCACCCGAGAAGGCCGTAACGAAAGGTACGTGCCTCCATTATTAAAACCTAAATTTACTATCCACCCCAAAAATGCGACAGGTTTTCTAAAGAAACTTGTCTCACACACACACAAAACTTTTTAAAAGTTTCATTGAGCCCATTATAATTTTTTTGGGTGTCACTTAACACACCAAACTTTTAAAAATATTCCAATCAGTACCTTCTTTTTTATGTTACCCAACCAACTGAACTTCTGAAATACTTCAATTGGACTATTTCGTATATTCTTCCCATTAAGTTGGACAATCAAGGACGGAACTATAGAGCGGAGCAAGGAGGGGGGAGGGAGGACACGAAGGGGCCATTGCCTTCCACGTCGCAAGTTCTAGATATTCCTAGCCTTTACATCTAAAATTTTAATAATTTTGAAAAATGCCTACGTATTTTAAGCAATTTTGCTCTCTCAAATTAAAAATATCTGGTTTCGTTCTTGTGGGCAATACAAACTTCATGTAATATAGGGAGATGAAATCTCTACCCCCAATTAATTAACTCTTCCTTCTTCTAATCGTGAAATGGGATTATTTGGCCCAAAAGTTTCCAGATCTTTTTTGGAATATTTACATCTTTTCTTAGAGTATCTTTATTGATTATATTTGGGAAGCCGTTGGAGGAAACTCTGAAAACTTTAGAGGCAAATAATCTTACTTCATTTTTAGGTCAAAAAATGGGTAATTGATTGGGAAAGAGTTTTCATGGGACAAGATACAAATCTCTCTTTAAAAAAAAGGAGGGGGGCTCACATTATATGAAGTTTTTAGTGTCAAAATTCACAGGAAGAATTAGAGATGGCAAATGGGCGGGTTGGGCGGGACTTGGGCGGGATTTATTTGGGATTGGAAAATATGGGTCATACCCAAACAGTCTCATATTAGCCATGCGACTAATATGGGCGGGACTAAAATGGGCTAAGCCCATTTGATCCTACCCAAATACCCAAATTAATCCCATTTTATTTATTTTTTAAGAAACACTCTTTTTTCTCAATCAAATATCTCAATATTATCTGTTTTTTATAGTATTTAGTTTGATTATTTAACTTCATAAAAGTTCTACACTCTTCTTTATAAATTATGCGATAATTTTTCAAACTAAATAAAATTTTCTAAATATGAAATTTATAAAAGACCAACTTCATATAAGTGGATGATTCTTTTTGGGAGTTTGTATTGATTAAATAAAAATCTATTGATCAACAAAATTTAATTATCCCCAAAATCCATCTACTCATATACGTTATTTTATTTCTTAACTTTCAAGACCCACTCTAAAAATTTTTCCAATTCTAAGGCCATCCTAATTCAATGAAATTCTATCAAGAATAGAATTTTGCAGTGATGGAATTTTGAAGTTATGAGAGAGCATATGATGCATAAGTGCTAATTTACCTAACTTGTACTACAACCTTATAACATTAATTTATTAATGTTGAGAAGAAAATGAAAAAAAAAGATTATTTTTTATTTTGTTATTATTTTAATGGATACCCATGGGAGTCCCAAATAAATCCCATACATACCCATATTTTAAATGGGTATTATTGGGTATATCCCAATAAGGTCCAAAACCCATATTTTAGATACCCATCCCGCCCAAATTAAATTTGGGTATGGGATCCCAATGGGTCTTGGGTATTTTTGCCACCTCTAGGAAGAATAGATGAAATGGCCTAGTTGGAGCAATTTTAGAAGTTCAGTGGGTTGAGTGGTAAAAACTAAAAAGAACAGTGGACTTGATAAAACTTTTAAAAAGTTTGATGGCTACAATGTACTTTACGCTCTCTTTAATGCTCCCGTAGTTCAAACTTTTCTAAATGTCCACTACTGTTTTGGTCAAATATGTCTCTATAGTCATACTCAAAGGACTTGTTGCTTAATGCAGCAAAATAAGCATCAATCACTTTCATAAACTGAAGCAAGTCAGTAGTCGAAAAGTTGTTTATAAATTTACGTGGATCCAATCTCTCAAATAGAGATCAGTTGTAGCTTAAATATGACGGTTTTAGCAACGTATTAGCTGCTCTAACTTAATTATATTAGTATGAAGTAGTGCCTTCAGAACTTTGTTGTTCTTGATGAAGACTTTAGAAGGGTCTGCTTCCATTTTTTTTTTATTTTAGGGGTCTGTTTCCTTCTATGTTTCCTAACTGATTAAAGTGTGCTACCTTTTTTAAGTCCAAAACAACAGTTGCTCTTCAAACTAATAAAGCTTTAAATTATAGCAATCTTGTAAAGCCTGCCAAAAAGCTTTTGTAAAACGAAATTAAAATATTACCTTTTCGTAATCTTTCCAAACCCTGAGGGTTGAAAAATCAGCGCTCCTGCTGTCCAGGCCTTCATCATACAGATTAATTTACTAGTGTTTAGAAAGATTAATTGTTTACCAGAAAAAAATTTGAAGTTGCACGTTGTCGATTAAGAGGACTTTTTGTCATGGCTGTCAGCACAACTGAGCGTCATGGTGGATATGGTAATTTACCTATTGACAATTAGTAATCCAAGACAATGTAGAATTTTTTGTTTTGAGCACAAAATTTATGTTGAACATCTCCTTAATTAAGAAGTAAGATATTGTTATGACAAGATGAGCAACTTAGCAAAAGTTTCGCATAATTCTTAAGAACATTAATTCAGGCATCCACTTGCTCTTGTGCATTTCACATTGTATCAGTATACCACTACTAGAAAAAGTTCTTTTTGTGACCTGTTAATGATAGTCATAAAAGAGTTTAGACAGTCATAAAAACCTTTTGTGACCATATTGTGACATGCATATGAGTGTCACCGATTTAATAGTCACAAACTTTTTGTGACTTGTATATGAAAGTCACATTATCAATTGTGACTTGCAATAATACCTTTTATGACTTGTATTTTAAATGTAATAAAAAGTCAAAAAATAGAATTTATTTGTGACATGCAAATAATAGTCATAAAAGATTTTTTTTGTGTCATGTTTTGTTGGTCACAAGTTCCCTAAGGACCTACTAATTAATCATTAAAAATAAGACCAAAAAGCCTTGTGACTACCGGGATTGTAAGTCACAAAAACATCTTACTTTGTTTTTTCCCCTTTTTTTCAACCCGTTTTTAATTTTTATTTTTATTTTTTTTGGAAAGCCTAAAACCAGAAAGAAATTCTCATGTTTTCCCCCTCCCCCCTTTTTCAACCTGTTTTTATTTTTTATTTTTTATTTTTTTATTTTGTTGGAAAACCCAAAACCAAAAAGAAATTCTCACGTGATGGACAAATAAGAAAAAGATAAAAATTTGCTTGAACGATAGGATCAATACAATGCCACAATGCTAACAATAGTGGCAACTTTCCAAGCTTAATAATACAAGCAATTGTGCGCAGAAGATTCTTTACACAGCAACCTGAACAACTCTTAATCACAACACTTGAATTTTTTGCATCAAATTATTAATAATAGTGCCTATTATAGCTTTCAATTTCGTTTGCCAAGATAATCCAGATAATTTGCCATAGTATATCATAACTGGATGTTCCTCTTGCTTTCAATTTCTACGTTTCAAGCGCTTTTTGAGGTGCCATTGAAAATGGGTCTGCATAATAGGAAAGAAGATAGATGAAGTTACTATACTTATTAGTGCTATACAAAAGGACAAATTGAATATAGCATCTCCAATAGGAGCCAGTATATATCTCCGATGTAATTCCACAAATTGACAATCCACCTCAATATATTAACCTAATATAATTTCAAGGGTGGACAAAAATATATGCAAGCACTGGATGGACACAAAATACCAGTTTGAGTGAATCATCTTACATATTTTTCTTCATCACTCAAATCCTAACCCTGAACAAAAAGAAAACAGAGGGAACAAAGGAAAATGAAAATAAGACAAAGCCTTTTATTTGCATGAATGGGATCAACAAAAAAAATGCCAGACACATGTATGTGCATAGTGTCTTAAAGCTAGAAGAACGTATAAAATATGGAAGATAAATGGAAAACAGAAATCAGGGAAACGAGTCATACGAATCTTCAGTTCATTGCACCATTCACAACAAAACTGGTAGAAGATGTGTAAAGAATAACATATTTGAGCAGCAGAAACACCTTCAAACAGGATAATACAAGACATTGCATGCCAATAATGAAGATTCCAATATGCAAGAGAAAAGAGACAAGCTTCATTCTGATATTGGTTCAAATTGTCACATAGCTGTCATTTTGGATATTGCTGTTAATAAAATATCATGACATGTATGAAAATAAATATCAAGCCATTGCAACTAAACACGGAAATACTGACCTTTTTTGAAGAAAAACAATTCTCCAAGAACAGGCATTAAAGTATGCATTCATAGACACACAAACATCACATGAAACTCACTGAATTAATAATTATCTACAGGAAAAACATGTTTTACTGAGAACTTCTCATAAGATTTTTCAATAGTATAAGAAATCAACAAGTGAAAACTCAACATCATGAGATATGTTTCAAAATAAAGTAAATGAGAAGTACGAAAGATATTGAGTATACCAATCCAGCACTCCATCAGGGCACAAGGAGATATCTTTATTACATCAAGTGGATCAACGCTAATGTTTAAACACAAAACAAGGGCAACACATCCCGTCTTTGTGAGGGCCCCAAAATTCAGATTTTATTTTAAAAATGCATAATATTATTTATATTATGTTTATTTATTGAAATATGAGTAAATATATGTTTAAAGTGATTATTTTCCAATTTAGAGAATTTTATACGAATTTATTGCCGGTGTGGGTGGTTTGGCCATTTTAACGTTAAAAATTGTTCCGACACGTAAATAGTGACTTGGACTTGAAATCGAGCATATGTAGTGATATTATGGAAATATTAAAAAGGTTAGACAGTGTTGGAATGGATTAAAACAGTGTAAGTTAGACTGTCACGTGTGACGCGACAAAAAGTGGCTTTTTGACCACTTTTCCACGAATTAAGGTGAGCCAAGGCTTTTGTCTACAAAAAGCCACCTTTTAAGCCTTCTTGTTCCCTTGTTATCTTCAGCCATTCTTTGGGCTTAGAGAGAGAGAGAGGCAGCCGATTGAGAGAGAGAGAAAAGGGAGGAAATTCCAAGCTTTCTTCTTCTTCTTCTTCCTCAATTTTCCTTGCACCTTGAACATCATTTGAAGGCCTCATCTTACTCCTTGTTGCTGCTAACTCCAGCCGTGTGAGAGAGAGAGAGAGAGCTGGAAAAACTTCATCTTGTCCATTGTCTTGTTTCTTGAAGAACTTGAGAGATCAAGATATCAACTCTTCATCTCTTCTTCATCTTCCATTTCTTGAAGCCTCAAGATTCCATTGAAGGCCTTGATCTTGCTTCTCCTCTTCCTTGTTGCAGCCGTGTGTGAGAGAAAAAGAGAGTGAGGAATCTGAGCTAGAGAGAGAAAGGGAGAGGGCCGAGAGTGAGAGGAAGAGCAAGGAAGAGAAAAGGATTATCTTTTTCCTCTTCTTGTCTTGAAGTTTTGAGGAGGAAAACACCAAGGATCAAGTTAGATCTGGGCTTAACTTGGGGGATCTCAAAGTATTGGAGCTTAGGACATCATCTGTGGGTGGAACTTCATCAGATCTTCCTTGATCTTGCTAGATCTGAAAAGATCTGGAGGTATAATCCTTAAAGATCTTAGCTTTAACTTTATTAGCGGTAGATTTATTAGATTTATGGTTTATTTTGATAAGAATGCTTATGTATGAATCATTTGAGTTGGGCTCTTGGATTCCCAACCTAGGTAGCGGATTTGAGGTGGATTTTAGGTAGCTGACTTGAGGACCTGATTGTGGATTTGTATGATATTCGTGAAAATAGTCTTGTTATGGTTAGAAAAGTAGGGTTTTATTGTTGAGAATTTTGAAGGAAAATAGATGTGATGGCCGAACCCATGCTTGGTAAATTTAATACTTGATTTCGAAATTTGTGTTTGTTCTTGAAGAACTTTCTTCTGAGAAAATATGTGTTTTGTTCAATTGTGAGTGTATGTTTGAGTGGAGGGAATGTTTGAATTTTAAAAGATGAGAAGTGAAGTTTTTCATGAATTTCGAATGAAAAGTGTCATTTGAATGAATTTGAGGGTTTTATTATATTTTGGGTCAAATTCTATGGATTTCGAATATAAGAGCTTGGTATGAAGTATTTTAAATTAATGTATAGTTTGACCATGAGTGAGTGTCAAGTTATTTTGAAAATAATGATTTTTGAGGTTTGAGACCTTACTATTTCAACAAGGGTAATTTTAAATATGGCCCGAACCAGACTTCGTAGTAGTGAGGGTTTGGTGCTTCTGTGGAGTTGAGTTAAGACTTGGAATATGAGATTTTGGCAAGTATCTGATAGTTGAACTTTGGCTCAGGTGGCCAAGACTTTGTCGAGGGTGAACCAGCTAACGAAGTTTAGCTTTCTTCTTTGCTCACTCGTTTAAGTGGATCGAGGTGAGTGTTCAAACTCCCTTTTTAAATAGAAATCTTGCCATGGTTTGTAAATGAATGATTTGTAAAATGATTTGCTAGTATTTACCAAGAAATGATTTATCACTATTTCTAAGTCAAATGCTTTTACCCGTGAAATAGCTTATAAAGGATTTGTGAGTGATTCAACTCCCCTTCAAATGAAATCTGGCAATAGTTTCCAAATGAATGATTTATTGAAAAGATTTACTATCACTTCCAAATGAAATGCTTTACAAGTGAAACCATTTATGAAGAGTTTATGGATGTTCAAATCCATTTTAAATCAAATGTTTCGCTACTACGTGAAAATGACTTGTGATACGATATACTCAACTTATACTTGCAAAGAAATGAGTTTGTGAATATCTCCCGTATGTTACGTGAATTACATACTTGTTCCTAGGCGAGTGTGTACTTTACCACACTCGACCTAACTGTTAATATACTGTTCAACTGTCTACACTTCCATTGCTTGCATATTACTTGTTTCCTTGATTGTTTGGTTGATAACTTGATTGTTTGATAGTGGTGTACCAAGGAACATTTTACCTCTGTAGTCCGATGTGTACCTTATCGCATCGTTCACTACTTGTAGGTCGATGTGTACTTTATCGTATCGACTGAACTGGGTCTCAAGACCCTTTTGCTAGAAAGCCTATCTAAGACCCCCTTCTTGAGCGATCGGTGGGTCAAAAGCCTACTTGAGTACGCCATTAGGATGGTTGGATAGGTTGGAAAAGCTTTATCTTAAAACAAACTCCTTGGTCGTCACTGATCATTATTTACGCATGTTGTACGCCTTTGGCGGAACTGGGCCCTACCCTTGGTTGCTAGCCTATTCGAGCCAGAAGCGGACTCGGTCGGGTAGGTTGGAACCCTGGGCACTGATTCGGTATACTCGAGTATTACCACTGGAGGGATAAGGTGATGGCCAGTTGTACTGAGGGGATTGATCAGGAGTTATAAGGTGAAGTGGACTACTGAAATAGCTCCAAGTGAGCACTGTATCCTTCCAATTTGGATTTGTGTCTTGAATTACATTTCTTGTATGTTATTGTTAAATTGAGTATTGATGGAATGATTGCTTGAAAACTCAATTGTTTTACAAAGTAACGTTAACTCAAGGTCCATGAATTTCTTGCTTTTCTTTGGACATTCATCGAGCTCCTAACTCACCCCAAAAATGTTTTATTTTTCCCCCCACAGGGCTCAAGACGATGGATAGCGTGCGACGAGATCCTTCTTAGTGTTTTGGGTTGAATTGTGATTGTATCTGGGTCTGTAAGATGGAATTGTGATTGTACTCTTAGTACTTTGAATTGAATTTTGGGAATGAGAGTTGTAAGTTGAATTTCATTATGTAATATTTGTGATTTGGATTGGAATGGTTGTTTACGATCACTTTTGAAGTATTATTGGTTATTCTAGTGAGTGAGTCTGAGAGCTCCACGGATACCTTAGGGTACGCCCTAGGGAGAAGTGGGGTCGTCACAGTCTTCATCTGCAATGAATGTTATAAACAATAATGGACAAAGTACGGCAATAACAGAAAAAGGAAAAAGAGAGCGAGCAAGCAATAGAGAGAGAGAGAGAGAGAGAGAGAGATATGATAATGAAGAAAAGTCTAAACAGACATGAACTAAATGAAGATACAGTACCAGCTCGGAAAAGAACCATGAGGCAAATAAACAGAAAAGTCAGCCAAACACACATCTTTAAACCATATATCAGAATATATCAGAACCTCATTTCTAAAAACATGTTTGAGGACTTACCAAGTTTCAGCCAATTATTATCCCAAAGAAAAAGTTTGAACCATTTTCTCTACCACTCATATGCAAGATGCATCCGACCGTATCATACTCATCAATATCTTTCTTTAATTAAAAGAAATAGCAGATAATATTTTCTTTCACTCTTGATTAGTTAATCCTTATTAGTGTACTCGATATTATCTGTCATTTCAAGAATAATAACCAACAATAAACGTCAAGCATCTATACACATCCAACCTCAATAATGAACAATCACCCAATATATTTTATAGCAAAAACAAGAAATACTTACCAAATCTATCACAAGCTTAATCCTTCTTGGTTAGTAGACTCAGCTGGACCCTTAGAAATAAAGGTCTATATTAGACATGTGGAATAAATGAAACATGTACGTTACAACTTTCTGAAAATTTGTTACCTGTCGACCAGGAAAAGCGCCAAAAATCCAATCCGGAAGCATGGGTAAGGCATTGGCATGTATAAAAAAGGGATCTAAATCTATCACGATGAATTTCAGAAATGTATGAAATAGCATTCTGCTTTTGGATAGTCCAAGGCTCTTCAATTAGACATGTAAGCTTTGTACATAATATTCTAGACTATTGCAGTCACTTTCTGCACATTTCCTACCTTTCAGGTTTTTCTATATTAGAACTTATTCAGTGTTCCTCTAAAATAATATTTCTTCACATCTAGTTTCTAATGGAATCTAGACAGTCTTAAGCCAGCCAAATGTGTCCAAAATCAATCCTAACCTCAAGGCGAATATTAATACAAGGACTCCTCACAAACAGTACCAACTAGCTAGTCTATAAACAGAGGCCCATATAACAAGGGATCTCAGTTTTTTCAACTGTTGTTGACCATCCAAGGTGCCGCTGGGACATGTTATAACAAATAGTTTCCATCACAAGAGATGCAATCAGCATAGGACAACTTGTAAAGCTACTCTATTGTTTCAAAGAAAGAAAGAAAGGTTAATCCTAAAAACATGCAGATTGTCTACTAGTATAATTCAAGTTTATTGTTCAGATATGCATGCCTAATACCACCTAAACCAGCAAGGTCACCAAAACAAATTCCCCTCTTGGGCAGGGGATGCCAGAAAAGATTAATATCGAAGATACTTGAGCGAATGGAACAGATACAAGGATGCTTAATTAAAGATTTTGGCTTTATTGAGATGTTTCTGGTGCTGAAAATTCAGCTCATCAAAAATGCTTTTAGTTCATAATTGCAAAAGAACTTAAATCAGAACTTACCCCATTAAGAAAGTAAACACTTAATTGCTCAACTTCTGCGCCCCTTACTCATCTGGCGACAAACACACAACACACTGTTTTAACTCATATTCATACTGCATCAGTAAACAATGGAGAAAACATCGACAAATTGACCACCCAAAGTAATGCATTGAAATACTGCACCCACTCTAATACAAAGCAAGCAGAACACTAAATGTAAACGGAGTACGAAAATTGCACTAAAAGAGGAGCGTCTATTCTTATTAAAAAACAAATAACCTCATAAGCAGCGAGAATTTGGATGAACCGACAGGAGGCAAAAGAGTGGGCATGTGAGTCGGCAAGGTCAGGGTGGGTCTCCTTGGCTAATTTGTGAAAGGAAGCTTTGATTTCTGCTAACAAGCTGGTCTACGAAACTCCGAGCAAATCATAGGCGTTTGGTCCCCGGAACTCGGATGGAGTAGGCTCGGTACTGGTACCTAGCCACCGGCTTCCGGTCACAGCTGGATAAATAGAATTAATAATGCAATAGTGAGCACAAATTGAATGAGCTGGTCGGGAAGAACGGCATAGTGATTAAATTAGTACCAATAAATTTACAAAGAGAGACTAAACACACAATCAAACAAAATGAATTTCCCCAAATAGAAAACAAATTGGGAGGTAGAAACTACTAAAATCCCCACCGCTTTGCAAATTACAAGAGGATACAAAATCTAACAGAGAGGTATAACGGGAGAAAAAATTTTAAAAAATAAAGAAGAAGAGCGACATAAATAATTATCAAAACATGAGTTGAATTACCTTAGGAACCTTGATTCTTTGAAGTTGCCCTGAACCCTAAGAGCAAGAAAAACGTAGACGAAAAGAGAGATTTGGAGAGAGAAACGGAGTCTTTCATAGTAATAGGAACATGCCAATTTGACGGATGTGGTGAAATTCTGAATCCTAAAAGTGAAAAGAAGATGGAGATAGAGAGAGAGATTTGGAGAGAGAGAGAGAGAGAAAACTACTCTGACAATAGAGAGAAAACGGATATAAAGAAAGAAGAACCGATTGATATTTTACCAAGGGGACAGAAATAGGCTAACCAATTCAAACGACATAGTTTTCTTGGTTTCTTATGACTTGTAAAAATGAGTATCATTGCAGGTTATAAATAGGTTGCAAAACAACGTAGTTTTAATAGTTTTATTTGACATGCATCTTCTAGTCATAAAAGAACTCATATTTGTGACTCTCAAAATTTACAAGTCACAAAAAGGCAAGCAAAACTATGTCGTTTTATTGCTTTTATATGACTTGTCAGTGCTAGTCATAAAATGTTTATATTTGTGACCCACAAAAAATGACAAGTCACAAAAGCCTGGTTTTTCTTGTAGTGTACATCTTCAAGATTTGAATTCTGGGTAATCAATTGCTTTTGCATTGGCAAGAGGGTAATGATCAATGTTCTTCAACTCCTTGCCTCAACTAGGTCACGGAAATCTTAAATAAATTATTAGTATGATAACCCGCAAAAACTGCTGGACATTTAAAAATCTTCACACAGAAAGATTAATTCGTTTTTAAATAAAGCTATTACTGATCTAGCCAAGCCACAAGTTTAGACCAGTTCTCAGTCATTCCATACTGACGAGCAAGTAGAACATTATATAACATTTATGATGATTCGAAGTTTATCGAGCAAAATTGAAGAGACAAATAACATTTTGTAGATACTTACTTTTCTTCTTTCTATGGCAAACTCAAGAAGTGAACTATTTCACTTTATTGGGCGATCATTTGTGCCATCATAATTATGCTCTTGTACTCCTTTAGTTTAAGGAAATGCTTAGCATAAATGCATCAACTAATCGTTCTATTTTCTGTGATAAATGGGATGAGCATTCTTACCCAAAGATGACACAATGGAAACCAGATACAGATTGCTGCAATTGGGATGGAGTCACATGTCACAACATCACTAGTCATGTAATTGGGCTTGATCTGGGTTGCAGCCACCTTCAGGGACTCATTCTTCCAAACAGTAGTCTTTTCCATCTTTCTCATCTCCACCGCCTCAACCTTGCTTTTAATGACTACATTGGTTCACAGATTTCACATCGATTTGGTTGGATGACAAGTTTGACCCACATCAATCTCTCAAGTTCATCTTTAGATGGTGAAGTTGCTTTAGAAATATCATACCTATCCAACCTAATTTCACTTGATCTCTTATCTATTTTCCCGTGTCATTCTATAGGTTGTGGGGTTCTAAGGTATGAACCCAGCAGTTTTGAAGCGATGCTTTAAAACCTAACCCACTTAAAAGTCCTATCTCTTTCATGAATGAAGATTTCATTCGAGTTAAGAGTGAATTTTTCTTCATCATTGACATATCTAAGTCTCATAGATACTGGAATAACAGGTAATCTACTAAGTAATGTTTTTCATCTACCAACTATGCAAGTTCTCTTGTTAGGCAGAAATGAGAAACTTACTGCTAGTTTACCAAAATTTAACTGTAGCACTTCTTAACACTTTGAGGCAGTTGGACCTATCGACGACAAGTTTCTCTACTGCGTTGCTAGATTTAATTGGGTGTGTAGGGTCAGGGTCCTTAAAATCTTTGAATCTAAGATCATGTAAAATTTTTGGTGCCATTCCTAAATCAATCGGCAACCTTATGCAGCTTACTGAATTGCATTTGGGTGGCAATTCGTTGACTGGGGAAATTTCAAGCTCACTTTGCAACCTTATGCATCTTGAGACTTTAGATATCTCTAGTAATCTACTGATGTGGGAAATTGGAGATTTTGAAAGTAGGTTACTGTTAGGTTTTGGGGCAGCAGACGCAGCGGAAAACAAAAATTTCAGCCCCAATAACCCACCAGGAATCACCCTAGGCTACGTATGACTTGTAGAGAAGAGGAGTTGTAGGATTACCTTAATCCTAGAAGTGGCTTCTTGTTGCGTTGTAGAGAGTGGTCAGCCCCCTTCAGCAGTCCAAGTGTCCTGCCTCTATTGCAATCCACGCGAGAGAGAAGTCTGGATCCTCTCTTGAATCGTCTCTACGATCCTAGATATGTGTGTATGAAAGTATAGAAAAGGTGCTAGCCTATTCTCTCTTTCTTTGGAATTTCTCTCTACGTAGGTTTTTCTTAAAAACCCTAACCTCTCTCTATTCTGTCAACCGTTGTTGTGTTGTTATGTACGGCATATCATATAGTGTCTATTTATAGGAGAGAGGTAGAGAAAGATAGGTCTTGTTTGATCCAAATCAAAACAAATATAGGATAACTATTTTATCCTATTTGCTCAAATAACCCCGGAATCCTTTATTCCTTATAATTAGACCCCAAAAGGTTTTATTTCCAAATCTCCATTTGGACACACAATTTTAATCCAGAATTCAATCTCTAAGCGTGTGATCCAATAGGTTCCAAATACACTGGCAAATAATTATGAATTATAATTCTCAAGAAGAATTAGACAAAATAAACAACTTTATTTTATCATTAATTACAATTATTAATTCATTCATAATTATAGATTGTGAGCGGTGTCTAACAACACATCACAACCACCCAGGTATTCGGAATTAGTCAAGGGAATTTTGACCAAACCTCTCCATGGAAAATTACCATGTAATTATTATCCTTTCACCATAGATATCCAATTAGTCAGGGAATGAGGAATAAGTGCCAATTCCCTAATGACTAATTAATTTTCTAGTTCCCGGAATTAACCCTAGATTAGGTTAACTTGAAGACATTTTTCAATTAACCTAATGTAGTCGACTATTAAGGTTAAATTCCAACTAGTGGCCTTTCTGGATATCAACTCCCACTATCGGAGTGGTGAATCCTCTCTTGATCACTCACTATCTTTTAATGCTTCACACTACCCTCAATTTCTATTCTTTAAGTCACTCCTGGTGAGTAACAAGAAATAGAGTCAAAAGGTAGTGATTCACACTCAGGATACTGTGGTGATCTCAAGTTTAGGATCGCTTACACAATTTCCCATAAGAGATTCAACCATTGGCACTAGATAGATATCCTAATGGGATCTCTGTGTGGATCACTCCAATGAATTTGTACTTTACAATTCATCTACACATTAGCCTAGGTATCATTATACCTTGGTTGATGAGAACAACCACTGCTTACATTAAGTAGAGACCAACTGTGTACTAGTCTTTCCGTATTAATAATGTCCTGTCTCATTAATACTATGACTAGGGAACTTTAAGAATATTTATTATAAATGTGATTAATATCTCATAGTCAACAACTCTTATGACTACCATCACATCAATAAATATTCTAAGGACTTTATCAGTTATATCAAATATTCAATAGATAAAATGGAAATTCATAAAATACAAAACTTTATTAGGAATGTATTTAAACAAAATGATTGTTTTAGGGCATACATTCCAACAGTTACTATCAGAGATTTGGTTTAGTAATAATCAACTAAGTGGTTCAATTCCTCCATCAATTTTTACTCTTCCGAACCTATCTGGCCTTGACCTTTCATCAAACCATTTCACTGGAGTTGAGCAAGACTTGCTTGTGAACTTTAGTAAGTTTCAAAGCAATGCTTTTAACAGTAAATGAGCATGGAACAGTACAAACAATATGAACATTCCTTCTCCAAATTTTAGATTCTTGGGCTTGTCTTCCTACCAGATAAAGGAATTTCCAGAGTTTCTGAGAAATTCAGAGAGTTTATATTACCTGGATCTTTCATCAAATATGATTCATGGCGAAATCCCAAACTGGTTCATGTCCAAAACTTGGAATAATCTGCTCTACTTGAACCTTTCACATAACTTCTTAATTGGTACCGTAGACCAACTACCCATAACTCCATATATGATGTCCCTATATATGAGTTCCAACTCACTTCAGGGTCAAATACCGTCTTCTATTTGTGAATCAAGTTATCTTTCCATTCTTGATTTGTCCAATAATAATTTGTCTTGCCCAATTCCTCAAACGCATGGGAAACTTCAGCCAGTTCCTAGACACTGTGAATTTGGGAAATAATAGGCTTTTTGGCACCATTCCGACAACATTTTCGAAAGGTAGCTCTGTGCGTTTTCTTATGCTGAATGATAATCAATTGCAAGGGCCAGTGCCTCGATCTTTAGCTCATTGTAAAGATCTAGAACTCCTTGATTTAGGGAACAACAAGATAGATGACAAATTTCTGATTTGGTTGGAAACTCTTACTAATCTGGAGGTTTTAGTACTAAAATCTATTCGCTTTCATGGAACAATTGGCAATTGTCAATCGAAAAGTCCATTTCCTCAGCTGAGAATTATTGATGCATCCCACAATGAGCTCACTGGAGTTCTACCTAAAGAAATTCTCAGCAACTTTAAAGCTATGAAAAGTTCAGAGCATCAACAAAGGGAAGTCCAATATATGATGTCATCTGCAATTAATGATTATTACATCCATTCTGTGAGTTTAGTTATCAAAGGGGTGATGTATAGTCTTGAAAGAGTCCTAATAACTCGAACAGCCATTGACTTCTCAAGCAACAAATTCAAAGGACAAATTCCAGAGATTATTGGATCCCTTTATTCTCTTCAAATACTCAGTCTGTCTCATAATAACTTCAGTGGTCCAATTCCTAAAGCATTGGGAAATATGAATATGCTTGAATCTCTGGACCTTTCTTGGAACCAGCTTGAAGGAACCATTCCTAGAGAGCTAGTGAATCTGGATTCCCTTGGATTCTTAAACCTTTCAGAAAATAGTCTAGTTGGACCACATTCCAAGAGGAAGGCATTTTGATACATTTGGAAATGATTCATACAGAGGAAACTCGGCCTTATGTAGATTTCCACTGAGTAAAGATTGTGGAGATATAGAGGCACCACCATCAACCTCTCCCTTGCAAGTTGAACAACAATATGATTCTGAGTTCTTTGATGGATTTACCTGGAAAGCTGTTGTTCTGGGATATGGTTGTGGATTAGTATTTGGATTAGTTATGGGAAATCTGATGTTCTTAACTAAAAAACCAAGATGGTTCATACAGATTTTTGAAGATTGGTACAAACCACGAAGGCAATTGAGGAAATGGATCCACACACAAACTTAGGAAGGGTAATGCAGTAGCTTACATTACCGGTAAGTAGTGCATTCTTTTTCTACCCTTTTGTCAAATAATGTTATTGCCTTTGCATAATTATCAATGATAATATTATCCTTCTTTATTTTTCCCTAATCATAATTTCTTTTAAACTATTGTGATTCTATTAAATTAACTGATTGTTGAACTTTGTCGAATGATAAGTTTTGGTGTGGCTAATTTGAAAAGTTTGACTTCTGATGCCCAGGTCTACCCGTGGAGTTTAAGTAAGGAAAGATTTTGTTCATATCCAATCATACATGCTGTGTATTTCAGGTTGTAATGGCTACTTGTTTCTTGTGGTTTTCAAGTCCTAGAATGGAAAATGATTTTTGTTCCTTTCATCTTTATCTAGATCTGCATGGTTGAAAGTAAGAAAATGTATCAATGGATAATTGGGCTAGTAAGTCAGTATGGCTTGTGTATTGAAACTTTGAAAGTGTCCAATGTAAATTACGAGAATGATCCATAAAAAAAAAAAAAAGAAATGTGATTTTTAAGACCACAAACAGATCATGTCTTCAGATGCCTCCCTTAAAGAGTGAAGTTTGACATTCAATTCTGCAATGATCAATCCTTCAAAAAAAATATCATGCTAAATTTTGAAAAAGAAACAACAATCAAAATTATGACATTACATTAATGAGAAAGGACGATTACAACTCTGAAATCCAAAATGAATAAAATGCCTGTAAAGATTTTTCTTTTTTTATTTTTTTGTAGGTCAATTTACAATTTTATGCTTTGCAAATTTCATTCATTTGAATTTTAAAATTAAAATTCATAAGCACAATCGGCTATGGTTATAACCAAAATGTAACTCATCCTTATTCATTTGAGGACAGCTCCGTATCTAAAAGTAATTAAGCAATATTTTAAAGATAATATAAAGAGAAAAACCTTTTGGATGACCAAATATAATTATATGAATGTTTAAGTTTTCTAATAGAAATTGCACTTAGAAATAATCAAAGGTTTTGGTTAGACCTTGCCAATTTATTTTGAATACTTCTATTTTACACATTAAAACCGTAGATAAACGTGCATATTTTTGGACATTTATCAAGGTAAAGATTAATGGAAACTGAAACAATATCAAGGGAAAGAAAGGTGTTCGTGCAAGTTCAAAGTTTTATGGAACTAGTAGTACTTCATAGTTGAGGATATGGGACGGACAAGTAATAACGTTTCTGCTACAAATTTGTGTGGATATCCATACCAAAATTATATTTGAAAATGCACAAAAAAGATGAAATTTAACTTTACATTACTGATGTTTGATAATAATGCCTTATGGATGACAGCAAATGAAAGAAAACTATATTTTTCCTTCCACTTTCCATCAAGTTAATGCCACATCAAAAAATAATAAGAAGATATGTTTGTAAAAGAATTTTTTCATTCATACAAGAATAAAGGGTACAATTTTACACACGATACCATACCAATTAATTCCTATTCTAATGCCTATAAATTAGCCTTTGACTTTTACTAGGATGGCAACTAACTAATCAAATTAATATACAAAATATTCTCTTTCCTATTTTATTTAATTGTCTTTAACACTCCCTCTCAAGTTGGAGTATATGTTAATAACACCCAACTTGCTAAGTAATGTCTCAAACTGCAGTGTGCTTATCGCCTTGGTGAATAAGTCCGCAATTTGATCATTGGTCCTCACATGTGCTGTTTTAATCAAGCCTTCTTAAATTTTCTCACGAACTAAGTGACAGTCAATTTTGATGTGCTTTGTTCGTTCATGAAAGACTGGATTTGAGGCAATGTGTAAAGCAGCTTGATTGTCACAAAACAACATGAGTAGTTGGGGATGTTTGATTCCTAGGTCTTTCAAGACATTCTTCAACCAAGTAATTTCACAACAAGTAGTAGCCATAGAACAATATTCTGCCTCTGCAGTTGATCGAGCCACCGTAGTTTGCTTCTTTGTCTTCCAAGAAATGGGTGATTGTCCAAGAAATATGCAGTACCCTATTATGGACCTTCTTATATCTTTACAGCGTGCCCAATCCGCATCACAAAAGGCCTTTAATTGAAGTGTGCCCGTAGAGGGTAGTAAAATGCCTTGTCCTGGTGCTTGCTTTATGTATCTAAGAACTCTATATGCTGTTTCAAGATGTGGCACACATGGTTTGTCCATAAACTGACTTAAAACATGAACTGCATAGACCAAATCTGGTCTAGTGATGGTCAAATAGATCAATCTTCCTACAAGACGCCTATACATTGAAGGGTCATACAGAAGGTCTCCATCAGATTATGTAAGAGCCAAATTTTGTTCTATGGGAAACCTTGCTAGTTTAGCTCCTATAAATCCAACATCTTCTAATATCTCTAATGCGTATTTTCTTTGAGAGAGAGAGATGCCTTTCGAAGACCTTGCCACCTCTATTCCCAAGAAATATTTGAGTTGACCAAGGTCCTTGAGTTTGAATTGTTTGGATAAAAATTCCTTTGAGTCTTGGATATGTTGCATATCATTGCCTACTAAGATCACATCATCAACATATACAAGAATTGCTGTTAAACTACCTTTGTGAGATTGGACGAATAATGAATAATCTGCCTTTGATTGTTAAAAACCAGCAAGCTTAAGAGCTAAAGATAATTTCAGAAACCATTGTCGAGAAGCTTGTTTCAAGCCATAGAGTGACTTGTTGAGTTTGCATACTCGAGTCTCCCCCTTTCATCCGAATCTTGGAGGTAGGGACATGTATACATCTTCATCAAGACCGCCATGCAAAAAGGCATTGTTGACATCAAGTTGGTGGAGATGCCATCCTTGAATTGCAGCAACACTAAGTAGGGCACGCACAGTAATAGCTTAGCAACTAGGGCAAAAGTCTCTCAATAATCAAGTCTTTCAACCAGATTGGCAACCAAATGAGCCTTGTAATGCTCTATGGTTCGATCAGAGTTGAGTTTCACCTTGTACACCCATTTATATCCTATTAGTTTCTTGCCAGGTGGGAGAGGCATAAGTGTCCATGTATTGTTTGCTTAGAGGGCATCGATTTCATTGCGCATGGTTATGCACCACAAAGGATCCTTCAGGGCCTGTAAAAAACTAGCTGGTTCCTTTGCAATGGTTAAAGAAGTGGTGAAAATTTTATGAGAGGGGGATAATTAGTCATATGAAAGGACCTGAGAAAGATTGTGTGGCATACCTGAAGTGGTGACCATGCTAGAGGTTGATGAGGGGCTAGGCCTAGACGGGAGGACTGCTTCCACATGATAATTTTGAAGAAAGAAAGGACGTTTGGTTGGTCTTGTAGATTGACGGTGTACAGGGGCAGGTGTGGAAGTAGGTGGAATAATATGATAAGAATTGTTGACAACATTCTCGAGGTCATCATGATCTGGTGGAGCAGATGTAGGTGTCTCAATGGAGTTTTGCGAGATGATAGGATCATCATAGAAAACGAATTTATCAGGAGTGGGTGTAAAGGATGTCTCAATGGCAGCGGAAGCATTTTTGAAGGGGAATTCTTGTTCAAAGAAAGTAACATCATGAGACACAAAAACTTTGTGGAGCTCAAGATCATATACTCGGTGCCCTTTTTTTCCATAAGGATAACCAAGAAAAATACACTGAGTCGCACGTTTATCAAACTTAGATGACCTTTGGGCATGAGTGGAAGCAAAACATAAACATCCAAACACTCTTAAGTGTGAGTAATTGGGTGTTGAATTAAAAAGCCGCTCATAAGGTGTTTTCCCTTGCAAGATGGACGTAGGTGTGTGATTTATAAGGTATGCAGAAGTCAGAATGGCATCCCCCCAGAAGGTTTTAGGAAGATGAGCCTGGAAAAGTAAAGCTCGTGCCATAGTTACCAAATGTCTATGTTTACTTTCAACCACCCCATTTTGTTGCGGAATGTCAACACAACTAATGTGATGGATGATCCCTTTGGACATATAATAGTCTTTAAGTGTGAACTCATGGCCATTGTCACTATGCACAACCTTAACCTTGCAAGAAAATTGAGTTTCAACCATACTAATAAAATTGATTAGGTGGATTTGAGTTTCAGACTTATAATGCATCAAGTATACCCAAGTGCACCTAGTAAAGTTATCAACAATGGTGAGAAAATATTGGGCTGCAGAAATAGATGCAACGTGGTATCCACCCCAAATGTCAACATGCAATTTCTCAAAAGGTGTGTGACTAGAAATTTTACTCAAGGGAAAAGGCAATCTGGTCTGTTTTGCTAAGGGACAAACCGAACAGTTATGTTTATAGCAAATCTTATTATTCAAACTAAGAAATAATACAGACACTTTATTGAAGGGTGTCCAAGGCGTTGATGCCAAGGAACAGAGAAAGAGGGAATGACCGAATTACACGAGGAGATCTGTGCTTCATCAAGATAGTAGAGTCCCCCATGTTCAGTTCCCGTCCCAATCATCTTCCCCGAGCATAGGTCCTGTATCACACAAAAATGAGTAAGAAATGTGATGGTACAAAAGGAGTAGTGAGCAAGCTGTGTTATGGAGATGAGGTTTAATTGAAAATTTAGGACACATAAAACATTATCAAGAACCAAACTAGAAGAGAACACAACTCGACCAACATGTGTAACATCAGCAATGGATCCATCTGGCAGTTCTACTGTCTTATTTCTAATAATTTTTGAAGTAATAAACAATTCAGGGTTACAGATGATATGATCAGTTGCTCCACTATCAAGGATCCATGTGGTTTTCTTGCCTTGAGGTGAAAAACAAAGAACTTTACCTGAAAGTTCATCATGAATTGAAGAATTACCAACTTGATTTGCCATGGAAGACTTATTATACTTAAGCATTTGTAGGATTTGTTGGCACTATTCCTGAGTGAAAGGCAATGAATTGGGTATGTCAGCTTTTTCAACTTGGTGCAAAGCAACAAATTGATTACTTTGCTTTGCTATAGTCGTTCGGGATGATTGATCCTTTTTCAGTTTTCGACAAAGATCAATTGTATGGCCCTTCCATCCATAATAAGAGCACTTCAAATGTGCCCAGCAGTTGTCTGTGCTATGTCCATCTTTTCGACAGTTTTCACACTTATGATTCCTGTCCTTCTTTATGGATCCTTGATTGCAAATGTTGCTGTCTCAGGTTGACCTATATTCTTTCCTGAAGACACATCTCTTTGTCATTCATGTCTAAGCACAAGGGAATAAGCCTTACTGACCTTGGGAAAGGGATCCATTGTCAATATTTGTCCCCGTATTGTTTCAAAGGATTCAGTTAATCCTATGAGAAACTTGATGGTTTTCTGTGTTTCTCGATAGGAGAGCTCTTCCTTCATAATTCCACATTGGCAAGCTACAATAGGAAAAAGAACATCTTTTTCATCCCATAATCCTTTGAGTCTGGTAAAGTAGGAACTGACAGACATGGTTCCTTGAATACAATCATGTATCTTGTTTTCAATGTGGAAAAGTTGGACACTATTTACTTGAGAGAAACGCTTCTGTAGTGCATCCCAAACTGCCTTTGCTCCATCACAATAGAAAACACTTGCTGCAATTTCCTTGGAAAGTGAACCTAATATCCAAGTCTTGACGCGATTGTCACAACGAATCCATTGTTGTAATTCGTCTTCTACATCTTCATTTAGTCGTAAAATCGATCCATCAACAAATCCATATTTGTTTTTGACTGTCAAGGCCATAGTCATGGAGTGATTCCATGTGCTGTAGTTTTCTTTAGTGAGAACTTGTGATACAAGAACCAATCCAGGTTGATCTAAGTGGTGAAGATACAAAGGATGATTGGGATTGTCAAACTTGGATGCCATGCTCAATTGAGTTGGCTTGTTTGTATCTCCCATGGCTAGTATTGGAATGAGCAGAAGTTTTTAGATTCCCAGATTCGATGCTCTGGTACCATAATAAGATATGTTGGTAAAAGAATTTGTTCATTCATAGAAGAATAAAGGGTACAATTTTATACACGATACCATACCAATTAGTTCCTATTCTAATGCCTATAAATTAGTCTTTGATTTTTACTAGGATGGCAACTAACTAATCAAATTAATATACAAAATATTCTCTTTCCTATTTTATTTGATTGTCTTTAACAAAAAATGCTTCAAAATACGAGAAATGGAAACCTACATATGTAGCTCAACGGGTCCTAATTTCCTTAAACAACATCATCAAATTTACATGAAAAATATGAGAAAATGTGGAATTTAGGGTCATAGGTGGGAACAGTTTATCATTCGCATTCCCCATTAAACCATTAACGTTTGTTTAACTTGTAAGTAGAATGTTGAACTCAACTAAATTGTGATTGGATTCTTGTAAGAATTTTATGTCGAAGAACTTGACAAAATTCAATACTTATTCACTATTTAAAGACACTTTGTTGTGCATTATCTTTGGCCCAAACCTCAGGATGAATAGTCCCTTTTGCTCAAACTCTTTCTACCTTTATGCCTCCCTCTGATCCAAAAAGAAAAATTCTTACTTCCTTTTTAATAATAAAAAAGAAAGAATCTTTACAAAATACCAAATTAGATAAGAGTTTGCAATTTTATGAAGTAGTATTTGATCTTAGGAAGTCATGAGCGTCGGGTTCAGTAGTCAGAAATGTCTATCTATAAAATATGTTTGTTTGTTTCTCTCTCTCTCTCTCTCTTTTTGAGTAACTTTCACTGTACATCTATTCAATCGATATATATATATATATATAGGAATTAGTTGTGGGTGGAATAAAAGTAACCCAAATAAATATAGATGTAGGATGGTATTTTCACGTAACAAGGTCAAGTACTTCTTTTCCCAGTTTTGGTTTTCAGTAGGCTTGTTTCAGAGTAAATTTGCAAGATCAGAAACAAACCAACAGGACTGATTCCCCTTAATTTGCAGTAACCAATTTGAAGGGACAATACCGGATTCTTTTCATAATCTGCATGTATTAACCCAACATTTGCAGTGGCCAGGCAAACATGGATCAGAATCAATGTTTGTGTGGGCTGGCAATTATGATCAATACTTTCATGGGTTCAGTAAAGAGGTTGAAAACTGACTTCAATAGATTCTCTGTCCCCATTTCCTCCGGATTGGGGAATTTAAATTCCCCAATCAAATTGAGGGAGATACACCACGGTAATTTACATTTCCAATTACATCACTTTAGTTGCATTCTTAGAAATCTCTCTTAGATCATCTTTTGGAGCGAATTCCTTAAAAATCTATCTTAGATGCACAAGCGAGTGCCTAAATGTTGTGCAATTTAACATATATTAGAATAATTCATCACATTGCAAAAATTTAGAATTAATGATATGTTGAATAAAAGCAAAAATGCATTGCTATTCTCTGCCTAACCAAAATTATATGGATGTAGAAACCATTTTCTAAAGATAACATTTTTTCTATGCAAAGCAATATAAAGGATGTCAGCTGGGCCTTATGAGCCGGCCCTTCATATATGCTGCCCCTTGGTCATAATGTTGAGTTGGACTCCTAGGTTTTTTGGTGGGAGGCCTTTTGGTCATTGCAAGCAGACAAAAATATACTGGATCATACTGGATGCGGGAGTTAGCCTTTTTTGGACTAACTTTTTCTTTTAAGACTAATTAATTGTAAAATGCGGAAAAAAAAAAAGGGATTCAGACAAAGTCATCCTTCAAAGGCAGTGGTCTCTTTAAGCTCATTGAAACAAAAATTTTATTCGTAGCTGAAGTCAAGTTTTAATGAATGACATATTGACATTCACTTCAATTAGAGATTGGTAGGAAGGAAAATTATTCAATTTGAACAACAGGGCCTTTGATTTGTTAGCAAAGAAAATTATGCATATTTAAATATATGGTTGTTATTCCCTATTGAATATCTTACTACTTCATGAGCTATGCACAAGTTTTTTTTTTTTTTTTGTGCTCCTAACCCTCCCCACATCCTTTCCACTCCCAACTAGTAATCATAGGATTCAAATCTTGAATCTAACTGTGGAAAATCGTTCCCTTGAGCTATGCACAAAGTTAAGTCCTCTAATAATGAACTTGAATGCCCATATTACTTAACCTTTATTCCTATAATTTTTAAAGTAATGTCCAAATAATGGATATCCAAACAGACTAAATTTCCACCTTGAAGGATGTCTCATTCTTGAGAACTATCGGGCACCTATCTACTCTTCGTTGTGGCAGAGAAGTTCATAGTCAAGTCTAAAAGACCAGCATTTTCCACAGTTACTTGGATATTTTTCATGGAGGTCAAATCATTGCTTTTTAATACGAACCGGTGTCATGGAGGTCACGATTTTTCCACTCCTACATGTTGGTTGGTTCAATGGTTTCTGGTTATAGAATCTCACACACACACATATTACATTTTTCGTAAACACATTTTTTAATTACATTTTTACTTCACATATATTAAATTACTATAGTATATTTTTCTACAAAAACTCTAAAACAATAACAATCTAAATGGGCTATCGAGCATAATCCACCTATAAATTGGATGGGCACATTATACAGTGTGTTATTCTTGCACATTCTATTACTTGATATATCCTGAAATGATGAGTCAACATGATACAAAATTGAGTCGCAGATAATGAAATTTTCTCATATTAAGATTTCTAAGAAATCAATTCAAACATGTCCTCATGTAATTTGAATAACACTCATAATTAGAATCTTCAAAAGTTTCACACGTTAACTAGGAAACCAGTGAAAGTTTTGGCTACCACCAACTATAGGAGACATATTTTCAAGTTTTTAAAACTTTCTTCTATTACCGACAGCAGGACCGAGAATATTCCTCACAGTCTTCCTCAACTATGTCACACATTGGCCCATGAAGAGAAAGACTAAGCTAGGAGATGAAGTCAATTGTTATTTTCTTGGCACCGTTCATCGCCTTCCTCAACTATTATGTTTCTTTCTTAACGCTTTGAAATTTGACTCATTTTTTCATTTGTTAATACCTTAATTTTAGCCTATTACACAATATTATTAATTCAATTCCATTAGTCCAACGTGAAGAAGGAGTTTTTTTTTTCTTTTCATTCTTAAACTCTTTTTGAATATTGGGTGTAAAAAATAATTTATTTATTAAATGAACATTTAGATGTTTAAAATTTCTGTTGCAATTTTAATTTGTGCTATTGAATACAAAATGATCCGTGCAAATACGTAGGAAAGAAAATAGTTAAGTAATACAACTTTCAATTAAAATTTTGTTTAGGAGTGAAGTGACTTTTAAAAAGTTGAGATGTAAGTAAATTCTATTGTCAAGCAAACTTAATTAAAAAAAAAAAAGCACCAAATGCACTAAGTACTCGATAGGGTTATCAAACACCTCCTATATTGTTGATGATACTTTAATCTAGTGTTTAAAGTTAAGATCCTGCAGATTAGAGATTTTGGATTCAAAATCTCTTCACTGCTCCTCTGCTGCTTAAAAAAGAAAAAAAAATCTTAAATCTCCATGAGAGAGAGAGAGAGAGAGAGAGAGAATCTCCTAAGTCTACTTTCCAATCCCATGGCCTTGCTTTTCTTCTTCAAAGATTAGGACTAGGATAAATCTCCATGAGAGAGAGAGAGAGAGAGAATCTCATAAGTCTACTTTCCAATCCCATGGCCTTGCTTTTCTTCTTCAAAGATTAGGACTAGGATATTAAGTACGTGTACTTCTTGCTTTTCTTCTACGAAGATTAGGACTATTATGCAAGGCACGTGGACCTATTAGGACTATGAGGGTTGGTCAGTAGACCTTTCTAGAAAGGAAAAGGAATAGCTATACCTTCTTGACTATCTATCGTATGAAAAGAAAAGAAAAGAAAATTAAGGTAACATGAGGACTTGTCCAAAGAGATGGGTTGTCCCCCGAGGCTGAGGTCTGTCCAAGACTACGAGTCTACTCTTTATCATGGCGTACAAGACT
This sequence comes from Gardenia jasminoides, assembly GCA_013103745.1. Taxonomy (NCBI): domain Eukaryota; kingdom Viridiplantae; phylum Streptophyta; class Magnoliopsida; order Gentianales; family Rubiaceae; genus Gardenia; species Gardenia jasminoides. The sequence goes on from CM023099.1 coordinate 36,227,957, forward strand.
ATAAATGGTTAATGCAGCCACACATATTCCACAACAATTCTACCAGTCATGCTCCTGTGATTACAGTCTTTATAATGGCAAAGCGTAGTTTAATTTGTCCTAACATGATGAGTCAAAGTAATTGTGAACCCTTGATATATTGGAATTATTTTTAGGGTGGAGTTAAATTCACACCCCTAGCATTAAGATGACAATAAAGCTATAGGACTTTGATAGAAACCTTTTTTCAATAGAAAAACTTGTCTTTCACACAATAAAAGATGTTTAAAAAATCAATCATAAATTTTAATTAATTAAAATTATTTGAAACCATTGTTGTAATTATTGATCTGCTAGTGTTTTCTAGAATTATGTTTCAATCAACTTTGAAGTGCAACGTGCTAAAAAGGAAAAATTATTTTCTTAACATTCTTTTTTTAAAAAATTCTCTCATCTCCTCTTACATGATAAAAAGAGATAAAAAAAAAAGATATGCTCTCCACCAAATAAGAAGAAAAAATAAATGCCATCAAAGTGAATGGAAAAAATGTTAGAAATCTTAAGAGCATTCATAATGATGCAAATGTTAATCTAAATCAACACCATCTATTTTTCACCCAAAAAAAAGCTTTTTTTTTTTATTGAAAAAGCTTCTACCAAGCCCCATAAATCCTATGGACATTTTGGTTAACTTGATTATAAGGGTATGGAATTAGATTATGAAAGTATGGATTTAGGTCCATCCTCTTTTTTTTTTTTTTTGTACAATTAGTACTTCCAACTTTTACTCAGAACTAGAGGAAAACTTTGATAGGCTATTTGAACAATGACAATATTAGATTTTAGAATAATTTAGTTGTAACAATTTTTATTCCTATATCATTTAACCTTTTTCTCTCGTGAATGCCTTTACTATCCAATCATGCTCGTAAGTTTCTATGCACAGAAATTTGTAACAATTTTAGTCAACACTTCACTATGTTATAATGATTTTCATTAAATTATTTCAAAAAATTGCCAACCAGTGTCAATTATAAAGTTTCATTAAAAAAAAAAAGAAAGGGCATAGTTTGTGAATTTTCTAACGAAAATCAATTCAAGCATAGCAATATTTCTTCTATAATTTTGGAAACATTTATCTTGATGATTCTTAAATAGTTTCCAAGAAATTAAGAGACAACCGAAAGAATAGTTGGCTACTATGCATAATACACATCTTTTCGAATCTGAGGCCGCATCAGTTGAACTTTGTCATGTTCAAATTTGTTCATATAATTCTAATGATACCTGGCCAAAATATTGTAAGAATTACAAGAACGATTTTGAATTGAATAGAACCTAACTTATGAGGCCATGTTTCCACGTCTTTCAGCTTTTAAAATGTGCTTCTGATTTCTCTAATGTGGACAATGGGAGCAAGAATATTAAGTATGCCAATATGTCATAGAAGCCCTGAAGGAAGACTTGTCCAAAGACCCTGCAAAAAATTTAAGTCAAGTAATTTTGTCACTACTCGTTGAGTCAAGTCTTCCAAGTTAATATTCCACCCACAAATTCTTCCAAGTTGAGGGGTCAACCGGGTTTGGAGCATGTGTCATAACTTTCCAAAATTTGGTGATGGTTAAGAACATTTGGCCATTACGATTTACGTGCAGAAGAGTGAGTTCGTACACTATAACTCAAGCTCTATAAAAGACTCATTTTCGCCCTTCTAAAATTTATCAAACAATCCAAAATGGAGAACCTAAATTGGCTTTCTATAATATCAGCTCAACTTCTCATACTGCAATGTGCAATTGCTTCCTCTTTTTCCATGCACCATTTGTGCCACCATGATGAAGGCCTCGCATTGCTTCAGTTAAAGGAGCAATTCAAGATTAATCCATCCAATGATTTTTCTTCCAACTGTGATTACAATGGTCAGATTTCTTATCCAAAGATTGCATCTTGGAATGAGAGTACAGATTGCTGCACTTGGGATGGAGTCACATGCCGCAAGATTGATGGTCATATAATTGGCTTGGATCTCAGTTGCAGCCAAATTGAAGGAGTCATCAGTCCAAATAGCAGCCTCTTCGGCCTTCCTCAACTCCAGAAACTAAATTTGGCATTCATCAATGATTTCAAGGACTCACAAATTTCTCACCAGTTCAGTGGATTAACTCAACTGACACACCTCAACCTCTCAACTTCAAATTTCAATGGCCAAATTGCATCAGAAATATCTCACTTGTCCAAGTTAGTTTTACTTGATCTCTCTCTGCATCCTCCCAGCTCCACTGTTTTACAGATTTGAAAATCATGATTTTCAAATGCTTCTACGAAATTTAACCAAGGTAAGTGTGCTTTGTCTTTCTGCTGTACATATAGCGTCTGAGGTTTCAATGAATTTTTCTTCTTCCTTAACATATCTAGATCTTAGCAGCACAGGAATCCATGGTAAGCTACCAGGTCATGTTTTTGAAACGCCGAACATGCGAGCACTCGTATTATGTAGCAATCCAAATCTCACCGGTATTTTACCTAAGTTTAACTCCAGCATATCTTCTCTGAAAGTCTTAGATCTCAGTTTCACCAACTTGTTTGGTGAACTTCCTATTTCAATTGGCTGCTTGAAATCCTTAAACTCCTTGAATTTATTTGGCTGTCAATTCTCTGGTTCTGTTCCCGAATCCATTGGCAACCTTTCAAAACTCAATGACTTGGTACTGGGTTCCAACAATTTTGCCAGACAAATCCCAAGGAGTATTTCAAATTTAGTGCAGCTGAAGACTCTAGACCTTTCAGGCAACCGATTTCAAGGTCCAATTCCTGATTCTTTCACCAATCTCCAAAAACTAACCTCTCTATCACTTTTTTCTAACAGTTTAGTAGGTCCATTGCCACCTTCAGTTGTCAACCCTACAGGGCTTGTAGACTTAGACATCAGACACACTTTGCTATCTGGTCCACTTCCTTCCAATGCATCTGGGCTCCAAAAACTCATCAGTTTTAAGTTGACCCATAATTTGCTCGATGGCACACTTCCACCATGGTTGTTTCAACTTCCATCGGTGATTTTCTTAGATCTTGCATTTAATCATTTCACTGGACAATTGCCAGATTTCACAAGAAATTCTTCATTGACTTTTCTCTATTTGGATCATAATAAATTACAAGGTCCCATTCCCAAATCAATATCTACACTCGGGAACCTAATATGGCTTGACCTTTCGTCAAACAATTTCAGTGGCATTGTTGACTTGATTATGTTCTCGAACATGAAAAACCTTGTTTACCTTTATCTTTCCTCCAATACATTAGTATGTAGAAGCGACAACAATGTGTCACTTGTTGGCCTTGGACAGTTGGGGTTATCATCTTGTGGGTTGAATGAAATTCCAAGTTTCATTCAAAACTCAAAGAGTTTGTCATATTTAGACCTCTCCAGGAACAACATTTCCCGAATTCCCAGTTGGTTTACTTCCATGGCTTGGGATTCGCTAATTTACCTAAATCTGTCTTATAATGCTATATCTACTCCTTTCATACTACCTTGGAAGAGTATTACTGTATTGGATATTCGATCAAATCAGCTCCAAGGTTCGCTGCCGATCTCAATATGCAATTTAGAAGTCCTCTTCTTTCTTGACATGTCTGAAAACAAATTCAGTGGTGAGATTCCACATTGTTTCAGAAACTTCAGTAGTGGACTGGCTGTGCTCAATCTAAAAAATAATCGCCTCCAAGGAAGCATTGGTATGGCCTTTGCACCGAGCAACGCTTTGAGATATCTTGGATTACAGGGCAACCTTTTCGAAGGGCACTTGCCAAGATCTTTGGTGAAGTGTGAAAAATTGGAAGTCTTCGATGTAGGGAATAACAAAATAAATGGCATGTTCCCTACATGGTTGGAAAATCTGAAGGAGCTCATAGTTTTGGTTCTGAAATCAAATCGATTCTTTGGACCCATAGACACTAATTTCAGAACAAAAAGCTCATTCAAGAAGTTGCAAATCATGGATCTATCCAACAACGAGTTCACAGGTGCTGCACCTATAGGACTTCTAACAAGCTCGAGAGCAATGATGAATTCAGACAGAACTGAATCAGACGCAGTGTACATGGAAGCTGGTTATATCGGTTACGACAATGCTTACAGATATTCATTGAGCATATCTGTGAAAGGGCTATCAATGGAATTACCCCAAATCATAACAACTCTCACAGCCATTGATTTATCAAGCAACAGATTCAGTGGAGAGATTGACAACAGGATCGGTAACCTGGTTGGCCTCAAGGTTCTGAACTTATCCCATAACAGATTCTCTGGCCATATTCCCTCCTCCTTTGGGAATTAAGTTCCCTTGAATCATTGGACATCTCCTGCAACCAAATTGATGGAGAGATCCCATGGCAACTTACAATGATGACCTCGCTTGAATTCTTAAACCTCTCACAGAATCATCTTGTGGGACGCATTCCTCAAGGTAACCAATTCAATACATTTCCCAATGAATCATACAAGGGGAACTCGGGACTGTGTGGACTCCCACTAACAAAGAGCTGCAGCAAATCTGATTTCGAGGTGCCACCACCAGTTCCTATAGATCAAGAAGAAGAGCAATCAGATTTCTTCAGTGGATTTACGTGGAAACCAGTGATTATAGGATATGGTTTTGGAGTTGTCCTTGGACTCGCTTTGGGATGTCTAATGTTTGCAACAGGGAAACCACAATGGATTGTAATGTTTGTTGAAGAAGCGACATATAAATGGAGAAAACAGAAAACTCGTTACAGTTCCAAGTCAATAAACTGGTTGGAATATCAGACATATAACTTCAGAGGCATCAAAGGGGAACTCGTTAAAGATCCAATCCAACTACAGTAATGAAGCAGACCTTTCTGTATGTAAGATGTTATCAAGAAATAGAACGTCTATTAAACAATACCAAATTCATCTTGAATCGATTATGGATAAACCTTAGTTTCTTTCTTTTTCTTATTTCCTTTTAAGAAATTTAATTGTTTCTCATGTTTTCTCCCTTTTTTTAACTGTTTCTCATCTTTTCTTATTTCCCCCTCTCTATGAAGCAAGCAAAATGATGCTAGAAATAGAGAATGCACATTGTTAAAGTACTCAATAAGCAAAACTATTTAAGTTAACATGATATTTAATTTTTTTTCTAGGTCAGTTTGAATAACAATTTGATTAAATTCCATTAAACAAGTTCACATGCATTTTTAGACATGACTACATTTTCCTAAGGAAAAGAAGTGGAATTTGCACACTAGTTGTCTTTTGTTGGCAGTATTAGGCCATTATGCGCCTTTTTAAGTTTTTTTCTTTTTTGCTTTTTGAGCATCTTTCAAGTTTTAATAAAGGAAATAAATACGAGCAATTCATAGGAACCCTAAGACCTTGGAAAGTATTTAAAATCCATGAAGATTTGTCCATTTCACATGAAATGGATGGTTATGTAGACAATTTGGATGGTGTAATTGCCATTGGAGTAAAAGGAAATAGATTTTTCCTGAAGTCCCTGTTGAAAGAGAATTGCTCTATTAGATTTACAATTTGAAGTTCATGAATATGCACACAACTCTTTCATTAAATGGGGAAAATTTTGAATACGACAATTGGGTAACTACAGATGTTGAAGCAGTGCTGGTTTCTTGTAGGAACGTTTCAGGATAAAGGATAATTGGAGCTAGCTTGCTGTTGAATAGGGAATAGAGTTTCGTTGTTTTTGTAGTAGTATGATATCGTTTTCCCTTTTGTGTTTGATTTGTTGGCTTTATAGTTGGTTGATATACTTAAGGGTGGTCTACCTCTGTGTGTAAACGGCCTTTTCTAATCAATAAAAGTGCTAATAAGTTGCCCAAAAGAAAAAATGATTAATCTTTCTTACACTAATAGTATATACTAGCATTATGTCTCATGCTATGCACAGGAACTACAATAGTTAAAAATAATTTAAATTTTACAATAAAATAGTTAAAAGCTTCACTATCATCTTTTTTTTTCCTAGGGTTTCCTGCAAGGAGTGGACCCCATAGACTAATCCCCTGCCCCCCGCAACTTGCAGGCAACGAGACTCGAATCAGGGCCAGCGCCTCATCTTCAGCAGCCCCATGCCACCAGACCAAACCCTGGGGGGCAAAGCTTCACTATCATCAAAGACTATTTAAAATTCTTACAATTATATACTGTTTAGTGATTCTCAAATTTGTTGAATTTGAAAGCAATTTAGATTTGGTTGTATTTTGTAGAATTTTTTGTAATTTATCAAAATAAGGCTTATAATATGGTCAGTATTAAATGTAGAAAAATATTTGACAGACTTTTACTTATTTTTGAAATTCTAAAGTGGTAATAAATGTGGTAGAACTCTTTGAGGATTGAAACTATTGTGAATTTTATAGAATTGTTTGTAATTTGGGTGGATAAGTTATACAGTGTGTACTAATACTTAAAAAATTAGAAATAATTGTAAACTCTACAAAAATTAGGAAAGAAATCTTCTAGAAGTTTTGAGCCAAGGAATAGCATATAGTACAGGTATAGATATATAAATATTAATGCTTAAAATATGCAAAGATTTTTTTTACACTAATTATTTTTGTAGAGTTGGAAGTAATCACTTCGAAAAGATATTATTAATTTTTTTGATGAAAAGATAAGATACAGAAAATATAATTGTAATAGTGAAATTGATTATTTTTATATAATTTAGAAGCATTATATCCTTACTTGAATTCTTTACAATAAGACACTTATTAAAACTCTTTATTTGTATAAAAGGATAAGAGAAAAAAAATTTATCACTTTTACATTCATACAGTAGTCAAACATTGATGTTTATTAGTTTGTTAAATAATTTAATTAAATTACTAATATCCTATACAAAAGCATTTGACAAATGACAATATACATTTATATTTGCAACTAAGGGAAGCGTTGAAGTATAAAATTTGACTTAGAAAGAACAATTGATGGTCAATTTTTTATAATAAAATGGTTAAAAATTTTATTATCATGGAATTTAGATTTTATAATATTTGGTAGAACTGTTCGTAATTCTCTTCATAATAGTTTAGAGTAAGATATTGTGATGTGATTAATGTTATATGTAGAAAAAAAATTGATAGGCATTTACTTGTTTTTCAAATTTTAAAATGGTAACAAATGTGATTTTTTTTTAGTCTTCTTTGATAATTGAAACTATTGTTGATTTTGTAAGAATTCTTTATAATTTAGAAAGATAAGTTATAAAGTGCAAATTTTAAACGGAGGTTTTTAGTTTGTTCATGTGGCGTAGAATTCCTTGACAATTGAAACTATTGTTTATTATTTTTATAAAATTTAAAAGCATTATATCATTGCTCAAACTCTTTATAATAAGACAATCAGCAAAACTCCTTATTTGTACAAAAGGATTGAGGGATAAATTTAACAGTGATGTTTATTTGGAAGGGGTTTGGGTTAGGTTTGATGCCACAGGGGAGGAAGTGTAAATGAGAGGTCTTAAATTTGAAACCTCCTACTTGATGTTTTTTAGTTTGTTAATCAATTTAAATTAAATTTCCAATATCCTATATACAAAAACATTTGCAAATGACAACATATGCTGTTTGTGATTTGCAACTAAGGGAAATGTTAAAATAGAAAGTCATTTGCAACTAAGAGAAAAGTTAAAGTAGAAATTTTAAATTTTATTTAGAGAGACTTATTGATAGTTAGTTTAACTAATTTTTTAAAATTAACTAATAAGTTAGTTTAACAAACCATTTTCTCTTTATTTGTATCAAAGGATTGAGGAGAAAAATTTATCATCTTTACACTTATAAGGTAGTCAAACATTGATGTTTATTTGGACGGGGGATTGGGTTAAATTAGGTGCTATGGAGGAGTGAGTGTAAATGAGAGGTCTAAATTTGAAACCTTCTACTTGATGTTTATTAGTTTGTTAATCAATTTAATTAAATTTCTAACATCCTATATACAAAAACATTTGCAAATGACAATATATGCCATTTCTTATTTGCAGCTAAGCTAAATGTTTAAATGGAAAGTCATTTGCAACTAAAAGAAATGTTAAAGTAGAACTTTTTGATAGGGTTTTTCTTTGCTCCACAAATTTTAAATAACCTTTATAACCCTATATTACTGCAAGTATACGGATCGTTTATTGAGTATAAGGAAATAAGGTGTCGATCCCATGAGGAACTATGGTTTTGCAAACACTAAAGTTTAATCACTAACTTTATTATCTAGAAAACAACTAAAGGAAAGCAAATAAGTTAAGTAAAGCTAGGTAAAAGGGAGAAAGTGGTAAACCGTCCTAAGGAAAAATGAATAAGCAATTAAAACCAACCGTTAGGTGTCAAAGACATCCAATTGGTGGTAGACAAGAAATAACAAGAAAGCAAGTAAAGAAATTAGAAAGTTAGGTTAGAGAGAGTATTAAGATCAAGTTGGAGGAATCCTAGAGCTTTAGAATCCCTTGTTATGTTAAGATTAGAAGTTAGTCAAGTTTGTTATGTCCTTTCTCCAATGATTCGCTAAGGTATAACTTCCTTATGTATGCCACCACTTTCGTTAATGGTCATGTGTAGTGCAAGCTCTCATTCAAGATGAGCTAGTCACTCGGAATCGCTTTCGCCAATTCCTTAACTCCTTGGAATCTTCCTTGACCTATTTTCATAGAAAAGAGAGAAACAAGTTAAATAAGGTCAATGAAGTTATAGTATAAAACCACAACCAACCAACTATATTCACTACTTTAGTGAGAATATAAGTTAGTGTTTAAGAACTTAGATCTTATTGAAGGCAAGTTTTTCATTGCTCATCAACATCAAATCAATTATAGTTGGTAGCTAATCAACCATAAAGCATAAGCACAAGTCTTAAACTAGCAAAAGCATGGAGGACATAAATAACGTAACTACTTCATAATCACAACTAAAACAAGTTTATCCTAACTCTAGGATTTAAGAGGCTTAGCTAGTCATCATGTTAAGAACATCTAAGCATAAAACAAACTTGCACAAAGCCATGAAAGTTAAGCACAAGAGACAAGTAAGGAAGAAGGAATCTTATTCAATTTCTTGAAGTTGAATCCTTGAACTTCTTCACAAGTTAATCTCCCAAATACAAAGTGCAAGATTCCTCACAACTTTCACTTTAAACTCTCTTTGGAAGTTACAAACTAAGAACTAGAACTAAACTAATGAACTAGAGCTATTCTCTAGTCTTTTTCTCTCTTTAGTTCAATTATCAATTCTCCAAAAGGCCCTATTTATAGAAGATTACATCCAAATGCATCCAAAATTCTATCATGTGAATGCAAAACAAGTTGGCCTTCAAAAGTCAAGGAAAATGGCTTCTTAAATCTCTTTGTTTTCATGCATTGAATCCTTTGAATTTCAATCCTCAAATGAGTTGTAATGTTGTGTTTTGGATATGCCATGAGTTGTTTCTTCAATCTTCCAATATTCCTCACGTAACTTTGGCTGAAATTCGTCCAAAAACTGAGCTGGAATTGAGTTGAAAAATCTGGAATTCGGCTGCAACTTGCAGCAGTCATTTTCTGAGGATCCGCGATATGGATCCATGAGGCAGAGGCTCGCGGATCTGCTTCCCCTAGCTCTTCTGAGAGGGATTCGCGAGCTAATCATTTCTTCAACTGTTGCTTCACGTTTTGACTCGCGAATCTCCTTGAAATTCACACAATCTGATTTTTCATCGTGAAATTATTGCGTTAATCGCTCCGACTTTTGTACCTTTGATTCCTTGATATTCCAATTGCATTTTGCATTTTCCAATTTTGAATTTCTTCACCTTCGGATGTTTCAATTTTCCAACTTTCCGTCCAAGCTCTTTTTGGAAATTTTCCACTCATTTTCTTCTCATTTGATAATTGGACAAGTAATCCTACAAAAACATGAAATTTTCACCACATTTGTCCATAGAAATTCAATTTTCATTATTGAAGCCATAAAATGCAAAATTAACTAGAAACCCTAGTTCATTAGTCACTAAAAATAACAAAAACACACAAAAACTACATAAATAAACCTATTATAAGCATGCAAAATATTGACTTATCAAACTCCCCCACACTTAAATCATTGCTTGTCCTCAAGCAATTAGAAATACAAACCAACAATGATTAAAGTGTTTGTGCACCTTTAAATTCAATTCCTCAAAACAAGGTAGATAACCATTTTGCAATCATCCATTAAACCACAAGTACTCATAATATCAAGTAAAAGAGAGTAATTATACCATAATTTCAACTTGCTCAATTCAGTTCCTCATTCCTCACCCAATTTTACACGCAAAGTGAATCATAAAGTCAATAAAATGTTCCCTAAACCCATAATTATCTTTAAGAGAGGGATTTATTCATATAACATATCAAACAGGTATTTAAATTGTGAAAATGCCTTTTGACGAGAAGATCGACATTTTTAGATGAAGAACCCTTGTTACTCAATATTTCACTTATTTGCCTACTCTTTATTTAAGTACCGTTTTACGCGAGCTAAAAACTCCCGGTTACTAAGCACATTGGAGTAGAGCTTTCACTTTTTTCTTTTTTTCTTCTTCTTTTTTTTTAAAATAGAAATGTAAATAAATATTCCCTCAAAAGAATAGTCATGAGAAAAGTACTACATTTATCAACCACATTTATCACTCTACTATATAAAATCAAGCAAAGAGAAGAAATTTCCTTAAACATACAAAATTAGGCATAATTTCCTCCATTTTACAAGATATACTTTCCTTAAATTGTACAAATTTTAATCACAAAATAGTTATCTCCAAGTTAATTGAGAAGTTGAAAGAATTTGGCACAGGATTTTCGAAAAATTTTGGCAAATTTTCACCATAACTCAATCACATAATTCCTCCCCCCCCCACACTTTAAATGCATATTGTCCTCAATGTGTAAGAAGGAATAAGAAAGAGAAGAAAATAATACTCTCCTTTTAACGTGAATGAATTGGTCCACTTTGCTCCACATCTTTGATGAGTGCCATCCGTGAACTTTTAATTCCTGAAAAATTGGACAAGAAACTGTAGGAAAAGGTAAAATTCCTTCCGTGAAGTACAGTTTGCGCTTCAGTTTGTGAATTTGGCTGGGAAGGTCTCAGAACCAGATCCGCGATCTGAGGATCCGTGAAGTATACATCGCGTTTCCCTGCGCGGATGCTCAGAAATGCCCTCTGATCCTGATCCGCGAGCTTCAGATCCGCGAGGCATGACTCGCGTATCAGCTCGCGGATCCTTCTGGAAATGTTGTTCTGCAACTTTTCTGCAACTGTTTCATTGGTGATTCAAATTCTACTATTTCCAGAATGAAAATCCTATGTATTAATTATGCAATGCATCTTCTCTAACACATGTAATATGATCAAAACAACATAATTAACCTCATTTCTCAAATCATTAACCACTAAAACACAAATTGAGGTATGAAGATGTTCACATTTTCACTATTCATCGTGCATCAAAAAGGCAAATTTTGCCATGCTTGATATTCCTACAAGATAAAACATAAAATTGGGTTAAAACATACTTAAACATGCTTAAAAACAAACTTGGGTTGCCTCCCAAAAAGCGCTTTTGTTTAAAGTCGTTGGTTCGACTCAAAAGTGTTTCTCTTTAAAATCATTTTGGAGGTGAAAAGGAACTTGTTCCTTCCCAAGGGCTAAAGCCTTTGGTTTCATTTTGCACATATGAAGCTTCCACTTTCTCCAAATCATCCTCATCATCAAACAAAGAAGGATTAGTATTATCACATATAATATGAGGAGTTTTTGAGAAACATTGAAAACAATCCCAAAGTTTACTTGGTTTTTTCCTTTTTTCTTCATTAACTTTAGGGATTTCATGTTCTATAAAGATCTCTTTTCCTTTATTCTTCACATGGAACATGTCATTGACAATTAAGCCATCATGATGCAATTCTTTAACAATATTAACTTCTTTTGGCTTAAATGCTTTTCCATGCCATAATTCAAGATCTTTATTATCATTGAGATTAAACACCAGTTCTTCTTCATTCACTCTAAACTTAATTATGCCTTCTTGAACATCAATTAGAGTGCCGGCGGTGGCTAGAAATGGTCTACCTAAAATAATAGGTAAATGAACATCTTCTTTCATATCAAGCACAATAAAGTCGACCGGAATAAAGAAATCCTTAACCTTTATAAGGACATTTTCTACCATACCAACCAGGCGCCTTAATGACCTATCCGTCAATTGAAGAGTGATGTTTGTGTCCTTCATCTCCCTTAAATCAAGTCTCTGAGTTATGGAAAGTGGCATCAACGATATACTTGCACCTAAATCACACAAAGCATTAGAGAATTGGAGATGACCAATGGTACAAGGTATAGTAAAGCTTCCCGGATCCTTGAGCTTTTGCAGGAGTTTATTTTGAATTCTTGCCGAACATTCCTCCGCCAATGCTATAGTCTCATAATCTTCAATCCTCCTCTTTTTGGACATGATATCCTTCAAAAATCTAGCATAAGAGGGAATTTGTGAAATAGCATCAATAAAAGGAATGTTAATTCTTATTTGTTTAAACATTTGAGCAATTTTCTTAAATTCCTTCTCCTTATTGTTCTTCTTCAACCTATCGGGAAAAGGAATAGAGTTAGTAGCATTCTTATGCGGAATATGAGAAGAAGGCATATCAATATCAATAGTAACATGGTTATTTTCTTCTTCTTTTTTTCTTATTTTCCTCATTTTCATCAAATTTACCATTTTTACCAAGGTTATTATCCTCTAATGTTCTACCACTCCTAAGAGTGATTGCATTCACGTGTTCTTTTGGATTAACCTCGGTTTTACTTGGAAGTTCCCCCGGTTTTCTTCCATTAAAGGCATTAGCTAATTGACCTATTTGATATTCTAAACTTCTACGCATATAGTCAATTTTCTTGTCCATTTGTTCAAACCGTTCGTTTGTACTTTGAGCATGCTTTTCTAGGGCTTTTTCTCAAGTTGGTTGAGGTTCAAGTGGTTTAGAAGGAAATCCGGGTGGATTAGAAGATCTTAGGTTTTAAGGTTGATCCCTCTACCCAAAATTGGGATGATTCTTCCATCCGGGGTTGTAAGTGCTTGAGTAAGGATTGTTTTGAGGTGATCGGTTAAAGTTGTTGGCAAAGTTAACTTGCTCAACATTTTTACACATACAAGCATCATGATTACCACCACAATTTGAACAATAAGCATTATTTACACAAGAACTTAAACCATTTCCTCCTTGTTTACTCATCATGCTGGTAAGATTTTGCATTTGAGCACATAACATGCTAAGAGTATCAAGTTCATACATACCGGCCGATCTTCTTTGGTTACCTCTTTCATTAGCCCATTGGTAATTGTTGGAGGCCATTTCTTCAATCAAATTTTGAGCTTCTTCGGTAGATTTTGCCATTAATGATCCACTGGCCGCAACATCTATGATGTTCTTGGTTGGAATTATAAGTCCTTGGTAGAAAGTTTGTACAACTATCCATTCCGGAAGACCATGATGTGGGCATCTTCTTTGGAGTTCCTTGAACCTCTCCCAAGTTTCATATAAAGATTCACCATCTTGTTGGTGAAAACCTGTGATGTCCATACGAAACTTATTAGTTTTAGCGGGAGGAAAATACTTATTCAAGAATGCTTTTACCAAATCACTCCACAAAGTAAAAGTATTGGGTGGATGAGAGTTTTGCCATACCTTTGCATTATCACAAAGTGAAAAAGGAAACAACCTTAATTTAATAGCATCATCACTTACTCCATTGTACTTAACAGTACCACATAAACCTGTGAAGTTAGCAAGATGAGTATTGGGGTCCTCAGTTGCATTTCCTCCAAATTGACTTCTTTGAATCATTTGAATGAGTTCCGGTGAAATTTCAAAGTTATTAGCATTAATAGTTGGCCTTGCCACACTTGTTTGAGCACCGGATTCATCCGACAAGGCATAGTCTCTTAATGCTCTTGGCATTGATTCCTCCATTTCTATGGATGCTTCACCTTCACTTTCCACCACAATATTTTCTTCTTGTTGTTGTTGGACACGTCACCTTCCTCTTCTCGCCGTCTTTGGATAAGAAGGCTAATTTATTTCTTTGAAGAGATTGGTGTACCTACAAGGAACAAAGAAAAATACTACAAAAATAAAATCTAGACTAATAAAACTTGTTTTAACTCTAATGTTGCACCTAGGCCTAGCTTAAGAAGCTAGTCTAGGAAAACCGTTAGTTCTCCGGCAACGGCGCCAAAAACTTGATAGGGTTTTTCTTTGCTCCACAAATTTTAAATAACCTTTATAAACCTATATTACTGGAAGTATACCGATCGTTTATTGAGTATAGGAAAATAAGGTGTCGATCCCACGAGAAACTATGGTTTTACAAACACTAAAGTTGTAGACACCAAATTTTGACTATTTCAATTGTTTTATTATGTTTTTATCTATTAATGTTTAGTTATTTATTTTTTTTGAATATTCTAATACATTTTTCTTATTTTTGTAGGTTTTTCTTTAAAAAAAAAAGAAAAAAAAAAAAGAAAAGTCAAAAGCGGACCGATTCTGATAAGTCCCAGTAACCAGTCCATGTAACTGATCATGTTTAAAAATAATAATGATTTTTCCAGAACTTCGGATCATCCTTTTCCAGCTGTAATTTCCGATGCTTGAACGATAAGAAACCTATTTAAACATTCCCCAACTCGCCCCTAATCCCTAACAACTCATCTAACGTTCAAAATTAGCCCCCCTCATCCCAAGAACATCAAAACCCTTAGTTCTAGATTTGGTGGCTATAAATAGACTAGGTTAGGGTTTAACAAAGAGGTGGAAATCTGAGAGAAAAAGAGAGAAGAGGGAGGCTGAGAGAGAGGAAAAGGAGAGAAAAAACGATCGAAAATCAAAGGAAAAAAGAGGAAAGAGAAAAGGAAAGAAGAAAGGGAAAAGCTAAGGTTTCATACTTGGGAAGATTATTCTTGAAATTTCTGCCCTCCTCTTTTGTTTAGATTCAAGCTTCCGATTCAGGTAACATCCTTCTACTTTATTTACCATTTTTTGATCGTAAAATTACTGGGAAATGTGACCTTTTGGTGGAACCAAAGTCTTGAATAGTTTTTTCTTTTAGTTTATGATATTTGATGATGATTATCAGTTGTTATATGAGCATGTTGTGTTTATAAAGCCTTGGTAAGGCTAGTAGATTTATTTTTACGTTTAAAATCAGACGTTTGATGCTTCTGTGATGATGCTGTTGTGATTCCTGAGAAATTTCTGGAAAAATGTTCTTCGTGTTTTGAAGATGTTAAGAAACGCGGACTACTTGCGCGGATTCCTCCGCGTAACGCTCCGCGTTTCCTCTTGAATGTTTGAAGATGTGAAGAAACGTGGGGTCCTTGCGCGACCTTGTTCGCGTAACGCTCCGCATTTCCTCTTGAATATTTGAAGATGTGAAGAAACGCGGGATAGTTACACAGGTTAATCGCTTCTAGCCCCACAGCTTCTCCCCCTTCCCTTTTTTTGTCTATTTGATGATGTTGATGCTTAAGATTTGGCCTTCTTCGGTTTTAGCTTGTTCTTATGATCTGAGTGATTATGTTTGGTGCTTTGAATATATCCCCCTTGCCTCTGAATATTGTGTTTGTGTTAGTGTCTGAAAACTGGAAGCAATCTTCCTGATATTTTGAAGATGGGAAGAGACGCGGACAGTTACGCGGCTAAGTCCGCGTTTCTATTCCGCGTTTCCCCTCTGTATTTTGATTTTTGCTTGTAACGCGGACTAGGTTGCGCGGCTCTACCCGCGTTTCTACTCCACGTAAACTCTCTGTTTCTGTATTCTGTTGATATTTTCTGCTCTTTTGTTCCAGAATCTTACTCTATTTCCTAATCTTGTCTATGCTGCTTGCAGAATCTGTTTAGATACCTTCTCTTTGTATTTTTGATTGATTTTTCCCTTAAATTGGTACCTTGATCCCTTTTATTGACATTGAGTCTTAGATAACCATTCCCATCATTTAAGGATTCAATTAAGGCATCACATCAAGGGATGGTAACTTCTTTCCCCTATTATGTGCTTATTATGTGTTTTTGCATGATTTTGTATGTTTTAAATTAAGTTTTCCTTTGCTTTTATTCATGTCTAGTCTTTATTTATGTTATTTAATTTTTGAGTAAATCATTTGGAGGCCTTGGATGCCAAGTTGTAATAGATATGTTTAATTTTGGCAAAAAGTGTATTTATTCTAGAAAATGTAATAGTTAGATTATTATTCCGAATTTTTCCCCTTAGAATGTATTTAGATTCCCCTCAATGTAATAATTAGGTTTTATACGCTTATTTTGCATGCTTGCATGATTATGTGTTCACTTGTTTTCCTAGGGTCTTGCATCTAGATATTATGCCTATGTGTTATGTGTTTATGTGTTTTGTGTGTTTACTTGCTTTATTATCTTGTCTACATGTTTATTGTGTAAATATATTGACGTCGCCACACTAGTCCAACGCTAGTTGTGGTCTTCTCTTTCGATTTCTCACTAATCCAATGTTAGTGAGAACCTTTGACGAGGGCTAGTCCAATGCTAGACCCTTAAATGCCGTTCATGCATTAGATACAAATTTCACACACCTTTCACTTTTAGAGTTTCCTTTCCCATTTTGCATGTTACTATTCCCCCATCCCGTATGCGAAACATCTCATTTAATTTTCCTTTTTTAGATTAGTGCATTTAAGGCATTACCCTTTGAATTAGGGAAAAGAGCGAGTATGGCTTCTTAGCCTTAGCACGCTTTTATTTCCTTCTATAAAAAGGAAGAATTAAAGTCACAAATTTAGTTCCCCGCACCCATTATGTTGCATTATCCCTCTTTAGGACATACATGTGCATTATTTTAAACTCTATCAAATTCATTCTTTAAAAATCAACTTTCTTCTTCATGTTTTAGCAATTTAAAGTCAAAAATCCGTTTTCCTTAAAATTGCATTCTTTTGGAAATTCAAGTTCCTCTTTGCACTTAAAACTGATCTTTTCAAAATTAGGACATACATGTGCACTATTTTAAACTCTATCAAATTCATTCTTTAAAAATCAACTTTCTTCTTCATGTTTTAGCAATTTAAAGTCAAAAATCCGTTTTCCTTAAAATTGCATTCTTTTGGAAATTCAAGTTCCTCTTTGCACTTAAAAGTGATCTTTTCAAAAATCCAATTTCTTTTCTCTTGATATTTTATAAAAATTGCATTTTGAAAACCCTATTTTTTCGTTTGTTCGAGTCTCATCATTTGCATTCTTCGTGACCTCCTCAAGGGATCAAAATTGGATGACACAACTAATGTGATCAATTCCAATCACACCTCAAGGAGACATTTTGCCCCTCTCGATCCAACATTAGGTCTAGGTTTTGCATCCATATAGACAACATCCAAATGTGATAAATTTTAAAGTTAGAAATAGGAAATTTTTAACTAAATCTTGCAACTAGCCTTGGCTAGGTTAGAAGGGTGCCTTAGAGACGAGTAACATCGAATCTTTGCCTTCCCTTCTTTCAACCGTGACCCTCAACCTTTTCTCTAGTTTTCAAAGACTGGAGTCGTCTAAAAAAGGGTTTTCTTAGTTTGTTTTCATTAATTAAAATCTTTGGGTGACTTGGTACACCTAAACTCCATACCAAGTGGCGACTCCAAATTTTTCTAAAAACCCTTTTCTAGACTTTCGTTTTTGGTCCAAACCGTCGCATTTTGTAGTCCCATGACCATTTCCATTTATCTTTTCAAAAGGTCAATCTTTCCCTTTTTTCCATCAAAAAATGGGGCGCGACAGCTTGGCGACTTCACTGGGGATTTTCCTAAGAGGGTCCGAGCACTTGATTTAGTTGATTATTTCATTTTTCTAACTTTCTTATATATCACATTTGGATGTTTTAGGTTGCATTCCTTTTTTCTTTTCTCTTTTAGGGTTTTCCCGTGCAATCACTCCCTACACATCGCGTACATGATGAATGAATTATTGTTTACTTATTTACTTGTACCGCGCCTTGCATTTGGGGTGGGTATGCATCTACCCTAGAGTCTCGAGAATGTTTGGTATTTGAATTCCTCCTCTCAAAGGGAATCACTTTCATACGTGCATATGTATTTTACTTTGACCCTACTTTTTTTTTACTTTTAGTGGCTTGTCACGCCACTCTTCCCTATTAGGATTAGGATCGACCCATTTGGACATGTGGCGTGTACGACGGTGCACGTAGCAATGTCTGGGGATCACTCGAACCACCGACTTGAGGCATTTGGATTGATGACCTTTTGCCTTTTGGTCTGAAGGTTTGGGAGCCTGTAACCTTTATCGAGTCTAGATGCATTAGTGAGCCCAACCTCATGCATCCATATTAGAATTACCTAGGGTAGAGTCTGCCTTACCCTATTAAGGATCACTAGACAGGAGGAGGATTCCACCCCTCTTTATTTTTGTGCAATTTGTTGCTCCAACGTGTTATATGATATCTGTTGATTAAACTAACCTTTCGTTGTCTTCCCTTTTCTTGCATTTCACAAACTCTAGAAAATAAGAGTCTTGACACTCTTTTAAGACAACCCATCCTTCTAGATAGGCTATTACATGTTTGAATTTATGTTTATTGCATTTAAGTTGTAATTGCATATCACTTTTAAGCTTACCCCGACATTCAAATGGGGCTCCTATAGGCCATGTTTCATTTTGCACATTTACTTGCTTTAATAAACTGGCATCATGCATAAACCATAGAGGGAATGCCGCATAGGGAATCCCATGTTAGGAATAAACCACCCTTGTGTCTCGGATATGTAATCCAATGAGACTTGCATGTTTATGTTTTAAGTAACATCCAAAGGGGTAGTGCACAAGGTAAGGTAGGGTTCGATCCCTTCTATGATGGCATCCAAAGATATGGAGTGACCTTCACATGCTAGAATATAAACCTCTAGTAATCATTTGTTGGCCATTTTATCAAAGTTGGTAAAATCCCATGCATAAGGACACTAAATCGGAAAAGTCACAAATAATTTCTCATTGTTGGGATAATGATTTTATCAAGGCCAAATTTTGATTTTAGAAGGCTTATAAGCTAGTGTGTTGCAAATAAAATTGAGATGTGGAATTACAGGTAAGCAATGAACCCAGTCGACTTTTGGGTAAACCATCAATCCCGTCCAATCCATTTAGATCCATGTTTCACTCAAGACTAGTCAAGGCACTACAATTCCTTCAAGAATAATCCTTTTCATGCCAAATTAACCTTTAACCTCTCTTCACATGTCAATTAAAGTAATAAATCCATTCGAACTTTGTCCTCGTGATGCATCAAGTATCACATTTTCTTTTGGTCGATCCTCTAGATTGTTTTACTAAGCACATATCAGTGAAGTGATCGGACCCATCAGGTATTGTATGGTGCATACCCCAGAGGATTGCATTTTTCATGCTAGGCCTACCCTTTGCATAAAAGGGCCCCCCCTCTAGGACATGCATCCGAATTATATAAGCAGTCACTAATTTCATTCTTTTTTCTTTTTTCTTTCTTTCAAATAAATCTCTGCAGCTCCCCTTTGGAATAAGCTCCTAAAGTGTGTTTCCTTTCCCACTCAGGTACTTTTAAAAATAGCTTCACGCAGAAACCCCATCATTACCCGATCTAAAAGCAAAAGCTCAAAACAGCCCGTAAGCATGAGTTCTGCACCAGAAGGCTCAGATAGGAATGCTTTGGTCACTTCGCCCGACTTTGCTGCTTTGGGAGCTCAGTTAAGTGAAGTATTGGGAAGGTTTAATGAGATGAGCGCCCAGATGGCTGCGCAAAGGTGTGTAATTGATCAGTTAGTGGTAAATAACAATAAAGGAGGTGTCTCGAATGAACGTGGACCTGTTGTTAGCAACCCCCCTGTGACAGATAGTCAACTCCCCTTCCTGACCAATATTCAAACTACTTTTGTCCCGCCTACTTCCAACCCATATGATGTTACCTTTTCTCATCACAATACCAATCTTCCACATTCCCATCCTAATTGCATCCTACTAAGCCCGACCAGAAAGACAAACCCTCATACTCAACCCCAGATCACTTTAAACATGCCTACTCTCCCTTCAGAGCCTCAATACCATACCACTGAACCATTTGTGTGGGATCTGACTTCCCAAGGAAAACCGGTGGTGGATGACCTTGTTTCACCAGGCGACAAAGATTTGCTGAAAAGGTTGGATAAATTCGACGAATTTATAAAGAAGAATCAAGGTCTGAACCGACATGGTGGATTGGATTACGATGATCTGTGCCTATTTCCTGATGTCCAGCTACCTATGGGTTTCAAGACCCCTAAGTTCAGCAAGTATGATGGTACCGAGAACCCTAAGACGCACCTTAAAATGTTTGCCAACAAGCTTGGTAAACCAGTGGATGATGAGAACTTGCCTATGCGTCTGTTCCCCGAGAGCCTAGAAGGGGATGCTTTGGATTGGTACTCGAACCTGAAATCTCAAGAGATCAAAACTTGGTTGGATTTGTCAACAGCTTTTGTGAAGTAGTATGAATTCAATTGTGAGTTGGCACCGACACGAACTACATTGGAAGGAGTCAAAAGGAGACCCTCAGAAGATCACAAGTCATATGCCAAGCGGTGGAGAAAATTAGCTGCGAGGGTGGAGCCTCCTATGACTGAAGAAGAGATTGTTCGTACTTTCATCAAGGCACATGACCCGCCTTATTTTGAGGAGATTTTTCGCATGACTGGGAGTTCTTTTGCTACAATTGTCAATAAGTTAGAGGAGTATGATGAGTTTGTTAAAGCTGAAAAAATTGTCAATGTGACCACCCTGAAACAGCAATTGGAAGCATTGCAAGGGCAGAATGGCAGTGGGAAGAAACTCCCGTTTAAAAAGAATGAAGGAGAAGCTACTTTTGTGTGGGATCAGAGCCCACCTTTCAGGTCTAGGGTTCGGAGTCACCCCACCAATTCAAGCTCATACTTACCTTATCCCTACCATCAGCCTGTTTATCACACTGCCGCCCAAATGCCTCACCCCCGACCTATTTATTTGAATTCCCCACCTTTGCCTTCAACTTCCCAACCTATCTCCTACCCCCGTCAAAACTATGCTCCTAGACCTGCTCCACAAGATCCTGTCCAAAATTCTTTTGAGCATAATGAAATGCAAAATCAGAAAACCTTTCAGACTTTCACCAATTTGGGCCGCCCCATTGACCAGCTGTATGAGCAATTGAAGGCCGTTGGGAAAATTGGCACTGTCCCTCCCAAACTGTATCCCCGAGGACTCCCTACTGGGTATGATCCCCATGCTATCTGCACTTACCATTCGAAGCCCGGTCATTCGACGATTAATTGTTGGGCCTTGAAGCATAAAATTCAAGACATGGTGGATGCTTTGGGGACATAGTTCGAGAAGAAAGAATGAGCAAGGGCCGAACGTCAATAGAAACCCTTTCCCGAACATAAAAAACGCCGTTGGAATGATCGGTGTGGAGGAGAATTTGTTGACCATGCTCGCCATTAAGGAGGAAGATGAGGCGATGGTGGTGGACCATTTAAGGAAAGGTCCATGATGATTTAGGGACAGGGGTTATCTCAACCGCTTGTCGGGGTCACCTTGACACAACCCACGAGAATGTGGAGTTTCCTTTGAATCCTCAAAAGGCCATGCAAAATTGGGGCTACCGATTGTCTGCCTGCTTGGAAGAGGTTTCGGTAAATCTGAGGGGATTGTCTTTAAAAATGAATGAGTCATGCTTTAATGTCAATCATTTCTTCAAAAACAATGCACTTGTTATTTTACTTTTTGCTTGCTTAGAATTATGCCTTTAATTATGCTTCCATGGTATTATCTGTCATCTTACTCTTTGCCAAATAAAATGGAATTTCTCTTTTGTCCTTCAGTTATGTACCACTCATTTTACTTTCGCACATTTATTTGCTCTTAGATGACCACAAATAAAAACCTTTGACCCTTGGATGTCGTCATTTTGGAATTTGGTGGATGAAAATTCTGATATCTCATGAACTTGGATGTCATCATTTGTAAGATGATCAAAACACACCGAATTGGCATGAGAAACTACCCTTTTGGCATGTATAATTGCAATCAGAATTTCTACTGGGGCAACACCTTACTCTCTCATGTATGGGATGGAAACGGTATTACCTGCTGAAGTTGAAATCCCATCTTTGCGCATGCTAATGGAAGCTCAGTTGGAAGAAGCTGAATGGACCAAGCAACGTCACAAGCAACTGTCTTTGATCGATGAAAAAAGGTTGAATGCCATTTGTCATGGGCAATGTTACCAGCAAAGGATGACTCGAGTTTATAACAAGAAAGTTAGATCTCGCAGGTTCGAAGTGGGGGACAAGGTTTTGAAACGAATCCTTTCGATACAAGAAGAGGCTAAGAGGAAATTCGCTCCGAATTAGCAAGGGCCGTTCATTATTCAAAAGGTGCTACCTGGAGGAGCATTGTTTCTCATGGAGATGGATGGACAGATTTTTCCTCAACCAATCAATTCAGACATGTGTAAAAAAATTTTTCATATGATTGAACGAAGTTTTCTTTAGAAATTGCCACAAAAGGATGGTCTGAAAAAGCCAACATTCTTTTCCTTTTCGTTTAAACACTTTAACCCCCAGTTTTCTTATTTGAGCCTATAAAAGAACAGTTAATTATTTAGCAAACCCCCTTGAGAATCACAAACCCTACACTGGGGCAATTTTGTATTTAAAAAAAAAAAAAAGACCAAACTGGGGCAAATTTTCTACAAAAAAAAATTTGCATTCAAGTTTAAAACTTGTCCCTACACCACATTTAACCCCCTTGCAAAAGTCTAGTGTTATAGACCTCCACCTTTTTTGCAAAAATTTCTGAAAAAAACTTTCTCAATCAAAAGGCAAATGATGCAAATACATTCCCTCTGAATTTTTGTCAAAAGGGGTTGTCTCACTGATGCCACCATTTTAACAAACATGTTTAAGTTGACAAAATTAAGGTTTAAGTCTGTCCATTTCATTATACTACCTTATCAGTCGACTTCAGTGCAAATCTGAAAGGATACTAAGGCAAGTTTTCAAAAGCAACAGTGCAAGCAGAAAGGAAAAGTTCATGGGACTAGGGAAGCCAATGATTACGTTTATCAGGGTTTATCTTATATCAAGCACTCCCTTGCAGTCAGTAAATTCCAAGGAGATGATATCCAAAGGGGTCAAGTGCGACGCTTTTGTTTTAAACAATTTTCCTGGCGTTTAGCTATTATTGATTCAAAATGCCATGTTTAGCATTCATTCTATGGTCATGATGTCATTTTAAAATAAAATTTTTTCCTTTGCACAAATTTTTGCACATATTTTCATCGAAAGGGCACTTTCATCAAAGGACAATCCTCTTAGTTTACCATGAAGGTATGGGTGTTATGAGTTCAGAAGCAAACGGAACGACAGAACAGATCTGCACCGGTAAAACAAAAGGAATTCAGCTGACACCACTCATTGACGTCCAAGAACTCATGTTTACGGGCTGCTTGAGATAAAAGGGTAGAACGGTGGCGGCGTCATCATTATTTTTTTCACCATTTCTTTTCTTTTCCAGAGAAGCAGGGACAAGTGACCAATCGGTCTAATCGAAGAAGCTAGCTTTATTTTGAGTAAATGTTTAGATTGTATGATTAAATCATTTTGAAGATTGATTAATTGCAGAATCGAGGAAGGACAAGTGCCTTTTCGGAAAAAATTTGGAAACGAGGTTTCATACGCACACTACTAGAGGCTATAGCCCGCAGTTCTTTACAAATTCTTTTTCCTGAGACGTGACATGCCTCGACATTCCGTTTCCTGAGCAGCCTATCCCAGAGGCCACCGGAGGTGATGATGGAGTTGAGGGGGGCGATGGATCCGCCCCCTGATTGACAGTTTATTCTATTCTTGCTTTATTTCTTTTTTTATGTTTGATCTTGTGTTCTGATTTTTAGACATAGGTTTAACTGTTAGAAATACTTTTTGATTAATTTGCTTGTGTCATGATGTGTATATTTGTTTAAATTTAGCTTTTATGTGCTTATATGTGTTAATTGTGATTTGAAAAATTGGGTTGCTGGCAGGGAGTTTTCATCCAGTTATAGGGGAAACTCTGCCAAAATTTTTTTTCAAAAAAAAAACAAAGAAAAAAAAAAGAAAAAAAAAACAAACAAACAAAAACAAAACAAACAAAAAAAAAATTAATCTAAATTGCACATTTGCCTCATAAATTGATTTGTTTTTCGAAATTTGATGCAAATGTCCAATTTTGGTTGCAATTGTTTTCGTCCTTTTGAAATAAAAGCTCGTGTGATATGAAAAATCCTTTTTCCATCCTACTCGGAAATAATTATTATGTGATTGTGACATTGGCATTTTAGAAAGTATGTTTTGTAAAATAGGGAAAATTATGCCTCAGTTGTTTTCCTATTAAATGAGATTTCTTCTTTTATTGGATTTTACAAGAAAATGATTGATATAGTTGGCAAATGATCCTTTTTCATTTGATATGCTAAAAAAAAAAAAAAAGGGAAAAGAAAGAAAAAGCAAGGAAAAATAGCAAAGTGAGAATTTAAATTCTACTCCAATGATTCTAGTACTAAGTAACCGGAGGTTTAGCATCTACAAATGTTAACTTTCGCGTAAAATGGTGCTTGAATTACGAGTATGCAAAGCAGCTCGAACAAGTAAAACGTTGAGTAATCGGGAATCTTCACCTAAAAGTGTTGGTTTTCGCGTCAAAAGACATCTTTACTATTTGAGCAAGAAGGCATATGTTGAGTAACCGGGAGTCTTCACCTAAAAGTGTCGATTTTTGCGTCAAAAGACATTATTGCAATTTGAATAAGAGGATGTGTTTCAGTAAATCCTTTTTAGCAGTAAAATTTGAGAAAAACTGTGGAAAAGGCAAGCTTGAATTGACTATATGAGTCGTTTGATTGCAAAATTTGGTGAAAGTGAGAAATCAAGCTTGAATTGTTAAAATTGAGGTATAATTGTCTCTCTTTTACTTGATATTATGAGTACTTGATGCAAATTGAATAATTGCATAATAATGTTTTGCCTAGTTTATGAGGATTTGAATTTCCAAGATTACATGGTTTATTTCAATCCCATAACTTGTTTTTGATGAATATTTCCTATCACTTGAAAACAAGCAATGTTTCACAAAGCATGAATATCTGATGAATGTGTTTTATTGCATGATTTTCATACGTTTTAGTCATTTAATGGCCAACAGCTATGATCACAAGAGTTTTTTACACTTAAAAAAAAAAAAAGAGAGAGAGAAAAGAAGAAAAAAAAATTGAATTGCCATGGACTAATTGGTTGATATTTCATGACTTCTGCAGGATTGACGATCCATTTGACACTGGGGTAATTTTATTTTGAGAGAAGTGATCTCCAATTTTGGATAATACATTCAAAATTAATTTTTGCCGGAAAAGGTTTGCAGATCAAGAAGATGGCAACATATGTGTATTTGTTTCAACCCTGCAGAGGAAAGGTTTCAGTTATACTCTTCAATTTTTCAAAATCCATCGAAAAAGAAAAAAAAAAAAGAAAAAAAAAAGAAAGAAAAGAAAAAAAAAAGTCATTGTTCCTATCAATCACTTACTTTTCAAGTCAAGAAAAATCAAAAATCAGAATCGCACCATTTCATGGAGTGCATCATTACTTGCATTTTACATTTATCATGTTTGAACAACTTGTGTTTTATTTTTCAAAGTCTCGCAATCCAGATTTATATTTTCATCTCTCCCATCTAGTCATTCAGGCTTGGGTCCAATCCCACTGAATCGTATGTTTAGTTTAGTCATTCAGGCTTGGGTCCAATCCCACTGAATCGTATGTTTAGTCATTCAGGCTTGGGTCCAATCCCACTGAATCGTATGTTTAGTTTAGTCATTCAGGCTTGGGTCCAATCCCACTGAATCGTATGTCTAGTCATTCAGGCTTGGGTCCAATCCCACTGAATAGTATGTTTAGTCATTCAGGCTCGGGTCCAATCCCACTGAATAGCATATTTGCATTTTCCCATCTAGTCATTCAGGCTTGGGTCCAATCCCACTCAATAGTCTAAATTTGGAAAGAATTTAAATTTCATTGTCTCACCTCAGCACCTTCTATCCCCTGCTTCAATTTAAATTGCTGTCACTCCTCGCCACCCTTCTATCCCCCTCGCTTCAATTTAAATTGTTGGCTGCACTCCTCAGCACCCTTCTATCCCCTCGCTTCAAATTTAAATTTTGTTGAGTCTCAGCCTCAGCCCGTTTCTATCCCTATTCTTCAAAATTAAATTTCTGTTGGTGAGTCTCAGCCTCCGCCGGGTACCCTTCTATCCTCCTTCTTCAAATTTAAATTCATTTGGAGTCACACCTCCGCACCCCTTCTATCTCCGTTCTCGAATTTTACAAGATTCAAGATTCATTTCATAGTTCATTTGCATTGAACTACGCTTGACCCGATTCTCATGTCGAGATACGTAGGCAACTCTACACGAAGTTCGTCACCTTATGCATTTTTTCGTTTAAAAATTGGCAATTTAACATTCTGTTGTTTACAATGGTTCAGATACAACCAGCAAAACTAAGCATTTATAGGTTCACGTTTGTCTAGAGTTTCTTCAAACTCACAAAGAGGCAAGTCGTAGACACCAAATTTTGACTATTTCAATTGTTTTATTATATTTTTATCTATTAATGTTTAGTTATTTATTTTTTTTGAATATTCTAATACATTTTTCTTATTTTTGTAGGTTTTTCTTTAAAAAAAAAAGAAAAAAAAAAGAAAAAAAAAGAAAAGTCAAAACGCGACCCTGATAAGTCCGAACTCAGTCAGAACCTGATCGTTAAAAAAAAATAATACGCTGATTTTTCCGAACTCTGATCATCCTTTCCAGCTGTAATTTCGATGCTTGAACGATAAGAAACCTATTTAAACATTCCCCAACTCGCCCCTAATCCCTAACAACTCATCTAACGTTCAAAATTAGCCCCCCTCATCCCAAGAACATCAAAACCCTTAGTTCTAGATTTGGTGGCTATAAATAGACTAGGTTAGGGTTTAACAAAGAGGTGGAAATCTGAGAGAAAAAGAGAGAAGAGGGAGGCTGAGAGAGAGGAAAAGGAGAGAAAAAACGATCGAAAATCAAAGGAAAAAAGAGGAAAGAGAAAAGGAAAGAAGAAAGGGAAAAGCTAAGGTTTCATACTTGGGAAGATTATTCTTGGAATTTCTGCCCTCCTCTTTTGTTTAGATTCAAGCTTCTGATTCAGGTAACATCCTTCTACTTTATTTATCGCTTTTGATCGAAATTACGGAAATTTGGACCTTTGGTGGAACCAAGGTCTTGAATAGTTTTTCTTTTAGTTTATGATATTTGATGATGATTATTAGTTGTTATATGAGCATGTTGTGTTTATAAAGTCTTGGTAAGGCTAGTAGATTTGTTTTTACGCTTAAAATCGACGCTTGATGCTTCGTGATGATCTTTGTCATAGTGATTGAGAAATTTCTGAAAAATGTTCTTCGTGTTTTGAAGATGTGAAGAAACAGACTACTTGCTGATTACTCAGCGTAACGCCGCGTTTCCTCTTGAATGTTTGAAGATGTAAAGAAACGTGGGGTCCTTGCGCGACCTTGTTCGCGTAACGCTCCACGTTTTCTCTTGAATATTTGAAGATGTGAAGAAACGCTGAGACAAGCAGCACCGTAACTATCCACGCGCTTCTACCTCACAATTCTTCCCTTCCCCTTTTTGTCCATTTAATGATGTTGATGCTTAGGATTTGGCTTTCTTCGATTTTAGCTTGTTTTGACATGATCTGAATGCTAGTGTTTGATGCTTTGAATGGATCCCCCTTGTCTCTGAATATTGTGTTTGTGTTATTGTCTGAAAACTGGAAGCAATCTTCCTGATATTTTGAAGATGGGAAGAGACGCGGACTGTTACGCGGCTGAGTCCGTGTTTCTCGCTTCCCTCTCAGACTTTGATTTTGCTTGTAACGCTGACTAGGTTGCTACTACCACCGCTTTCCACTCCAGAACCTCTGCTTTCTGCTGATATTTCCCGCTTTTGTTCCGTAATCTTACTCTATTTCCTAGTCTTGTCTATGTTGCTTGCGAATCTGTTTAGATATCCTTTCTTTGAATTTTTGGTTGATTTTTCCTTTAAATTGGTACCTTGATCCCTTTTGTTGACATTGAGTCTTAGATAATCATTCCCATCATTTAAGGATTCAATTAAGGCCTCATCAAGGGATGGTAACTTCTTTCTCCTATTATGTGCTTATTATGTGTTTTGCATGATTTTGCATGTTTTAAATTAAGTTTTCCTTTGCTTTTATTCATGTCTAGTCTTTATTTATGTTATTTAATTTTTGAGTAAATCATTTGGAGGCCTTGGATGCCAAGTTGTAATAGATAGGTTTAATTTTGGCAAAAAGTGTATTTATTCTAGAAAATGTAATAGTTAAATTATTATCTCAATTTTTCCCTTAGAATGTATTTAGGTTCCCCTCAATGTAATAATTAGGTTTTTATATGCTTATTTTGCATACTTGCATGATTATGTGTTTACTTGCTTTCCTAGGGTCTTGCATCTAGATATTATGCCTATGTGTTATGTGTTTATGTGTTTTATGTGTTTACTTGCTTTATTATCATGTCTACATGTTTATTGTGTAAATATATTGACGTCACCACACTAGTCCAACGCTAGTTGTGGTCTTCTCTTTCGATTTCTCACTAATCCAACATTAGTGAGAACCTTTGACGAGGGCTAGTCCAATGCTAGACCCTTAAATGCCGTTCATGCATTAAATACAAATTTCACACACTTTTCACTTTTAGAGTTTCTTTTCCATTTTTGCATGTTACTATTCTCCCATCCCATATGCGAAACATGTCATTTAGTTTTTCTTTTTCGTCAAAGAATAGATTAGTGCATTTAAGGCATTACCCTTTGAATTAGGGATAAGAGCGAGTATGGCTTCTTAGCCTTAGCACGCTTTTATTTCCTTCTATGAAAAGGAAGATTTAAAGTCACGAAATTAGTCCCCCGCACCCATTATGTTGCATTATCCCTTTTTAGGACATACATGTGCACTATTTTAAACTCTATCAAATTCATTCTTTAAAAATCAACTTTCTTCTTCATGTTTTAGCAATTTAAAGTCAAAAATCCGTTTTCCTTAAAATTGCATTCTTTTGGAAATTCAAGTTCCTCTTTGCACTTAAAATTGATCTTTTCAAAAATCCAATTTCTTTTCTCTTGATATTTTATAAAAATTGCATTTTGAAAACCCTATTTTTTTGTTTGTTCGAGTCTCATCCTTTGCATTCTTCGTGACCTCCTCAAGGGATCAAAATTGGATGACACAACTAATGTGATCAATTCCAATCACACCTCAAGGAGACATTTTGCCCCTCTCGATCCAACATTAGGTCTAGG
The DNA here is from genome assembly GCA_013103745.1 of Gardenia jasminoides. Lineage (NCBI taxonomy): Eukaryota > Viridiplantae > Streptophyta > Magnoliopsida > Gentianales > Rubiaceae > Gardenia > Gardenia jasminoides. The sequence goes on from CM023099.1 coordinate 36,257,458, forward strand.
TTTTGCATCCATATAGACAACATCCAAATGTGATAAATTTTAAAGTTAGAATTAGGAAATTTTTAACTAAATCTTGCAACTAGCCTTGGCTAGATTAGAAGGGTGCCTTAGAGACGAGTAACATCGAATCTTTGCCTTCCCTTCTTTCAACCGTGACCCCCGAATCTTTTTCTCTAGTTTTTCAAAGACCTGGAGTCGTCTAAAAAAGGGTTTTCTTAGTTTGTTTTCATTAATTAAAATCTTTGGGTGACTTGGTACACCTAAACCCATACCAAGTACCCAAATTTTTCTAAAAACCCTTTTCTAGACTTTCGTTTTTGGTCCAAACCGTCGCATTTTGTAGTCCCATGACCATTTCCATTTATCTTTTCAAAAGGTCAATCTTTCCCTTTTTTCCATCAAAAAATAGGGCGCGACAAAAGTTTAATCACTAACTTTATTATCTAGAAAACAACTAAAGGAAAGCAAATAAGTTAAGTAAAACTAGGTAAAAGGGAGAAGGCGGGAAACCGTCCTAAGGAAGAAGGAATAAGCAATTAAAACCAACCGTTAGGTGTCAAAGACATCCAATTAGTGGTAGACAAGAAATAAAAAGAAAGCAAGTAAAGAAATTAGAAAGTTAGGTTAGAGAGAGTTTTAAGATCAAGTTGGAGGAATTCTAGAGCTTTAGAATCCCTTATTATGTTAAGATTAGAAGTTAATCAAGTTTATTATGTCCTTTCTCCAATGATTCGCTAAGGTATAACTTCCTTATGTATGCCACCACTTTCGTTAATGGTCATTTGTAGTGCAAGCTCTCATTTAAGATGAGCTAGTCACTCAGAATCGCTTTCGCCAATTCCTTAACTCTTTGGAATCTTCCTTGACCTATTTTCATAGAAAAGAGAGAAACAAGTTAAATAAGGTCAATGAAGTTATAGTATAAAACCACAACCAACCAACTATATTCACTACTTTAGTGAGAATATAAGTTAGTGTTTAAGAACTTAGATCTTATTGAAGGCAAGCTTTTCATTGCTCATCAACGTCAAATCATTTATAGTTGGTAGCTAATCAACCATAAAGCATAAGCACAAGTCTTAAACTAGCAAAAGCATGGAGGACATAAATAACTTAACTACTTCATAATCACAACTAAAACAAGTTCATCCTAACTCTAGGATTTAAGAGGCTTAGCTAGTCATCATGTTAAGAACATCTAAGCATAAAACAAACTTGCACAAAGCCATGAAAGTTAAGCACAAGAGACAAGTAAGGAAGAAGGAATCTTATTCAATTTCTTGAAGTTGAATCCTTGAACTTCTTCACAAGTTAATCTCCCAAATACAAAGTGCAAGATTCCTCACAACTTTCACTTTAAACTCTCTTTGGAAGTTACAAACTAAGAACTAGAACTAAACTAATGAACTAGAGCTATTCTCTAGTCTTTTTCTCTCTTTAGTTCAATTACCAATTCTCCAAAAGGCCCTATTTATAGAAGATTACATCCAAATGCATCCAAAATTCTATCATGTGAATGCAAAACAAGTTGGCCTTCAAAAGACAAGGAAAATGGCTTCTTAAATCTGTTTGTTTTCATGCATTGAATCCGTTGAATTTCAATCCTCAAATGAGTTGTAATGTTGTATTTTGGATAAGCCATGAGTTGTTTCTTCAATCTTCCAATATTCCTCACGTAACTTTGGCTGAAATTCGTCCAAAAAGTGAGTTGGAATTGAGTTGGAAAATCTGGAATTCGGCTACAACTTGCAGTAGTCATTTTCTAAGGAACCACGAGGTGGATCCACGAGGCAGAGGCTCGTGGATCCCATCGCGGATCTGCTTCTCTTGGCTCTTCTGAGAGGGATTCGCGAGCTAATCATTTCTTCAATTGTTGCTTCGTGTTTTGACTCGCGAATCTCCTTGAAATTCACACAATCCGATTTTTCATCGTGAAATTGTTGCATTACTCGCTCCGACTTTTGTACCTTTGATTCCTTGATATTTCAATTGCATTTTGCATTTTCCAATTTGGAATTTCTTCACCTTCGGATGTTTCAATTTTTCAACTTTCCGTCCAAGCTTCTTTTTGGAAATTTTCTTCTCACTTGATAATTGGACAAGTAATCCTACAAAAACATGAAATTTTCACCACATTAGTCCATAGAAATTCAATTTTCATTATTGAAGCCATAAAATGCAAAATTAACTAGAAACCCTAGTTCATTAGTCACTAAAAATAACAAAAACACACAAAAACTACATAAATAAACCTATTATAAGCATGCAAACTATTGACTTATCACTTTTAAATTTTACTTAGAGAGACTTATTGATATTTTACTTAGAGAGCCTTATTGATAGTTAATTTAACTGATATTTTTTTACCTAACCAATAAGTTAGTTTAACAAACCATTTTTCTACCTAAAATATAGGGATTTAAACATTTGAACAAAATAAACTAATAACCATTATATAATAGTAATTGAATTAATTAAAGAATAAAATAATCCAAACTCTTTAAAAATGACACATGTCATATTATTAGATACCTTCTAGAAGATATGAACTGGTGAATAGTATATATTATAGATACTATCAATTTCGGGTGAATGACAACTATACAAAATTTAAATTTGAAATCCAATTTTTGCACATATATTATGGATCCAAAGATAATAGTATATGAGTAAATCTTTCCTACACTGACGATGTATACATTATCACCATTGGATTCATGACACATATGCAGAAGTTCAATTTCAAATTTAAATTTTGCATAGTTATCATTCATCCAAAGATGATAGTGTATACACTGTCAGTATAGGAAAAATTAATTCATATTATATATACTACAATATATGTACGATTTACTCAAAAAAAATTGCATGCCAATTGGCATGCGCGCGTGCGCACACACACACACACACACTCTCTCTCTTTCTTTTTTCGTGGTCCACGTTCCTTGTGAACGGGTTAAAAAGGTTTGATTGATAGTTTCTAACTTGCAATGCCAATGTTTATTTTTTTGGGTAAATTAGTACTTATCTCTTGAGGTTTCATCTATTAACACAAGACCGCCACCTTACATTTTAAAATATATGTTTAGCACACCTAAGGTTCTATGTAAAATGAAAATTTGATAAAAGAACAGTCTCCACAATGTTATTAGTTAAAATTTCAATATTACCTTTACTTAGATATTGACTATAACAGGGTTAACCACTTTTGCATAAAACTATGTGAGTATTATGTAGATATATTAGCAGGTTAAGTTAATATCATAATTTTAATGTATGAAGCTCTGCACGTATCTAATTTCCACTTCATATAAAATCATAAAGGAATTATGTAGTAATATGTAGAATCATAGTGGGTAAATAATAATTTAATTCTCCTTTTTCTTTTCTTTTTCTTTTTCTATTCTACAGTAAGGTGCAAGGTCAAAGGGTAGGTGGTTGAGCACCTCATTTTTCTCTTCATTTTACCCTTTCATATTCTGGGGATCAAAGTGGAACAAACTTATACTTTAAGGACTAAAGTCTCCTGTTTTGAAATATGGGAGTTCAAGTGAGAATTTGAACATAGTTAAAAAGTGCAAATTATAATTAACCCAAAAAAACACGAGAATAACTATAGTGTCATGCAGACCTCTCATAAGCCGGGGGAAAAAATGTCCGTTTGTTTTTTAGTCCAAGGAGCTTGTTTGGTTTGCTATTTTCTATATATTTTGTAAAAAAAAAATGTATTGTAGTGATTTGATATATATAAGGTAAAAAAAATTGATTGGTGAATGTGCTCATGAAACATGTAAAATTTTTCTGAAAAAATATACCAATCCAAAAAGGCAAGTTTTACAACGAAGAAAGCGAAAGGGAAGATGTGAGAGCCAAATCAAGAATTAATCTACCTACAAACTAAATTGCATCTTGGGCCTGAATTAACTAACATTCATGAAAAAGGAAATCCTACTCTTGAATGCAATAATTGCAGGTAACTGTATAAAGTGCAAACTCATTTTTATTATTTGAAGGCATTACTATGACTGATTATTTTTAAGCCCTATCTATATCTATCTATATATATACTCTATATAAAAGTACCGTGAGTCTTGGTATTTTGGAGTGTAAGTGTAAGTAATATTGTGGTCTTAATTTTTGCTATTCCAAATATGGCCTTCTTAATTTGATTTTAATGTTTCATATAACCAAAATTTTGAAAAAAAAAAACTGAAAACTATTCATAAATCTACTCAAAAAAAATTGAATGAAAAAAAAAACTGAAAACACTACATGGATCTAAAGAGTTTTTCACTTTTAATGTGCTTTGCATTCATTCCAAGGTTAAAGGTTTCCCAATGTCAAGGTTATATTGTCTCCAAATAAAAGTGAAAACTATTCATAAATCTACTCAAACAAAAAAACTGAATGAAAAATAACTGAAAACACTACATGGATCTGAAGAGTTTTTCACTTTTAATGAGCTTTGCATTCATTCCAAGGTTAAAGGTTTCCTCACGTCAAGGTTATATTGTCCCCAATAAATTGCCTACTTAGTACTTTGGAGTGTAAGTGTAAGCAATATTGTGGTCTTACTTTTTGCTATTCCAAATATGCCCTTCTTAATTTGATTTAATGTTTCATATAACCAAAATTTTGAAAAAAAAACTAAAAACTATTCATAAATCTACTCATAAAAAAAAACTGAATGAAAAAATAATTGAAAACACTACATGGATCTAAAGAGTTTTTCACTTTTAATGAACTTTGTATTCATTCCAAGGTTAAAGGTTTCCTGATGCCAAGGTTATATTGTCCCCAATAAATTGCCTATTATACTTTCCTCATGGTAATATGGCCCAGATGTGCAAAATTTTCTTTTAATAAATTTTGTTTGTATCATATATACTTGATGGAAAACTGGGAAAAAAACTGAAAATATCAACAAATCATTATCATACAGCTCATGATGATCATTAATAGCAATCCCTTAATACAAGGAAAAGTGAAAAAAACTGAAAACTATTCATAAATCTACTCGTAAAAAAATGAATGAAAAAAAACTGAAAACACTACATGGGTCTGAAGAGGTTTTCACTTTTAATGAGCTTTGTATTCATTCCAAGATTAAAGATTTCCTGATGTAAAGATTATATTGTCCCCAAATAAATTGCCTATTATACTTTCCTCATGGTACCATGAGTCTTCGTACTTTGGAGTATACGTGTAAATAATATTGTGATCTTACTTTTTGCTATTCCAAATATGCCCTTCTTAATTTGATGTTAATGTTTCATATAACCAAAATTTTGAAAAAAAAAACTGAAAACTGTTCATAAATCTACTCATAAAAAAACTGAATGAAAAAAAAAACTGAAAACACTACATGGATCTAAAGAGTTTTTTACTTTTAATGAGTTTTGCATTCATTCCAAGGTTAAAGGTTTCCCAATGTCAAGATTATATTGTCCACAAACAAAAGTGAAAACTATTCATAAATCTACTTATAAAAGAATGTGACAGCCCCACTTTCCCCAAAGGCAAACCAGAGGGGTCAGCGGACCGCCTGCCCAACTCTCGCCAGGACTCGAAAGATATAACCATAAAACCATAGGAAAAGAAACCGGCAAAATCTTATAAATTACAATCTCTAAAACACATCAATGTTACGTTGGAACAACTCGAAAATACTACAAACCATCTAAGGCATCCATTATCTTCCAACTTATACAAAAGGAAAAGAAAATCCACAAAACTAGAATCCTCGATTTTCGTGCACCCCTTCCGGACCAAGGAAAATAAAGCTTATGGGGTGAGCAAAGCTCAAGAGGCCAAGAATTCATGCACAAGCGTGGTAAGGCAATAACACACTTTATGAACAATAACAGGAAAATAAAACAAGAAACACATACAAGGTATAAAATATCACTAGAAAAGGATACAACTTGCCGCTCCATCATTGGTCTTTAGTCCGGACTTCCACGGAAACGTTGACACTCCGTCAACCACTACCTCACAGACCGAAGCAATCACTTTACTCTCACCCGTCTACTTACACCCCCCGTACTGGCTCGCCACAAAATGGCAATATTGTTAAACCAAGTCGGGATGAGCGGCACCTCCCGCTCCTTAGAGCGTGGTACATACTACCGCTTGGTAAATGAGTCGACGAGACTACGCTCCAATCGACCTAATCAACAACCGACCCACCGACCCAAACGGGAGGAGAGGTACCTCCCACTCTCTTGAGTGTGGTACATACAACCGTTTGGTTCTAACATGTCAAGAACAAGCACACGTACAAGCATTTTACGATTTCAATTCAAGTAAGTCAAACAAGGGTGAAGCGTAAAGTACACGCTCACCAAGTCAAACAAGCATGCTTTCAAATGAAATTCATCAAATCAGACATCCAAGTATGAAAACAACATGCACTTGAACACTCACCAACAGTTGAGCGTAGGCAAGATAATGTAGAAGTCAAACACGTTCGTCAACGTCCTCGGACTCACCTGGAACATGCAAATCAAACCATCAACCCTTTTGGTTTCTATTTAAAGCAATCTTGTCGTACGATTGGAAGAAAACCATTTCAAAGGTGAACCGACGCGACATGCATATGCCCAATGAACTAAGCTCTCATAGACGCTTATAAACACTTAAAATAGCAAAAGAAGCACACACGTGGGCGTTGGACAGAAAACGGACGATGACGAAATGAAAACGGAAAACACACGTTGGAAGGTGGAAAAAAACAGTTTTGACACCTTGTACGCCATTGCCCATATCTCAGGCTACAAGTGTTAGATTTGAGCGTACGAGGTGCCGTTTTGAAGCTAAGAAAACAAGCTACAACTTTCATGAAGACAACTTCAACACAGATTTACTCCCTCTAGGTCAAAAACGCAGAAGCAGTTTCAGAAATTTTGCCGTCAGAATGTCCGATAGGCTAACTTCAAACGGACATAACTCAGCGCTCACAAATCGAAATCAAGAAATTCCAGATGCGTTGGAAAGCTAGAACAAAGGGCTATAACTTTCGTGTTTTGACCAAAAGCTAAATCACAAAGGATCAACATCAAAAACGACGCCAAAGTCGCTGCCGGTAAAATTCTGCTTTCTCGTTCAACGCCCAAACAAATTTTGTGCAACCAAAACGCATTCATGCAAATTCCATTGACTCGCCTGCGATTACAAACATGCAATACAGCCCCTCACACGCCTCACACTACTCCAAACCCGCACGCACATACACACACCACACACAACACTCCAAGTGGGAATCCAAGAGCCCACACAACCGTTTAAATTCACGTGCTGGTGGGAATTCAAGAGCTCACACAACAATTAAACCTACCATCCAACATTAATTCCTACAATTAGCATTAAAGAAAAACCCTAACCCTAACTCAAAATCTTGGCAAGGCATACATACATCAAAATCAACCATTCTAATCCATAAAATCATTCCATAAGCTAAAGATAGACATGAATCAAGCCATGGAACCCACAAAATCCCACAATTCATAATCTTCAACCAAATTCAAGCTTGTAGGAAACTAGGAGAAACCTTTTTTGATGTTGTTCTTGGTGAAACTTCATGTTCAAGTCCAAGCTTCTCCTCCCAACTCCAAACCAAAATCGAATGGTTGAAAGTTTGCAAAATCTCCAAGTTTTCTTCCTTTTTTCCTCTCTTTTTTTTCCTTCTTTTCCTTTCTTCCCTCACGGTTTTCCTTTCTTCTTTTTCCCTTTGTTTGGCCGGCAACCACAAGGCCTTAAATAACCCAAGAGATAATCTCAAAGAGATATTTATACTTGGTCAAAATTTGGTCAAAAATGGCATGCTAAAATAACCTATCAACTTAGCTTATTTCCACTCTTACCCACATAATTTCTTTTCCTATCAAATTAGTCCATAAGTACTTAATTTAACCTAGCCCATCAAAGCTTAATTACCCCTACTTAGGCTACTAATCACCTAGGAGTTGTAATTCCCCCTCTTAATCATGCATTATCACACATAAAATCAAAGAGTTAACAAACTCATAATTAAACATAAAACTTAGACTCATTTTCAAAACTAGGGTTTTACGAAATCAACCTGGGGTTTTCCATATTCAAATTAGGGTTTTATCAAAATTAGGGTTTTCGAAACAAATTAGGGTTTTAGGTTTCTTGAAAAGTAAAACAAAGCATATAAACACCTTGGCAAACAATAATGCCTATAATGATCCTTAAACAAAATATAAAAGTCGGTACGGGTCCTCACAACCTTCCCCCCTTAAAAGAATTCTCCCTCAAATTCATACCTGAATTAGAGAAGAGCTCCGGATATTTTCTTCTTATATCCTCTTCAACCTCCCACTGGCTTCCTTGACATCATGGTTTTCCACAAGACCTTCATCAAGGAATTTGCTTATTCCTCAACTCCTTGGTTCTCATGGTCCAAAAGCTTCACGTGTTTTCTTCAGAGGTTAGAGCTTCATCAAGTTCTATATCCTCTGGCTGGAGTATATGAGATGGATCGGGATGATACTTCTTAAGAAACGACACATGGAACACGTTATGAATACGGGATAGGCTGGGCGGTAAATCCAACCTATAAGCTACCTTTTCCCAGCCAAGAATGGTGTATGGTCCCACATATCTTGGCTGTAACTTCTTTCCTTTTCCCGCCATCGCTCGCTTTAAATGGGTAATTCTAAGAAAACCTGATCTCCCACCTCAACTCCAAATCTTTCCTCCCTATTGTCTCAAGAACTCTTTTGTCGACTTTGGGCTTAAAATTCTCAATTAACTTGACCTTTTCGAAGCTTCTTCCATCCAAGGGATTGTAGTTGGATCTAGGGCTTTCTTCTCTCCTACCTCATCCCAATAAATCGGTGACCTACATTTACTAATCGTAAAGAGCTTCATACGGAGCCATTTGTATGGATGAATGAAAACTATTGTTATAGGCAAATTCTACCAAGGTCAAATATTGACTCCAACCAACCCCAAAGTCTAGAACACAAGTCCTCAACATGTCCTCAAGAGTTTGAATCGTCCTTTCGATTGACCGCCGCTTGAGGATGGTAAGTAGTGCTAAGATTTAACTTAGTTCCTAATATTTCCTGCATCTTTGCCAAAATCTCGACACAAACCGCTGGATCTCGATCCCACACTATGCTCACAGTGAATACCGCAACCTTATGACTTCATCCATATACAATTTAGCCAATTTCTCCATCGAGTATTTCATGCTTATGGGTAGAAAATGTGCAGACTTAGTCAGACGGTCTACAATAACCCAAATTGCGTCATGACCTCTTTGCGTCTTTGGCAGTCCCGATACAAAATCCATGGTAATATCCTCCCATTTCCACACGGGTATCTCCAATGGTTGCAATAATCCGAGGGTTTCGATGTTAACCCTCCGGCATACTAGGCATGTTCAACAAATTGGGCTATTTCCTTCTTCATGCCTTCCCACCAAGATAGACTTTTCAAATCCTCGTACATCTTATTTCCTCCAGGGTGTACCGTATACTTTGATCGATGGGCTTCCTTTAATATTTCCCTTCTAAGTTCCTCATCCTTTGGTACCACTATTCGATTTCGATACCTGAGAACTCCTTCTGCTCCGATATTAAAGTCTAGAAGTTCCTTTTTCTGGACCTTCTCCATCCACTTTTGTATCTCGAGCTTTCTTTTGCACCTCTTTAATCTTATCCAGAATGTAGATCTTAATACAATGTTTCCCCTGTAACCTTGTTAGACCTAGATGAGGACTCCAACCATTAATCTCTTCCAACATGTGCCATTCCTTCACCATCGCCAGCTACTTGTACCTTTCGCTCAAGCAGACTGCTACTACATTAGCTTTCCCAGGGTGGTACTTAATCGTGCAATCATAGTCCTCCAAAAACTCCACCCATCTTCGCTGTCTCAAATTCAACTCTTTCTGGGAAAATAGATACTTAAGGCTCTTATGGTCGGTGAAAATCTCAAATGTTACCCCATACAAGTAATGTCTCCACTTACGTTACAAACACCACCGCTAATTCCATATCATGGGTCGGATAATTTTGCTCGTGAGGTTTCACTCATTTTCATGGGCTATAACTCGCTCATTTTGCATTAGCACACAACCTAACCCTTCCTTGATGCATCAAGAAACACCACGCACCCATTTCCTCCATTGGGTAGGGCTAACACTGGTGTCTCAGTCAACCGTCTGTTCAACTCCTGAAAACTCCTTTCACACTTAGCGTCCCATATGAACTTGCTATGCTTCTTGGTCAACTCGGTCATAGGTCCTGCTATCTTGGAGAAATCTTTAATAAACCGACGGTAATAACCAGCTAAACCTAGAAAACTCCGAATCTCCGTTGGATTCTTGGGTTGCTTCCATTTTGACACCGCTTCCACCTTAGTTGGGTCTACTGTGATTCCATCTTTAGAGATTCTATGGCCCAGAAATGCCACCTCCTCTAACCAAAATTCACACTTACTGAATTTAGCATACAGTTGATGTTCTCTTAGGGTTTGTAGCACCATCCTCAAATGTCGTTCATTATCCTCTTGAGTTTTAGAAAATACGAGAATGTCATCGATAAACACCACTACAAATTGATCCAGGTAAGGCTTGAAAACTCGATGCATCAAATCCATGAACGCAGCTGGTGCGTTTGTCAACCCAAATGGCATCACCGCGAACTCAAAATGCCCATACCTCGAATTAAAGGCTGTCTTGGGTATATCTTCTTCTCGAATCCTCAATTGATAGTACCCCTGTCTGAGATCCAACTTAGAGTACACCTCCACCACGATCAAAAGCTCATCGATGCGGTGAGGGTATTTGTTCTTAATGGTAACATTATTCAATCCTCGATAGTCTATACACAATCTTAGACTTCCATCCTTCTTTTAACAAACAACACCGTGCACCCAAGGTGAATCGCTTCTTTAATGAAACCCTGCTCCAAAAATCCTCGTAATTGAAGTTTCAATTCTCTCAACTCAGCTGGAGCCATCCTATATGGCACTTAGAAATAGCGCTTGTCTCCTGAGTCACCTCAATCTTAAAGCTATCTCCTTCGTGTGGTAAAGATTTGAATTCTTCAGGAAATACATCAGGAAATTCTCTCACTACCGGTACATCTTCCAATTTTACCTTATCCCCAGGTGTATTGATCAGAAAGGCTAAGAACCCTTTCGCCCCCTTATTCAACAATTTCCTAGCTCGGATTCCTGAAATAAGAGCTGATGACGCTAAACTACCCCTTACATTTAATTTTAAAGTTGGCTCTCCCGGTACATGCAATTCTACCATCTTCGTCTTACAATCAAGTTGGGCATGATAACGGGCTAACCAATCCATTCCCAAGATAACATCATAGCCCTTGATTTCCAGACTCATCAAGTCTACTAGCAATTTTCGTTCACCAATCCAAATATCACAACTTCTATAAACCGAAGCTAGATAATAGTTTCGGTTTCCAAGAGGCATCTAACCTCTAGATCATATGGGAGTTTTTCAGATTTAACATCTACGCCCTCCATGAAAGTAGGATTCACAAAGGAATGGGTTGCCCCGGGATCAATTAAAACTTTCGCTAGACGGTGAAATATGGGAATCGTACCTTCAACAACCTCTGTAGGATCAGGTACCTGACACTGGTCCATAGCATACACTCTAGCGGGTACCTTCGGGCGATTATCCCCTACGCTGGACTGTTTAGAGGTTGACTTAGCAGATGATTGTGAGCTACCACCTGCACGACGAGCTGTTGGACAGTTGGCAATCTGATGCTCGGTACTCCCACAGTTTAGGCATTTTCCCGCTTTCCTCCAACAATCATCTGTGGTGTGGTTTGGTTTTCCACAATATCCACACCCTACCTGAGGAGTAGACACGGAACCTCCTTGGGTTGTGGTTCAGTCCCAGCCGATAGCTCCTCTTGCCATAGACCCCCTAGACGCTCCCGCAAAGCGTACTCCTCCTACACCTCTCCCAGCTTTAGGGACCGACACGCTTTCTATCCCCAAGCCCCACACCACTCCCACTGGCATTTCTTCTTAGCATGAAAAGCTCTCACTTGAAGCCTAGCACTTTCCACCCTTTGGGCCTTTTCTAAGGCCTCGCAGTATTAATTTGGGCTGCTAGAGCCTCTTGAATTTCAACATTAAGCCCTTGCAGAATCGCCTAATCCTTCAAGATCCGTGGCCACTAACTCCGTGCAAACTTGAGAGTTTAGAACTGAAGTTTCAATCGGCCACACTCATTGTTCCCTGCCTCAGCCTAATGAAATCATCCTCTCTTTTCTCCGGATCATGAGGCAAAACTTTACATCAAATTCCCTTTTAAAATTCACCCAAGTCCATGGGTCGTTCTCTCTCCCATTTAGCTCTAATGACATTCCACCATGACCTAGCTGGACCCTCAATTGAAAGGTAGCAAACATCACTGCTCTCCTCGATAATTCAAGACGGCAAAATGTCGACCATTCTTCTCGAACCAACCCTCCGCTACATCGAGTCTGCCCCTCCTAGAAACTTAGGCGGAATTTAAGGAAACGGTCCGTGGCTCTATCTTCTCCATGTTCGGGCCTAGAGGTTGATTTTGCTGCCCAAAGACTCGATTGTTGGCCGACGCCAAGAATATCTGCCATCTTATTGATAGCCGTAGCCATCTGATCTACATCTTCACCGCCCGATCCCCCTTCCGGTCCTACCTCCGAAGACCGTGCACTCTCGAGGGTTGAGGTCATCGCCTGCTCCTCGACTCGACCTCCTTGGCTTCCATGGTCTTAACAATGTCTAAATGCAACATGAAAGTCATTATTCGAGGAAAATGGAATTTTAACTAACGATCAACATTGAAACATTAGAAAATAACAATAATGAACATATATTCACATATCAAAGTTTACAAGTAGTTAGCAAGTCATGGGGCATGTTCAAAAATAGCCCACACATTTCAACTAGCACGTCACAGGACATTGCTCAAAAAAAACAACACGCACGTGCCAACAAAAGAGGACTAGTTATACAAGTAAAGCCACAGGCTTCATGAGCCTCACCCCAACTAATCCTTAGTCAAAACAAAAGTCACAACATCACACTCCTAGTCTAGCTCTCACCGAGCACTAGTCTGAGCTCTCCTCTTCCTCCTCCTGGTTCCTTCGAGGGTCCTCGACAGGCTCTTCCTCCATCGGCTCCTCCTCAACCTCCCTCGGAGGGTTCTGTGGTGTTAACCCTCATCCCCAACTGCACCTCCTCCAACTCAGCCACTTCCTCCACCTCCTCCACAGGGTAGCATCATTCAAGATCCTAGCAGTCCACCACCCTTGTTGATCACCCTAGTCAACCGAAGTTCGAGCTCGACCTGCCTTGAGCGGCGCTCTAGCTCAGCCTCAAAACACTTCATCCTCCAGCTCCATGATTCTAATCCCTTGGCCATCTTCTAGTATCCAAACCCTCATTTTCATCAGCTAGCCTATTTTGATTCAATAGTTGCCGGCGCCATCGCCAATAGACAACACTAACTCGTTAGGTAAGAAAACGCTCCTGCTGGGGACATCGGGTGATCTCCTTGGTGTGTATCGAATAAGAGGCCCTCCTCCAAGCACTCGGTAACGAATCACCCTAACAGGTGCTACATGACCATTAGCCTCGCCATTAGTCTCACCATTACCAATAGCCCCATTTGGCTCCGGTCCACCATTACCTCCCTCCATACCTACAAAACAACCATAAACCCACAGTTAGAATCTTAAACACTCATTACTCAAAAGTAAAGTTCCTAAAGGTCCTAAACAGATCTCAAACCTAGGCTCTGATACCAACTGTGACAGCCCCACTTTCCCCAAAGGCAAACCAGAGGGGTCAGCGGACCGCCTGCCCAGCTCTCGCCAGGACTCGAAAGATATAACCATAAAACCATAGTAAAAGAAACCGACAAAATCTTATAAATTACAATCTCTAAAACACATCAAGGTTACGTTGGAACAACTCGAAAATACTACAAACCATCTAAGGCATCCATTATCTTCCAACTTATACAAAAGGAAAAGAAAATCCACAAAACTAGAATCCTCGATTGCACCCTTCCGACTAAGGGAAAACAAAGCTTATGGGTGAGCAAAGCTCAAGAGGCTAAGAATTCATGCACAAGCGTGGTAAGGCAATAACACACTTTAACAACAATAACAGGAAAATAAAACAAGAAACACATACATGTATAAAATATCACTAGAAAAGGATACAACTTGCCGCCCATCATTGGTCTTCAGTCCGACTTCCACGGAAACGCTTGACACTCCAACCACTACCTCACGTAATCGTAGCAATCACTTTACTCTCACCCGCTTCACTTACACCCCTGCCGGGCCCGCCAAAAATGGCAATATCGTTAAACCAAGTCGGGATGAGCGGCACCTCCGCTCCTTAGAGCGGTACATACTACCGCTATAAATTAGTCGACGAGACTACGCCCAATCGACTTAATCAACAACCACCACCGACCCAAACGGGAGGAGAGGTACCTCCCACTCTCTTGAGTGTGGTACATACAACCGTTTGGTTCTAACATGTCAAGACCAAGCACACGTACAAGCATTTTACGATTTCAATTCAAGTAAGTCCAAACAAGGGTGAACGCTGTAAAGTACACGCTCACCAAGTCAAACAAGCATGCTTTCAAATGAAATTCATCAAATCAGACATCCAAGTATGAAAACAACATGCACTTGAACACTCACCAACAGTTGAGCGTAGGCAAGATAATGTAGAAGTCAAACACGCTCACAACGCCCCTCGGACTCACCTGGAACATGCAAATCAAACCATCAACCCTTTTGGTTTCTATTTAAAGCAATCTTGTCGTACGATTGGAAGAAAACCATTTCAAAGGTGAACCGACGCGACATGCATATGCCCAATGAACTAAGCTCTCATAGACGCTTATAAACACTTAAAATAGCAAAAGAAGCACACACGTGGGCGTTGGACGGAAAACGGACGATGACGAAATGAAAACGGAAAACACACATTGGAAGGTGGAAAAAAACAGTTTTGACACCTTGTACGCCATTGCCCATATCTCAGGCTACAAGTGTCGGATTTGAGCATACGAGGTGCCGTTTTGAAGCTAAGAGAACAAGCTACAACTTTCATGAAGACAACTTCAACCCAGATTTACTCCATCTAGGTCAAAAACGCAGAAACAGTTTCAGAAATTTTGCCATCAGAATGTCCGACAGGCTAACTTCAAACGGACATAACTCAGCGCTCACAAATCGAAATCAAGAAATTCCAGATGCGTTGGAAAGCTAGAACAAAGGGCTATAACTTTCATGTTTTGACCAAAAGCTAAATCACAAAGGATCAACATCAAAAACGACGCCAAAGTCGCTGCCGGTAAAATTCTGCTTTCTCGTTCAACGCCCCAAACAAATTTTGTGCAACCAAAACGCATTCATGCAAATTCCATTGACTCGCCTGCGATTACAAACATGCAATACAGCCCCTCACACGCCTCACACTACTCCAAACCCGCACGCACATACACACACCACACACAACACTCCAAGTGGGAATCCAAGAGCCCACACAACCGTTTAAATTCACGTGCTGGTGGGAATTCAAGAGCCCACACAACAATTAAACCTACCATCCAACATTAATTCCTACAATTAGCATTAAAGAAAAACCCTAACCCTAACTCAAAATCTTGGCAAGGCATACATACATCAAAATCAACCATTCTAATCCATAAAATCATTCCATAAGCTAAAGATAGACATGAATCAAGCCATGGAAACCACAAAATCCCACAATTCATAATCTTCAACCAAATTCAAGCTTGTAGGAAACTAGGAGAAACCTTTCTTGATGTTGTTCTTGGTGAAACTTCAAGTGTTCAAGTCCAAGCTTCTCCTCCCAACTCCGAACCAAAATCGAATGGTTGAAAGTTTGCAAAATCTCCAAGTTTTCTTCTTTTTTTTCCTCTCTTTTTTTCCTTCTTTTCCTTTCTTCCCTCACGGTTTTCCTTTCTTCTTTTTCCCTTTGTTTGGCCGGCAACCACAAGGCCCTAAATAACCCAAGAGATAATCTCAAAGAGATATTTATACTTGGTCAAAATTTGGTCAAAAATGGCATGCTAAAATAACCTACCAACTTAGCTTATTTCCACTCTTACCCACATAATTTCTTTTCCTATCAAATTAGTCCATAAGTACTTAATTTAACCTAGCCCATCAAAGCTTAATTACCCTACTTAGGCTACTAATCACCTAGGAGTTGTAATTCCCCCTCTTAATCATCCATTATCACACATAAAATCAAAGAGTTAACAAACTCGTAATTAAACATAAAACTTAGACTCATTTTCAAAACTAGGGTTTTACAAAATCAACCTGGGGTTTTCCATATTCAAATTAGGGTTTTATCAAAATTAGGGTTTTCGAAACAAATTAGGGTTTTAGGTTTCTTGAAAAGTAAAACAAAGCATATAAACACCTTGGCAAACAATAATGCCTATAATGATCCTTAAACAAAATATAAAAGTCGGTTCGGGTCCTCACAAAGAAACTAAATGAAAAAATAACTGAAAACACTACATAAATCTGAAGAGTTTTTCACTTTAATGAGCTTTGCATTCATTCCAAGGTTAAATGTTTCCCGATTTCAAGGTTATATTGCCCCCAAATAAATTGCCTATTATACTTTCCTCATGGTAATATGGCCCAGATGTGCAAAATTTTCTTTTAATAAATTTTGTTTGTATCATATATACTTGATGGAAAACTAGGAAAAAAAACTGAAAATATCAACCCATCATTATCATACAGCCCATGATGATCATTAATAGCAATCCCTTAATATAAGGAAAACTGAAAAAAATGGAAAACTATTCATAAATCTACTCATAAAAAAAAAACTGAATGAAAAAAAAAATTGAAAACACTACATGGGTCTGAAGAGTTTTGCACTTTTAATGAGCTTTGCATTCATTTCAAGGTTAAAGATTTCCTGATGTCAAGGTTATATTGTCCCCAAATAAATTGCCTATTATAGTTTCCTCATGGTAATATGGCCCAAATGTGCAATATTTCAATCATTTTCGGCATCTGCAAGCTTCTTAAAGTGCTGAATCTTGAGCAAATTGATATAGGGAATAGTTTTCCAACTGAGATGGAGTTGCTTGGAGAGTTGAGTTACTTGGCAATTTATGGCAAATCAAGAAAAAAAACTGAAAACTACTCATAAATCTACTCATAAAAAAACTGAATTGAAAAAAAAAAAAGCTGAAAGCACTACATGAGCCTGAAGAGCTTTTCACTTTTAATGAGCTTTGCATTCATTCCAAAGTTAAAGATTTCCTAATATCAAAGTTATAGTGTCCCCAAATAAATTGTCTATTATACTTTCCTCATGGTAATATGGCCCAAATGTGCAATATTTCAATCATTTTCTGCATCTGCAAGCTTCTTAAAGTGCTAGATCTTGAGCGAATTGATATAGGAAATACAATTCCAATTGAGATGGAGTTGTTTGGAGGGTTGAGTTACTTGGCAATTTATGGCAAATCAATAAAAAAAACTGAAAACTACTCATAAAATGCCATAAAGTCAATGGTAAATAAATTGAAAGGCTGAAAACACAATTGAAATGATACCAAAACAATATCCAAATCACTCAATCTCATTGCATGCCACTAAAATTCAAGGGAAAACAAACATTTTTTTGGGAGCAGCAGAGTAATGCTTTAACAAACCAAGTCCATCAACCAAGCCATGCAATCCATCATTATCTTATAACCCATTATTATCATTAATAGCAATCTCTTAATACAAGAAAAACTGAAAAAAAAACTGAAAACTATTCATAAAATGATATAAAGTGAATAGTAAATGAATAAAAAAATTGAAAACTATCATAAAATTCCATAAAGTGAATGGCAAATGAATTAAAAAATTGAAAATACAATTGAAATCATACCAAAGATAACATCCAAATCACTCAAATCCCAATTCACACTAAGACCAAGGGAAGACAAACACTTTTATTGGCAGTAATAGAGTAGTGCTTCATTTGTTTTACTTTGAGCAAACCAAGTCCATCTAGCAAGCCATGCAGAAGTCATGCCCAATGGGCAAGGGAAAGGAGAAAAAGAAAAGGTTAGTATGTATAATACTCTAATTTGTCAACCACATTTCGTATCTTGTGTATAGAAACTAATTGTGTTCAAATTATACTTAATTTAGCATGTAGCATACATCTATAGTATTACTGTTGGTGTCAACAAAATTCTATTAGAGGGCATTTTACAATTCAAAGAGAAAGGAATCTACTGATAATCTATAGCCAATAGTTGATGTACGTACCTAAATCTAGGAATACATTAATATTTTTTCAGAAGCTTTGCAATAGTCATAACACAAAGTGCAACATAGGCAAACTCAAACTTTTCAAGATGTCGATAACGACCTATTTATTGGCACACACAATAAATGGAAATAATATTGCCATAACATCTAAACAGTTTGAGAAAAATAAGCCTTACATATCTCAAGGGGTTGAAAAAGTTGCGGTCTTTTAACTATGTATGATTTTGCAAATGAGAAGTTTAGGGCAACGTCTATTGCAAAAATTTGGTTATTTCTGTAATTTGATTCTGAAAACTCTAAGTAAGTCAAGAAACCTAAAAAATATTATGACTCAATAGATTTTGCTTCTCATTTGGTACTGAAGATATTCAATTAAATTATTCAAAGAGAAGGGCCAGCACAAAACAATACCCTATCAAAATAAGCCTGTCTTTCTTTGTACTCATAATGATTGGTGTAAAAAAAAGAAGAATGAAAATTACATGGTAATGAAAGAGGATAAGGTAGCAATTGGTATGTTTTATTGAATGATGAACAATTAAAATAGTACAATGAAAGATGCGCAGTAAAACAAGGCATGAAAAGCTGCCCTTATGAATCCAACAACAAAATCCAAATCATAAGGTTGTCAACTTTTCTCTGCAACTATTCTTTGATGGAAAATTGTATGGTCAATTATATAGTATAAGTATTAACTTTCCCTTTTTATTTTTTCTCAAATTAATCGATCATGCTATTTTTAAGAAGTTTTGGAACTTTTATGAATATCATATTTTTCTTACAAAGGTAGGTTTGATAATGTATTCTAGATGCAAGTCAAATTACGCAAACAAAAGCAAAAAAGGACCGGTATGGCTCCTTAAACAAAAAGGGAAAGCATGTATACAATCAGAGTTGCATTCAAAATACGAAAACAAGCAAAAAGTCATGGCTACTTGAAACATTGCAAAAGCCATCAGAAAATAATGGTATGAGGAAATCTATGCCTAACTAAATTTTTTATCTGCAAGTTGCACATATTGAAAAACTAATAAGTTCACTTATTTAATCTTTTAAGAGGAGCTATTTTATGTACAAGTTTCTCTGAACAACATGTCTTACAAGCCAAATCTTCTTACAAAAAATCGAGAAAATTGAAACCACTAATTATTATTCGTTCATCTTTCTTGTCTTCTCTATGTGTCTATTTTACATTCAATAATATAGATTTACATTGCTTACCATTCAAAATTTTGTTACACGTTTTTTCCCACTCTTAATTCAATTCCCAACTCTATATTATAGAGGCAAATACATTAAAAAAATAAAAAGATTAAACTACTTATTATCACAACATTACTAGTTAAGAAAGATAAGGACTATTTAGGTGACTAAACATGATAATAATAAAGAACTCTACACAAGGTGTAAAACCAACAAATATATACAAATGCGGCGCATTTGGAAATAATCAAAGGTTTGACATAGTCCCTACTAATGCATGATCGGAATACTAGCATTCACCAACGAACATTAAAGCCGTACTTGAATTTGCGTATTTGCTCTTGAACATTTGCATTCACGAATACTTGTTCGACAAATAAGAAAGAAAACTCTTGGTGTTTCGATCTTTTATTCCAAGCTGATGTTTGTGAATAGAGACATTAATTCGAGTGACTTTTATTCTCGAGTCCGTGCAATAAGTGTTGAAGGACTCAGAGGAATCTTCTCAAACAAACAGTCCAGTCCTCACCAAGCTTTGTTGAAGAAAAGTTCGGGGAAGCAACTTGTAGACTTTTTCTTGACCGTACCTGAAGACGGCAGCTACCAGCCCCCCCCCCCAAAAAAAAAAAAAACACGCCTTTTGTGAAATTCAGATATCTATTGGTTTCTTGAATTAAATTTTGTTAAAGAGGGGGGAAAAAAAAAAAAAGAGTCCACTGGGATTGTATCTTTTAGAAAGTTTTTCATGGAGGTAAAATCATTTGTTTTTGAATACGAGCCAGTGTCATGGAGGTCTCAATTTTTCCACTCCTACCTGTTGAATGGTCAGGAGTAATAATTTCTGTCACGATACAATAACACAATTTGAATACAATCCCAAATTAACTAATCTAAATACACCCAAACTTTAGTGGGTTATTATTGGTTCAATCTATTAGTGAGACGAATGTAAGCAAGTGAGTTGATTTAGGTCAACCCCCAGGTTGACATGCTGATCCGATAAAATACTAATTTTATGATAAAATCATGGCTTTTGGTTGTTGATCGAAATAAAGTTTCACATCATAAAACCTATATTTTAAATGAGAACAAAAATCCCAAAACTCCTGTGCTGTTGGCTGTGAATCTAACTACTTTAGCCGACAGCATAAAGCACCAATTGGACGGGCATATTATACATTATTGCAAATTCTATTAATTTGTGTATCCTGAAATGATGAGCCAAAACAACAAAAAAATTGGGTCCCCAATATTGAAATTTTCTCATAGCCCACTGAAGATTTATAAGAAAATCAATTCAAACCTGTGCTCATATAGTTTCAAAAACATGTACATGTAGAATCTTCAAAAGCTTCATGCGTTAACTAGAAGATGAGTGAAAGTTTGACTCTTACCGATTATAGGATACATATCTTCAGGCTCTAAATTTTGCCCCTAATATCGACAACAGGAACAAGGATATTCCTCTTCGTCTTCCTTAACTACTTGACAGAAGTCTTGAAGGAAAAAATTGGCCTATGAACAGAAAGACTAAGCTAGGAAATTAAGTCAATTGTGATTTTTGTGACCGTTAGTTAGGAAATCAATTCAATTGTGATTTTTGTCACCGTTCATAAAAGTAAGCATAACTAGAAACACGCAAAAATTTTATTCAGAGAATGAATCCAATTGTTTGAAGCAGTCAAGCCAGGAATTAGGCCACTGATCAAGATGTTTAGATACAGACTAATGAGCGGCAATTAATATTTTATGTGTCATGTTGATACCAATTCTTCCAAATTCTATCATGAAAAAATCCAGAGACAAATATCTTTTATTGATATCATGGAATATCAGCACAGGTTGTTGCAAATGGTATAGTGTCCCATGCCACAATATCACAGGTCGTGTAATTGGACTAGATCTCAGTGGCAGCCAGCTTCAGGGATTCTTCCATCCAAACAATACCCTCTTTCATCTTTCCCATCTCGAGCGACTAAGTCTTTCTTTTAGTGATTTAATTGGTCCACACATTGTCCCTGAATTTGGTTCATTGAGAAGTTTGACACACCTGAATCTCTCAGTGTCAAATTTCCATGGAGAAGTCCCATCAGAAATGTCACACCTAAGGGGCCTAGTTTCCCTTGATTTCTCTTACAATACTAATTGTTCTATGGGCTATAGCTCACATCTAAGATTTGGACACGGCAATTCTAAAAGGATGCTTCAAAACCTAACCAACTTAAGAGAGCTTTCACTTTCTTTTGTGGACATCTAATCTTAGGTATCCATGAATTTGAATTTTTCTTCATCTGTGACATGTCTAAATCTTGTTTATACTGGAATGCACAGTAATCTACCAAATATTCTTTTCACCTACCAAACATGCAAGTACTTATATTAAGTGGAAATACTTACCTTACTCGTAGTGTACCGAATTTCAACTGCAGCATTTTTGGTTTTCTAAAGATATTGGATCTATCCTTGACAAATTTTTCAGGATTTTTGCCTGATTCATTTGGTTGCTTAAAATCCTTGAATTTTTTATACCTTGTAGGTTGTCGATTCTCTGGTGCCATTCCAGAGTCAATTGGCAACCTCACACAGCTGACTAAAGCACATCTGGCAGGTAACAATTTCGATAGCCATGTCCCATTTCTCAAACTTATGCTTCTCAAGCATTTAGATCTCTTTCATAATCAGCTGAGTAGTTCAATTCCTAAAGGGATGTTTAAACTTGCGAACCTAACTTCATTTAATAACCCAATTCAATAGTTAAGAGGTTCAGATTTTAACACATTTAGATGCATTTGAAAATCGAAAATAGAACATTTGAATTCATTAAGTGGTACTAAGTTTTCTAAGCAAAACTCATTCCCAAAAATAAGTGATAAACTGTTCACTTATGTGAGGGTCTCAAAATTCCATGTTATTTGAAAAATAAATAATAATATTTATTTTATGTTTATTCACTAAAATGTGAGTGAATTTATGCTTTGAATTATTATTTACCAATTTATATGATTTTTCGAGAATTATTTGCCAGTGTTTGGTTTCGGCCAGGTTAAACGCTAATTTTTGTTCCGAAGTGTGAATAGTGACTTTAAAATAAAACCGAGCATATGTAGATATATTACAGAGATATTTTAAGATTGGATAATGTCGGAATGAAATAAATCAGTAAAAGTTAGAGTGTCGCGTGTCGACGCGACAAAAAGTGGTCGTTTGACCATTTTTCCTTAAATTAAGGGGAACCACACTTTATGTCCCTTAAAAGCCTTGTTTCTTGCTCCTTGGTCTTTCATTTTACAGCTGAAATTTTGGAGTTTAGAGAGAGGGGCTGGCCGAACTTGAGAGAAGAGAGAGAGAGACAAAATAAGCTTCATCCAACTTCATCTCCTACCACAAGCTTGAAGACTCCATTGAAGATTTGGTTTTTGCCTCACCTTCTTCCTTTGGCTGCTACGTGAGAGAGAGAGTGTGTGTGTGTGGTCCGAATTGGAAGAGAGAGAAAAGAGAGGGAGTTCAAGCTTGGTTTCTTCAACTTTTTCTTCCTCAAAATTCTTGAAGATTCAAGACTTCATTGAAGGCTTGATTCTCGTTCCTTCCCCATCTCTTGGCTGCCGTGTGAGAGTGAGGGAGAGAGGGAGTGATCCGAGTTGGAGAAGAGAGAAAAAAAAGAAGAGAAAGAAAGCTAGTTTTGCTCTTCATCTTCTTGTTCTTGAAATTTGCTGAGAAAACACCAAAGATCAAGCAAATCCTTGGCTAAGATTGGAGATTCTTGAAGTTGCTAAGCTTGGGGACTCATCCTTGGTTCGAGACTCACAAGATCCGACTTGATCTTGCTAGATCTAAATAGATCTCGAGGTATAACACTTTAATCTCTTAGTTCTAGTCTTATTAGTGTTAAATCTTGTAGATCTATGGTTTATTTTCTAGAAATGCTTATGTATGAAGCATTTGAGTTGGGCTCTTGGATTCCCAACTTAGGTAGCAGACTTGAGGTGACTTTTAGGTAGCGGACTTGAGGACCTGACTGTGGTTGTGTTTGTTGTTGGTGAGATGAGATTATTTTGTGGTTAGAAAGTAGATTTTGTAGTTGAAAATTTGAAGGAAAATGATAAAGGTTGGCCGAACCTTGCTTGGCAAATTTTGATGTTTGATTTCAAAATTTTCTGACATTTTTTATGAGATTTTGCTTAAGTAAATATGTATTATGTTCGACTATGAGTATGAGCTTTAACAGAGTAAAGATTTTGAATTTTGATGGTGAAAATTTGAATTTCACTAAACTGTGAGAGAAAAGTGCCATTTTGGTCAAATTTGTGGGTTTGAAAGACTTTAGATAATTTTCATAAATTTTGAGCATTGAGACCTAGTGAAAATTGTTTGAAGGATGTGTTAGAACCTTGGTTAAAAGTTGGATGTTGAATTTGAACTCAAATGAGTGATTTTGAACTGAGAAACCTCACTTTATTTCCATGGGTTGAAAGATTAGAAGGTGCTTGGAAGGAGTACATCAATAGGGTGGTATGGTTATTTGAAATTTCGATTTGAAAATGGAATCTTTTATGAAGATTTCCGACTCGAGTGACTACTTTCCACTCGAGTAAAGTTAAAGGAATTTTGGGAGGAATTTTGATAAAATAAATGAATAAGCTATTTGAATTTAGTTTCGCTATTTGTGGGGCGAAACTTATATCTTCTTTTACTTGATCATAGGAAGCGGGGAAGAATTTGGACCAGATCCTAATTTGGATTGTCAGTTGTGATTAATTGGTGAGTGTTCCAACTCCTTTTCAAATGAAATCTTGTAATTGTTTGCCAATGATTAAATTGTTAAAATGATTTACTGTTATTTTCAAACAAAATGCTTTACAAGTGAAATAACTTATGAAGAGTTTGTGAGTTTCTATGCATGTTACTTGTCTTGATTCGTGAGTACTCATTGAGATAGTGATTTATTTATACGACGTGACTTTGAAACTGTGACTAGAGATGAATTATATGTTGAATATGTGTAGTGTCTTGAATTCTTAACTTGTGTTTGTTAAGCGGAAGTATGTACCACACTCAATGAGTGGGAGGTACCTCTCATTCCGCCATATGTGACAAGCAGTAGTATGTACCACACATAATAAGTGGTAGGTACCTCTCATCCCGTCTTGATAGTGAATCTTGAATATGTCGATTGGAGCGTTGTCTCGTCGACCAAATGTGTTAAGCGGTAGTATGTACCACACTCAATGAGTGGTAGGTACCTCTCAATCCACATTGATAGTGAATTTTGAATAAGTCGATTGGAGCGTTGTCTCGTCGACCAAATGTGTTAAGTGGTAGTATGTACCACACTCAATGAGTGGTAGGTACCTCTCATCCCGCCTTGATAGTGAATTTTGAATAAGTCGATTGGAGCGTTGTCTCGTCGACCATATATATTGAGCGATAGTATGTACCACATTCTAATGAGTGGGAGTTACCTCTCAATCTGTCTCAGTATCTTAAGAGTGATTGAATCTGAACGGTAGTGTGTGTCACACCCATTTAGTGTGGGAGACACCTCTCATCCCGTCTCAGTACTTATGATTTGATTGAAGTGAATTGTCGGTTTAATTATCGTCCGAGTGCTTGAATGCTTATATCTTTTGATGAACGTGCACAAATGTATTCTAGAGTTTTCTCATTATAGCACTTCTTAATGAATCATACTTTTGTAAGTGATCTTTAACAACTTAACTGTTTTGCAAAAGTGCTACTTGATTCAAGTGTTATGATTTTGACCAAATGTGAATTTACTCATTTTTATGGAACCTCACTGAGCTTCTAACTCACCCCAAAAATGTTTTATTTCCCTTCCACAAGGCTCGAGGCAAAGGAAAGTAAGTGTCGTGATCATTCTTGGAGTGACTGGTTGGATTATTTCGGGTACTATTTGTAATCATGGATTGTTGGATTTTAGTGTAATTGGACTAAATGAAAATGTAATTATTATTTTGGAGATCTTGCTTTGTACTTTTTCAAGATTTGTATGTTTTGTAGTTCAATTGACTTGCAGAATGTAAATTAGTGGAGTATTTGATAAATATTTGAAATTGGCATTGTAATTCATTTGAGGACTGTATCTATTGAAGTTCAAACTTTAATTTGATTAAGGAGTGTAGTGAGTCCTGGTGAAAGTTAGGCAGGCGGCTCACGGATATTTTAGGTTACGCCCTAGGGAGAAGTGGGGTTGTCACTACTTATCACTCAATGTATATACATTAAAATATATTAGGTTTAGTTCTAAACAATTCAATCATTTAATAGATTCAGATTTCAGATTTCAGATTTCAGACTTCAAATAAAACTCAAATCTGAAAACTGAAGTCTGAAATCTGTGCATTTGATAAAACTGAAATCTAAAATATGAAAGAATCAATTAAGTGATTAAATTATTTAGAACTAAATCTAATATATTTCACTGTATATCACATTCAATGATAAGTGAATAACTTATTACTTAATTTTGAAAGCAAGTTTTGTCTAGAAGATTCAGTGACACTTAATTAATTCAGATGTTCTATTTTCAGTTTTCAAACGCATATGAACATATTAAGATCTAAATCCATTAAGTTTATGTGTTGAATTAGGTTATCAAATCCTTGAGCTTTCATCAAACAACTTCTCTGGCATTGAGCTTCAGAAGAAACACCCCAGCTCTAAAGCATCATTGATGATTGAAAACCACCAATAATTTGATGTATGTGGGACTGCCTTCTTGCGAGTTAAAGGAATTCCCAGAGTTTTTGAGAAATTTAGAACGCTTACTTTTTTTGGTCCTCGCATATACCATGATTCTCGGTGAAATTCCCAAGCTGGTTCATGTCGAAAATTTGGGATAATTTCATCTACTTGAACCTTGCACAGAACTTTTTAACTAGAAGCATAGACCAACTACCACGCAAAAGTCTAGAGTATCTAGATGAGTTTCAACTTGCTTCATGTAGAATTTCCGTCCTCTATCTGTAACTCAAATCGTCTAGTGATTCTCAATTTGTCACACAACAATTTGGCTAGCCAAGTCCCGTTAGCCAACATCTCTATTAGCGATAGCAAATGGCAGGATGGGTGGGATTTGGGTGGGACTTAGTTCAAATTGTAAAATATCAGCTATACCTAAGTAGTTCCATATTAATCATCGGACTAATATGGGCGGGATTAAAATAGCCTATGCCTATTTTGATCCCACTAAAATACCCAATCAATCCCATTTATTTATTTTTTAAAGAAAAACTCTTTTTTCCTCAATTAAATGTCTCAATATTACTGTGACAGCCCTACTTTTCTCTAGGGCGAACCCTAGGGTATTGGCAGGCCGCCTGCCCAACTCTCGCTGGGACTCACTACAATTCCTCAATCATATTACAACTCTCAAATAATTACAATGCAAGATCTCCAAAACAATAAATGCATTTCCATCTAGTCCAATACACCAAAAGTCTAACAATCCATGATTACAAATGGTACAAGAAATAATCTAGCCAATTACACTAAGAAAGATCACCACACACGCTATTCTTCGTCTCGAACCCTGTGGGGAAAACAAAGTATTTTGGGGTGAGCTAGAAACTCAGTGAATGTCCAGTAAAAACAAGAAATTCTTGGACCTTTGAATTAAATGTCACTTTGTAAAACATTTGAGTCTTTAAACAATCATACCATAAATACTTAATTTAGCAAACAACATACAGTAAACAATAATTCAGTAAACATTTAGTTCAAGTATTGAAAGGATACAGTGTCCTCCGAGAGCAGTTGTAGTCCGTCTTGTCAGTCAATCACCCTCCTACTCCTCCTTATAACACCCAGTGGTAATACTCGAGTACACCGTACAGTGCCCTAAGTTACCAACCTACCCGACCGAATCCGCTTCTGGCTCGAATAGGCCAATAACAAAGGGGGAAAGACCTTGTTCAGCCAATGTGTTAAAGTACACATGGCCTACAGTCATGCACAGATAATATACAAACAATGGAATAATAGACAATTGAACAGTATATTGACAGTTAGGTTGAGTGCGATAAAGTACACACTCGCCTAGGAACAAGTGTTTAACACTTATGAGATCAAATAACATCAAATATTAATCACATAAGCATGTAATTCACATAACATACAAGGAACACTCACAAACTCATTTCCTTGCAAATATGAGTCGAGTAAATCATTTCACAAGTCATTTTCACATAGTAGTAAAATATTTGATTTAGAACGGATTTGAATACTCAGAAACTCTTCATAAATTGTTTCACTTGTAAAAGCATTTTACCTGGAAATAGTGGTAAATCTCTTTCTTATAATTACTGTGAGGGCCTCAAAAATTCAATTTTATTCCAAAAATGCATAATATTGTTTGTATTATATTTATTTATTGAAATATGAGTAAATTTATGTTTAACTTGAATATTTTCTAATTTAGAGATTTTTATACGAATTATTTGCCGGTGTGCGGTTTTGGCCGAATTAAGTGCTTAATTTTCTACCGGAGCATGATTAGTGACTTTAAGTTGAATCGAGCATATGTAGTGATATTTTGGAAATATTATTAAGATTGGACAATGTTGGAATGGAGTAAAATAGTATAAGTTAGACTGTCGCGTATGACGCGACATAAAGTGCCCAAAAAGCACTTTTTCCTTAAAACATGGAAAAGTGCACTTTTTGTCCCTTGAATCCTTGACTTTCTCGCAACCTTGGAGCTTATTTTTCTGCTGCACTTTGGAGTGAAGAGAGAGAGGGAGGCCGAGAGCAACAAGGAAGAGAGAGAGAGAGAAATTGTCTTCATTTTTCTTCCTTTCTTCCACCAATTCTTCTTGAAGCTTCAAGCACCATTAAACACCAACATCTTCTCCACTTCTTGCAACCGAGAGAGAGGAGAGAGAGAGAGAGCGATTGGACGGTTCTTGGAGGAAGAAAAGGGAGGTAAATCTTGTATTTTGATTTTCCATTTCTTCTTCAACTAGCACCTTGAACTTGTGAAGCTTGAGTGAAGGTTTCTGGCTTGATTTTCTTCCTTCTTGGCAGCCGATTGAAGGTGAGAGAGAGAGAGGTGAAGTCTAAAAATTTGGAGGAAAAGAAAGAGAAGAAAAGCTTGGGTGGTTTGTCTTGAGCTTAATCATGAACTTGGTGTTGGAAATCATCGTCAAAACTCGAAGATCTTGGGCTAAGATTGAAACTTTTGGGTGTCTCTAAGCTTGGAAGCAACTTGCTTGAAGAGGAGCTTGAGAGATCTTGTTGGATATTGTTAGATCTTGTTAGATTCGGAGGTATAAGCTTCGAAACCCTTAGATGTAACATTATTAGTACTAAATATCATAGATCTATGGTTTAGATCGGTAGAAAAGATTACATCTGAAAAGATGAAGTTGGGCTCTTGAAATCCCAACCTAGGTAGCAGACTTGAGGTGGCCTCTAGGTAGCAAACTTGAGGACCTGATTGGGATTTGTATGATATTTATGAAATTTATCATGATATGGTTAGAAAGTAGGGTTTTAGTTGTTGAAAAGTTTGAAGGAAAAATGATTAAGGTGGCCGAATCCATGCTTGGTAATTTCTATGTTTGATTTCGAGATTTTATGGTTATTTGTGATGAATTTCCGTTCAAGAAAAATACATGTTATGAACATTTATAAGTGTATGGATTTTGAAAAGATGAAAAGTGAAATTTCTCATAAATTTTGAGTGAAAAATGTCGTTCGAGGGAATTTGAGGGTTTTAAAGTATTGTGATCAAATTCTATGAACTTTGAAAATAAAGATATGGTTTGAAGTGTTCTAAATTTATGTTAAAGTATTGTCTAAGAGAAAGTGTTGAGTTTTGCAATAAAAGTGATTTTGAGGTGATAAACCTCATTTAAATATCATATTAAAGAAATATGGGAAAGTAGCGCTTAGGGAGTACGTCGATGAAACATTGTATTTGGAATGATTACGTGATTTTCAAAGAGGTACTTGAAGTACGATATCATGTGATATGAAAGCTTTTCCTCGAGGGGATTTTGGGAAAAATATTGATTGAAAACTAAAAAGTGAAAGTGAATTGTTTTAATTCATGAGTGAAGGAGTAAATCTCAACTACTGTTTTCACTTGTTTAGGGAGTGTGGATGAAAGTGAATTTGACCCCTACGTGGAAGCCGAACCTTATTACTTTAGTGAGTTCCCATACTTGTTATGTGTTTAAGTGAAATGATTACAATTGTGATTAATGTAGTGATTGTACAGTGAAACATGGTTTTGAATTCTCTGATGGGGTAGTGTATACTTTATCGCACTTACCCTCATCTGAGTGAAAACATTTGTGAAAAGTGCTTTGAAGTGAATGAAAGTGAAAGTGTAGTGCAGTGATTGATTGTTACAGTATTATATAGTGATTGCATGTGTTTGAAAAGGTCAGGAAATTCCTGAAACCTATTGGTGAACCCTTCGACTCGAGCCGGGGGCTAGACCTAGGTCGAGGAGAAAGGGAAGAGCCATAGGGTTATTTAAATGTCACAAAGCCCAGTGACTTAGACCAGTGCTATATGCTCAAGACTTGGCTTATGGACCAGTCTCCAAAAAGAGCATCAAACCAGTGTTATAGACCAGTGCAATATGCTCGAGACTTGGTTCTGGAACCGAACCTGTCTCCAAAAGAGCAATCAACCAGTGATGCCCAATGAAATGAAATGAAATGTACTCTGGACTTGGCGTATGGACTTGTCCCTAATGGAGAGTACTCAAACAAAGTGAAGTGTTTCAAAGCGTTTCAAAGCGTTTTAAAGTGTTTGGATTTCGGGCCCAGTGGAGGTTTGGAGGAGCAAAGGGAAGTGGAGTTCTACATGGTAATAGTGATAGTTGACGGAGTGTCAACTACTTGGTTCGTGGACAAGCGATGTGGACCTTGGCTCCTGAGAGCCCCCGTATCCTCCCTTGTGTTGTTAAATACTTTCTTATATGATTTAATTTCAAGTGCAATTTATTAAGTGAAAGTCCTTATGTGTTATGTGAATTGCATGTTTTTGGGACCTCACGAGATTTTTAACTCACCCTTTTTCCATTTGTTTTCCTTAGCAGGATATGAGATCCCTGATGAAGATGCCAACCCTTAAGACTAGGGTTACTCTTGTTTTGATATTTTTGGAGAACTTGGAATTATGAATGTTGAGAACTCTTGTATAATGAAACTTGATTGTAAGAATGGATGATTTGTGTAATATGGGTTTGTAATTTGGATGTTATGTATTTGTAAGGCATTGTACCCATTTATATCATGTTTAGAGCGTTAGCGTGTTAAGTGATAGTTTGACAAGTTATATGATTGTTTGAGTGAGTGAGTCCTGGCGAGAGTTAGGCAGGCGGCCGCTGATATCCTAGGGTACGCCCTAGGGAGAGGTGGGTCGTCACAATTACTAGCAAATTATTTCAACAAAACATTCATTTGCAAACAATAGTAGTATTTTTCATTTAAAATGAGGTTGGAATACTCACCTTGATTCAATTAAATGAGTGAGAAAAGAAGAAGGCTAAACTTCGTTAGTTGGTTCACCCTCGACAAAGTCTTGGCAACCTGAACCAAAGTTCAACTATCAGATACTAGCCAAAATATCTAAAACTCAAAACCTTAACTCAACTACTTAGAATCACCAAACCCTCACTACTACGATTTCTTGTTCGGACCATACCTAAGATTACACTTGCTGAAATAAAACAAGGTTCCTTGGGTGTCATATTCGGCCACACTTAAGGTTCCTTGCCGAAACTTTATAAAATCATCTTCTCTCTTTTCTTGGACTAGTGGTAGAAGGAACTTTTCATCAAATTCTCATACAAAATTCATCCAAATCCTAGGAGTTTGTTCCCTTTCCCACTTGCTTCTTATAACATTCCACCATACTCGTGCCACTCCTTCAAATTGGAACACGGCAAAGGTCACTTGTCTCTCCTCTGAATAGTCCAATGCATCAAATATATTTCTTATATTCTTTAACCAATTCTCAACTTTATCAGGGTTAGGATCCCTAGAAAATTTAGGCGGAGAAAACTTCTGAAATCCTTCTAAGGCCCTATCTTCCCCTATCTCTTGGTTTCCAAGTTGATTCACTTATCCAGTTCCATGGCCTTGTTGAGGCACTAAACGTTTTAATAAATCCGTCATATGATTTAAAGCCTGTGCCACTTGATCGTTTGCCTCAGCCCTTGGCCCAGTGTTTTGGTTAGCCACAGATCCACTCTCTTCCTCTTGATTTTGGGGTTGTCTGCGTGGACGTCCCCGTTGTGGTCTTCTAACTTCATTTTTTTTTTTGTTTTTCAACTAATCCATATGGATATGCATTAATTCAATATGAACTAGCAACATACACATACAAGTAACAACCCATAAAAACAAAAGAGACAAATCCACTTTTTTTTGCACATAACATTTTCACAACACAATTTAAACTCAGTCATGTCCCAATCTAGTGCAAACCAGAGTTCATTAAGTTAAAACACAAGTCACAGTCAAGTTGAGTACATACCCAGTCAAAAATAGCAAACAAAAGCAAATAAGTCATTAACAAAACACATTGGTCTCCAAGATAGAACATTCTACGTTCTAATCCTGTGATCCTCTTACAAGAGGTCAAAAGTAATACGTCACTAGATTAATTAGAATCAAAAGATTCTCGTTCTCTAACACGTTCGACTTCATTTCCAATGCTAGGATCCTCAGGGTCACGATCTTCTCCACCTCTCTCCCTTAATTGTTGTGTCATTCGAGCCAAACGATTATTGGCTTCTCGTAATTGTGCCCGCAAAATATCAGTTCGTTCTTGCTCCTCGAGCACCCTAGTCTCCAACTCTCGAATCCGATTATTTGCTCTCACATTTGCGATGACCAGCCTTTGCCTCTCATCTACTATAGCTAGTACTACACGGTCAGGATACGAATATGTCATCCAGCAATCACACTCACTATTCACCCTACGTCCTGGGATGAACTGCCGAAATGGCTCGCCAGATTCTGTCTAAAATATAATAGGACGAAATCGCCTCCGAGGTAGTCCTTGTGCTCTATTTCCTTCCATTCCTACAATCACAACTAGGATTAATGTTCAAGATAAACTATTACCATAAATCATGTCACTTAACGGTCAAATTAGTCCCACAGTCCGACATCCTAAATTTAAAGCCTAGGATACACTACAAAGATCTGAAACCTAAGCTCTGATACCACCTATGATGCCACACTTTTCCCTAGGGCGAACCCTAGGGTATCGGCGGGCCGCCTGCCCAACTCTCGCCGGGACTCACTACAGTTCCTCAATCATATTACAACTCTCAAATAATTACAATGCAAGATCTCCAAAACAATAAATGCATTTCCATCTAGTCTAATACACCAAAAGTCTAACAATCCATGATTACAAATGGTACAAGAAATAATCCACCCAATTACACTAAGAAAGATCACCACACATGCTATCCTTCGTCTCGAACCCTGTGGGGAAAATAAAGTATTTTGGGGTGAGCTAGAAACTCAGTGAATGTCCAGTAAAAACAAGAAATTCTTGGACCTTTGAATTAAATGTCACTTTGTAAAACATTTGAGTCTTTAAACAATCATACCATAAATACTTAATTTAGCAAACAACATACAGTAAACAATAATTCAGTAAACATTTAGTTCAAGTATTGAAAGGATACAGTGTCCTCCGAGAGCAGTTGTAGTCTGTCTTGTCAGTCAATCACCCTCCTACTCCTCCTTATAACACCCAGTGGTAATACTCGAGTACACCGTACAGTGCCCTAAGTTACCAACCCACCCGACCGAGTCCACTTCTGGCTCGAATAGGTCGATAACAAAGGGGGAAAGACCTTGTTCAGCCAATGTGTTAAAGTACATATGGCCTACAGTCATGCACAGATAATATACAAACAATGGAATAATAGATAATTGAACAGTATATTGACAGTTAGGTCGAGTGCGATAAAGTACACACTCGCCTAGGAACAAGTATTTAACACTTATGAGATCAAGTAACATCAAATATTAATCACATAAGCATGTAATTCACATAACATACAAGGAACACTCACAAACCCATTTCCTTGCAAATATGAGTCAAGTAAATCATTTCACAAGTCATTTTCACATAGTAGTAAAATATTTGATTTAGAATGGATTTGAATACTCAGAAACTCTTCATAAATTGTTTCACTTGTAAAAGCATTTTACCTGGAAATAGTGTTAAATCTCTTCCTTATAATTACTAGCAAATCATTTCAACAAAACATTCATTTGCAAACAATAGTAGGATTTTTCATTTTAAAAGGGGTTGGAATACTCACCTTGATTCAATTAAATGAGTGAGTAAAGAAGAAGGCTAAACTTTGTTAGTTGGTTTACCCTCAACAAAGTCTTGGCCAACTGAGCCAAAGTTCAACTATCAGATACTAGCCAAAATATCTAAAACTTAAAACCTTAACTCAACTACTTAGAATCACCAAACCCTCACTACTACGATTTCTTGTTCGGACCATACCTAAGATTACACTTGTTGAAATAAAACAAGGCTTATAGGTATGGAAGCTAGACTCAGAGAACTACAATTCACTAGAAAACTTCGCTTTCAAATTCATTTTGCAATATAGATCAAATCAAGTCGCAAGATCCAGTAGTAATTAAAGCACGGCATTATCACTTTACAAAATCAGTCAGTTTCCTGAAATTTCTGTGACATATTGAAAATGAACTAGCACACAAGTTTCATACCGTTGAAAGCTCTTGAAGTCTAGTTTCAAACGCCACTAATGTCGCTTGATTTTGACTCCCGAGCAAGGAATTACAGCCATTTGAAAATAAGGTATAAAGCTCTTTGAAAGCTATTTTCCAGATTTGCAAAGCTACTTTGTGGTCACCATTTGGCCAACGAAATCTTATGGTAAAAAAATGACAAATTTTGTACACTTAATCTCCTATATATAGGCTAGGTTTGTACCAAAATTCAGTCAAAAACTCATATGGGAAATCAAACTTCTAGATAACAAAAATTGCTCCCAGTTTTGAAACAAATCTATCCAAAATAATACTTTACCCAAAAATTAGTGAAAACACAACTTTTCACCATTAAAAATTCATGATTTCACTCCATTCAAATATGTACTCATAAATAAACATAATACACATTTATTTAGGCAAAATCTCACCAAGAAATATCGTAAAATTTCGAAATCAAGCATCAAAACATTTCAAGTGAGGTTCGGCCAGCTCTCATTCTTTTCCTTCGAAATTTTCAACAATAAATGCTACTTTCTAACCATAAAATGCACTCATCTCATACACGACTAACACAACCATAATCAGGTCCTCCAGTTTGCTACCTAAAAGTCACCTCAAGTCTGCTACTTAAGTTGGGAATTCAAGAGCCCAACTCAAATGCTTCATACATAAGCATTCTTAGCAAAATAACCCATAGATCTAACAAATCTACCACTAATAGAGTTAAAGTTAAGAGTTTTAAGGATTATACCTCAAGATCTTTTCAAATCTAGCAAGATCAAGGAAGATCTAACGTAGTTCCAGCCACGGATGATGTTCCAAGCTTTGAAACCTCGAGATCCTTCGAGCTAAGCCAAGATCTAGCTCAATCCTTGGTGATTTCCTCCACAAGTTTCAAGGCCAAGAAGAAAGAAACAAGATGAAGCTTTCTCCCCCTTCCTTTCTCTCTCTCACTCACGGCTCTCTCTCCCTTTCTCTCTCTCTCACTCGGCTGCAACAAAAAGCAAAAGGAAGCAAGATGAAGCTCTTCAAATGGTGTCTTCAAGGTGCAAGAGAATGAAGTTGAAGAAGAAGAAGAAGAAAGCTTGGGAATTCTCTCTTTTCTCTCTCTCCAAGTTCAGCTGCCTCTCTCTCTCTCTAAGCCCAAGTGTGGCTGAAAAATGAGGGAGCAAAGAAGCAAGAAACAAGGCTTTTAAGGGGACAAAAAGTGTAGTCCTCCTTAAATTAGGGAAAAGTGGTCAAACGAACACTTTTTTGTGGCGTCGACGCGCGACACTCTAACTTTCACTAGTTTATCTCATTCCTACACTGTCCAATCTTAAATATATATCTATAATATCTCTACATATGCTCGGTTTTATTTTAAAGTCACTGTTCACGCTTCAGAACAAAATTCGACACTTAAACTGGTTGAAACCACACACCGGTAAATAATTCTCGAAAAATCATCTAAATTAGAAAATAATAATTCAAAGCATAAATTCACTAATATTTAAGTGAAAATACATAATATTATTATTATTGTCATTATTATTTATTTTCTGCTAAAAATAAAATTTTCAAGCCCTCACAATTACCTTTTCTTTTTATATCATTTAGTTAGTTTGTTAATTTTGTAAAAGTTTTACTCTCTTTTTTATTAATTATGTGATAATTGTTCAAAATAAATAAATTTTTCTACATGAAAAATTTATAAAAGATCAATTTCATATAAGTGGATGATTTTTTTTTTTGGGAGTTCATGCTGATTATATAAAATTCTATTGATCACCAAAATTTAATTCTCACCAAAATCGATCTCCTCATGTATGTTATTTTATTCTTTAACCTTTAAGACCTAATTCTACCTGTGTAGATTAATCTAATAATTTTTTCCAATTCTATGGTGTTTCAAATCAATAAAATTCTGTCAAGAATATAATTTTGTAGTTGATAGAGAGCATGTGATGCATAAGTGCTAATCTACCAAACATGTATTACAATCTTATAATATTAATTTACTAATTTTATTGCCTAAATGTGACAAGTTTCAACACAACTATTCCTTCCTACTACCCCAATCTGCATCCATCCATGCTATTTATCATAATTTGGAGAAGAAAATGAAAAGAAAAATTGCTTGTCACTTTAAAGCGTATATATATAATGAACCTCGTAACTGTAGGAAAGTGGATATATGTGAGGCCCCGAATTTTCTCAATATTTGAAAAATATTAAATAATGTTAATTATAGTTATTTTTGTTTGCCAAGGTGTTTATATGCTTGTTTTACTTTTAAAAGTGTTTTGTTTTAATAATCCTGTTTTACACGTTTTAAAACCCTAACTTGAAACCTAAAACCCTAATTTGTTTATGGAAAACCCCAATTTGATTTCTTAAAACCCTAGTTTTGAAAATGAGTCTAAGTTTTATGTTTAATTACGAGTTTGTTAACTCTTTGATTTTATGTGTGATAATGCATGATTAAGAGGGAATTACAATTCCTAGGTGATTAGTAGCCTAAGTAGGGTAATTAAGCTTTGATGGGCTAGGTTAAATTATGTACTTATGGACTAATTTGATAGGAAAAGAAGTTATGTGGGAAAGAGTGGAAATAGACCTAAGTTGATAGGTTATTTTGGCATGACATTTTTGACCAACATTTGACCAAGTAAAAAAAATATCTTTTTGTGATTATCTCTTGGCTTATTTAAGCCTTATAGCTGCCGGCCAAACCAAGGGAAAAATAGGAAAGGAAAACCGTGAGGGAAGAAAGAAAAGAGGGAAAAAAAAGAGAGGAAAAAAAGGAAGAAAACTTGGGAGATTCTTGCAACTTCAACCGTCTTGATTGGAGTTGGGAGGAAAGCTTGGACTTGAGCACTTGAAGTTCCACCAAGAACAACCTCAAGAAAGGTTTCTCCTAGTTTCCTATAAGCTTGAATTGAGTTGAAGATTTTAAATTGAAGGATTTGGTAGTTTTCATGGCTTGAATCATGCCTATTTTAGCTCATGGAATGATGTTATGGTTTGGAATGGTGGAATTTGATGTTTGTATGCTTTGCCATAATCATGAGTTAGGGTTAGGGTTTTGGCTTTAATGCTAATGGTAGAAATCAAGGTTGGATTGCATGTTTAGTTGTTGGTGGGCTCTTGAATTCCCACCCGCGAGTAAATTTGAACGATTACGTGGGCTCTTGAATTCCCACTTGGTGTTTTGTGTGTGTGTAGTGTGTGTGTAATGCGTGCTGGTTTGGTGGCGTGTGAGGGGCTGTTTTGCGTGTTTGTAATCGCAGGCGAGTCGATGGAGTTTGCATGAATGTGTTTCGAGTGCATGAAGTTCGTTTGAGGTGTTGAACGGGAAAACAGGATTTTGTCGGCAGTGATTTTGGTGTCGTTTTTGGTGTTGTCCTTTTGTGATTTAGCTTTTGGCCAAAACACAAAAGTTATAGCCCTTTATTCTAGCTTTCCAACGCATTTGGAATTTCCTGATTTCGATTTGTGAGCGCTGAGTTATGCCCGTTTGAAGTTGGCCTGTCGAACATTCTGACGGCGAAACTTCTGAGACTGTTTTGTGCATTTTTGACCTAGATAGAGTAAATCTGGGTTGAAGTTGTCTTCACAAAAGTTGTAGGTTGTCCTCTTAGCTTCGAAACGGCACCTCGTGCACTCTAATCCGATACTTGTAGCTTGAGTTATGAGTAAAGGCGCACAGGTTGTCAAAACTGCTTTTTACACCTTTTAGTGTGTGTTTTCCGTTTTCATTCCATTCTTATCCGTTTTTAGTCGAACGCCCATGCATGTACCTTATTTGCTGTTTTAAGTGTTTCTAAGTGGTTTTGGCGTCTTTTCACAGGAAGTGACGGGGTCGATGAGACCGGGGAACTTTTCTAACCTCTTTGCTTTTGTACTACTGTTGGTGAGTAATTAGGACTTATCTGTGAATGTAATGTGAAATGTGTTAAGTGGACGGTTGGACGAGGGTGTACTTTATCGGACTCGACCAAAGCTCCACATATGATTCTTGAATGTACGTGTTGTGTGATATATGAATGCATATGATGGGTAATACATGAATTGTACATATGATCTTTTTTGTGATGAGTGACCATGTGGATGGTCTGATCCCAAGGGGTGCCTTTGGGGTCTCAATGTCGATATTATTTTTGACCACTTGGGTGGTTTGATCTCAAGGGGTTGCCTTGGGGTCTCATTGGTAAATGTTATTTTGACCACTTGGATGGTTTGATCTCAAGGGGTTGCCTTGGGGTCTCAATGTTATTTCTGACCACTTGGATGGTTTGATCTCAAGGGGTTGCCTTGGGGTCTCATTGGTAAATATTGTTTCTGACCACTTGGGTGGTTTGATCTCAAGGGGTTGCCTTGGGGTCTCAATGGTAAATGTTGTTTTTCCGACCAGATAGATGGTCTGATCTCAATGCTTTTGGGATCTCAATGACATTATTGCTCAATGGAAATGGCTTTGAAGCCACCCGTATCCTTATTTGTGGTGTTACTTTTGCTATTGATTTGAAAATTTGTGGCAATGTGATTTACATGTATTTCCCCCCTCCTGATTATTCACTAAGCATATAGCTTACCCCTTTTCAATTTGTTTTCCTTAGCAGGGGGCTGAAGCGAGAATTGACGCGTGGGAGGCATAGTGTGGCCTTTTAGCTTTAGTACTTGCTTTGGGTTGGGGTTTTGGCAATGTATATTGTATTTTGGATAGCGGTGTGAGAAACCTTGTTGGGAGTTGTACCCGAACACTTGTGGTCTTGTAGTAGATATTATGTATATATATAATGTACTTATCATCCTTTGGTGAGAATTTGGCGCGTTTATCGTTTTTGTTATCGAGTCTGGCGAGAGCTGAAGGCGATCCATAAGCCCTTTAGTGCATACTGGGTGCAGATCACAATATATATATATATATATGTATGTATGCATATGTATATGTATGTATGTATGTATGTATGTATGAAAAGAAAAATTGCTTGTCACTTTAAAGCGTATATATATATAATGAATCTTGTAATTGTAAGAAGGTGGATACACACACAAACACACACATATATATACATATATACATATATATATATACACACACACACACACACACACACACATACATACATATATATACACATATATATATATGTATGTATGTATGTATAATACATATATATACATACATACATATATATACACATGCATACATACATACATATATATATATATATATATATGTATATACATATATATATATATATATATATATATATATATATATATATGTATGTATATATATATATGTGTTATATATGTATGTATGTATGTATGTGTATATACATACATACATAGATATATACTTACTAATAATTATTATCCTCTCTTGTATTTATATATTTTCCCTATGTAATCCTACCCACCCTTCCTTGCATTTATTTACTTTCATTTATTAATCTTACATTTCTAAAAGTATGATGCTTAAAATGTATCTTAAGGACTAACTGACACCCATTAAGCAGACCCCTTTCCTCAAAACCACTTTAGTGAATGAGAACTATCATGTAAAACTATAAAGATTGACTTATAATTTTCATTCTAAGCCACTTTATAGATGGTATTCATGTGTTATCAATAAAAAGGTAACATCTTACCTCTGATTAATCTGACTAAAAAATTGAAAAAAAAATTATGTGCTTTTGGGGTGTTAAAATACTAAGCCCATTACGTTCAAGGGTTAAAGCATATATTCTTTTCTTTCATGGACCAAAGTGTCATTAATGCTTACTCTTTTCCTCTCAAATATTTGTGTTCGAATTTGTTCACATGCCAAAAGTAAGTGATTGGATAATAAAATAATTGGTGTGTAAAGAATTTATGTATTCTTGTCCAAGCAAAAAAGACGAAAATTTAGCATCAAGCAAAAAATCAAGAAGGAAAAGTACTTGAGCGATTGAGAGATTTTGTAATACATGCAGTAAGTAAATACCTCTCAGTAAGAATATAGTGCATGCTTGCTTTTTTTTTTCTCCTTCTTTTTAACCGAATGAAATCTTATTTTTTCAAATGTCAAAGTTTCCTATGGTCTACCTTTTAACATACCAAAATAAATTCAATATATCCTATATCTACGCATTTTTGTCAAAAACTAATAAATAAAAGAGACAATGAAAACAAAATGTGGATTAAAAATGGTGGTGCAATGGAGAAAAAAATGAAAAGAAAGATTGTTTGTCAATTTGTTATTATTTTAATGGATACCTATGGGAGTTCCAAACAAACCCATATTTTAAATGAGTATTATTGAGTATATTCCCAATAAGGCCCAATCCCATATTTTAAATACCCATCCTGCCTAAATTAAATTTGGATATGGGATTCCAATGGATTTTAAGTATTTTTACCAACCTAATCTCTATGTTTTGGATTTGGGAAATAATGGACTTTTTGGCACAATTATCTATCTACATCTATCTATCTATGTCTATATCTATATCCATATATATCTATACTTCCTATAAATCTATATCTATCTATCTATACTTCTTATAAAAGTGTGAAGGATCTGGACAAGTGGAGTATAAACAAATTGAGTGTAAGCATTTTTTGTCTTAGTTTTTTGTTATTACCAAAATACCCTCATTTTTGTCTTGGTTTTTACTATTGAAAGTGCCCTTTTATTCTTGTGTTTAATAATCATTTCAGTTATGGTAGTAATAAAATAAAAGAAACATTACCAATTAACTCAATAATATTAGTAATTAAAATAAAAACTGAAATGTTATCAATTATTTATTATGCCTCAAATTTCTTGCTCAAAGCAATGGTAAAATATTAAATAGCCAATCAAAACATAAATGCTCTTTGGATAAAACAACAATATATAAGAAAAAAAATCATTATTGAATTAAAAAATCTTTATAATAAGACCATGACCAATTTGCGTAGTTATATATCTATTATCTATCTATCTGTCTATCTATCTATTATCTATTACCATTATCAAAGTATCATGAGTTTTGATGTTCTGAGCGTAAGCATTATTATTGTTTTAGTTTTTCTTATCCCCATTATGCCTTCAGTAATTGATGATTGAAAGTTCATATTAATTGTTTAAGAATGACTAAAGTCATTATATATATATATATGTTGATTTAAAACTGTTAATGAGAAGACAAAAAGATAAATTGATTGTTAAATTCACCACATCATCAACATATTGATTAAGAAAAAAAAAAGAATGGCAAGAATATTTTTAAAAAAATCCTAAGACAAAAATTCTACAAGTACTAAAACTAATAAATATTTATTGTATCTAAATTTTAACTACATTTAACCTTTCAAAATGTTCTTATATTAACACACATTTTCTTCCATTATTCTCACTTCTTAATGTCTTAAACTATAAAAAGTCATCAAAATATTGGTCAGAAAAGTTCTTCTCAAAATTGTCAAAAATTGTGATTCAAAAATTAGTCTTTCAAGAAATATATGTTGATGGAAAAGAAGGGATCATTCCTTAATTTTTGTTGATAAAACTTTATTGCTATGAGGCATGAAAACTAGCTTATTTAAGTTAAAAACATGGAAAGGCAATAGTCGTTACAAAAACTAAAAATCAATCCCCATAGTCAATCTAATATAATGTTCCAATCTAAAACCATCAATTAATTTTCTTTATTGCTAGAACTCCTCAACATGAAAATAGGGCAATAAATGTGACGACCCCACTTTTCCCTAGGGCGTACCCTAAGGT
Source organism: Gardenia jasminoides (assembly GCA_013103745.1). Lineage (NCBI taxonomy): Eukaryota > Viridiplantae > Streptophyta > Magnoliopsida > Gentianales > Rubiaceae > Gardenia > Gardenia jasminoides. The sequence continues at coordinate 36,299,511 of CM023099.1, forward strand.
ATCCGTGGACCGCCTGCCCAACTCTCGCCAGGACTCACTCACTAGAATAACTAATAATACTTCAAAAGTGAGCGTAATTAACCATTCCAATCCAAATCACAAATAATACATTACTAAATTCAACTTACAAATCAAATTCTCAAATTACAGTTCATTGTACTTAAGGTACAACCACCATTCCATCTTACAAGCCCAAATATACCAAAAGTCTAACAATCCATGATTACAAATGGTACAAGAAATAATTCAGCCAATTACACTAAGAAGGATCACGACACACGCTATCCATCGTCTCGAACCCTGTGGGGGGAAAAAATAAAACATTTTGGGATGAGCTAGAAGCTCAGTCAATGTTCAGTAAAAACAAGAAATTTCATGTTTTATCAAATTCATGGACATTTGAATTAAATGTCATTTGTAAAACATTTGAGTCTTTAAACAATCATTCCATAAACACTTAATTTAACAAACAACATACAGTAAACAATAATTCAGTAAACATTTAGTTCAACTATTGAAAGGATACAGTGTCCTCCGATAGCAGTTGCAGTCCGTCTTGTCGGTCAATCACCCTCCTACTCCTCCTTATAACACCCAGAGGTAATATTCGAGTATACCGTATAGTGCCCTAAGTTAGAAACCTACCCGACCGAATCCGCTTCTAGCTCGAATAGGCCGATAATGAAGGGGAAAAGGCCTTGTTCAGCCAATGTGTTAACACACATGGCCTACAGTCATGCACAAGTAATATACAAATAGTGGAATAATAGACAGTTGAACAGTAGATTGACAGTTAGGTGGAGTGCGATAAAGTACACACTCGCCTAGGAACAAGTATTTAACACTTATGAGATCAAGTAACATCAAGTATTAATCACATAAGCATGTAATTCACATAACATACAAGGAATACTCACAAATTCATTTCTTTGCAATTATAAGTCGAGTAAATCATTTCACAAGTCATTTTCACATAGTAGTAAAATATTTGATTTAAAACGGATTTGAACATTCATAGACTCTTCATAACTTGTTTCACTTGTAAAAGCATTTTACTTGGAAATAGTGGTAAATCACTTCCTTATAATTACTAGCAAATCATTTCAACAAAACATTCATTTGCAAACAATAGTAAGATTTTTCATTTAAAAAGGGGTTGGAACACTTACCTTGATTCAATTAAACGAGTGAGCAAAGAAGAAGGCTAAACTTCGTTAGTTGGTTCACCCTCGACAAAGTCTTTACCACCTGAGCCAAAGTTCAACTATCAGATACTAGGCAAAATATCTAAAACTTGAAGTCTTAACTCAACTACTTAGAATCACCAAACCCTCACTACTACGATTGCTTGTTCGGACCATATCTAAAATTACACTCGTTGAAATTAAGCAAGGCTTATGGGTATGGAAGCTAGACTCGGAGAACTACAATTCACTAGAAAACTTCGCTTTCAAATTCATTTTGCAATATAGATCAAATCGAATCGCAAGATCCAGTAGTAATTAAAGCACGGTATTATCACTTTACAAAATCAGTCAATTTCTCAAAATTTCTGCAACTTGTAGAAAAGGGACTAGCACATGAATTTTATACCATTGGAAAGCTCTTGATGTCTAGTTTCAAACGCCACTGTTGTCGCTTGATTTCGACTGCCGAGCAAGGAATTACAGTCATTTGAAAATAAGGTATAAAGCTGCCTGAAAGCTATTTTTCCAGGTTTGGACACCATTTGGCAAATGAAATCTTATGGAAAAAATGCCAAATTTTTTACACTTATTCTTCTATATGTAGGCTAGGGTTGTACCAAAATTCAGTCAAAAACTCATATGGGAGGTCAAAGTTCTAGACGACAAAATTCACTCCCTGTTTTGGAACAAATTTGCCCAAAATTACATGTTCACCCAAAATTAGTGAAAACACAACATTTCACCATTAAAAATTCAGAACTTCACTCCATTCAAACATGTACTCATAAATAAAAATAATACACATTTATTTAGGCAAAATCTCACCAAGAAATATCGTAAACTTTCGAAATCCAGTATCAAAACATTCCAAGTGAGGTTCGGCCAGCTCTCACTCTTTTCCTTCGAAATTTTCAACAATAAAAGCTACTTTCTAACCATAAAATGCACTCATCTCATACACGACAAACACAACCATAATCAGGTCCTCAAATCCGCTACCTAAAAGTCACCTCAAGTCCGCTACCTATGTTGGGAATTCAAGAGCCCAACTCAAATGCTTCATACATAAGCATTCTTAACAAAATAACCCATAGATCTAACAAATCTACCGCTAATAAAGTTAAAGCTAAGAGTTTTAAGGATCATACCTCAAGATCTTTTCAGATCTAGCAAGATCAAGGAAGATTTGATGAAGTTCCACCCACAGATGATGTTCTAAACTTTAATACCTCGAGATCCTCCGAACTAAGCCAAGATCTAGCTCGATCCTTGGTGTTTTTGCCCACAAATTTCAAAGCCAAGAAGAAAGAAGCAAGATGAAGCTTTCTCCCTCTTCCTTTCTCTCTCTCACTCACGGCTTTCTCTCACTTTCTCAGTCTCACTCTCGGCTGCTACAAGAAGGAGAATGAACCAAGATCAAGGCCTTCAATGGAGTCTTGCAACTTCAAGAAATGAAAGAGGAAGAAGATGAAGAAGAAAAATCTCTCAACTCTCTCTCTATTCTCTCTATTCTCTCTATATGCAACTTTTACTAAGTTCATGTTCCTTCATTAAAAAGTCTCATTAAAACCTCATCATTTTGTCCTCAATAAGAGGTAATTTTTGCTGATTAATTTTTACTCACAACACCCTTTTTAGTAGTTAAGTGAGAATTTGAACCAATAAATAAATAAATAAAAGAATCTTTCTAATGAGTGTCCATTTGCTACTCTTAACACACCTAAATTCTACCCAAATAACCATGTATATAAACATTAATAAATATTACTTTCTCTTGCATTTATACACTTTTTCTAATTAATCTTACTTTCCAAAAATCTGCCGCTTGAAGTTTTCTTAACTAGTTAGATAAACCAAAAAAGGAAAAAAAATCCCGTTATCAATATCAAGGATGAGCCATCCCTTTAAGTAGGAGGCTTTTATTCCACCCCAATTTCCCACTTTTTCTAAAATTAGTCAAGTAAGCATCATGGTCCTAATCTTTCCAGAAGGAAAAGAATTCTTTGCTCTATTGATTTTGAGGCCGCAAGTTGCTAAAAGAAAAATACGGAAATTGGCCCCCCGCCCCCGCCCGGGGGGGGGGTGTTCATAAACTGCCAATCAAATTTTTACTTCCTTATTGAGGGTCGAATGTTAGAGTACTAACCAATCCGATCCCAATTGAGAATTCCTTTTCACCACCGTTGTTGATTGGATACCTTAGTATTGATTTATAAGTTATAACCTTAGTTGTTAGAATCGCGATCCAGATCGTGGGATCTTACGATCCTACGATCCGGATTATGGCTTTCGATTTCGATCCGATTTTGATACGATCCTACCATTTAAAGATATTATGATAAAAATTTTAATAATTTGATCATAATTTTGTATAGAAAATTCTGCTATTTGTTGCATTAGAAACTAGATTCAAAAAACTTTAAAACAACATAATTATGTTATGCTAATTCCTTACCTATAAAAATTGGTGAATCTTTAAAAATTGGTATTTAATTGTCTCATTAATAAATACTTAAATGATACACACACATATAAAGTCAATTTTTCCCACTACCTTGTCCAATAATTGCATTTGGACTCAAAATTGAAAAAGAACAATATTTTTAATTTAATCAGATTCATTTACAATATGTCACATGTAGTTCCAAAATTTTTATTTAATTTTTAGATTATCCCAAATATTTTAGATAATACGATTGTAACCTCAATTCATAATACTATTATATTGATTATACACGAGTTGCATTATTTATTGCTGTATATATGAATTGCAAACATCAAAATTACTAGTAAGATTATTTTTTACTGTTTTTGTAAGATCGATCGATCCCACGATTCGATCCTACGATTCGATCCTGCAAAGTAAAAAACGATCCAAGGTAGAATCCCGATTTTAAAAACCTTGGTTATAACCTAGTAAACATGACCATGGCCAAGTTGGCCACTAGGGAGAGTTTAAAACTTTCTTTGGGTTTAGGTCAATGGATAGGTCAATGGATCAATTCCCATCATGACCTAGATTAGAATCTATTTTGATAAAAAAAAAAAAAAAACAAGATGAACCATGACATTATGTCTTGTATTGCTGGTCTATTTCTTGCTATTAAGCATATCACATTAAATTAGTTGTGGGAATTTCATTATGTCTTGTATTGCTAGTCTATTTCTTGCTATTAAGCATATCACATCAAATTCATTAAATTAGTTTGTGGAAATTCCATTATGTCTTTTATTGCTGGTCTCTTTCTTGCTATTAAGCATATCACATCAAATTCATTAAATTAGTTTGTGGGGATTCCATTATGTCTTGTATTGCTGGCCTATTTCTTGCTATTAAGCATATCACATCAAATTTTCTTGCTATTAAGCATATCGCATCAAATTCATTAAATTAGTTTGTGGGAATTCCATTATGTCTTGTATTGCTGGTCTATTTCTTGCTATTAAGCATATCACATCAAATTAGTTTGTGGGAATTCCAAACCTTAACCTCAGATTACTAATGAAAAAAAGAATAAAAGAATAAAACAAATCTTTCTATTGACAGTTTGACACAATACTATTCTGGTACAATCATATAGTTCGAAAAAGAGAGAGAGAGAGAGAGTATTGAATTTAACCTTAGAAAGTTACAAGTGTTGGATATAATGCTCATTCTTATCTCCGGTTTTCCAGTTTAGGGGAAAATTTAAATCTTGCAGGGAAAAGAACAAAGGTTTGGCACAGCCGCATGGTAGATTTGTTATTATTATTACTACTACTATTTTTTGGTGGCCAAGCCTTGCTACTTCAAAACTGCTCACCTCTAAGAAAGCTTTCAGAAAACTATAAGAAACTTTCTAGAAAGATGCGTTTTGTTATACTGTAAAATTTTTCATTCTTGTTCCTCTAAGAAAGTTTATCTCAAAATTGTCGTTCCATTTGGTCTTGTCATTTTCAGGTCTACTCAAGAATAAATTCTGCCCAGGTTGCTTCCAAGAGTTTCGCTTGCAAATTTCAATGTCCATAGATTATGAGGATACTTCTTAGTTAGTTACCTCACAATTAATCATTCAATAGACCTTAGAAGGTCCTAGTATGATTAAGAAAAATTCTGCGTTCTTCTAACACCGTAATTGGCATGAAATGTTAAATAACCCAGTCCCCAACCCCCCACTGTAAAATTAAAAGAAAAAAGAAAAAGGGTTAAATAGTTACTTAACCCCTTGTGATTCCGCATATTGTTACACAATCCCTCTAACATTTGAAAATATCTATATAAACCTGCTATCATTTTATGTAAAGTTGCAAACTAGACATGCTTCAAAACTACATGTGCTAGAACTATCATAGTCACTTAGCGCTTTAATATGGTATTATTTGAATTTTTATACATGCATTATCTTCTTTCCTATTTTTTGGATTTTACTTCGCTTGTTTCTTATTATATGTGAGTTTTTTATTAATTTAATTTTCAGTAAGTACTCCTTATCGAATTAGTTTGAGGAGGTACAAACTATTAAACTCTATTATTTAATAATTTTTTCAAATTGGACACTCTTATGTGCTATAATGTGCATATCATCTAATATTTAATCGATATACCGCGATTGATGTGAAAACTGTGATCACAATACGACCGTGACACACGACGTCGAACCATGATTGCATCCCAAAGGTATGAAACTTAGAAGGTTTCGGACCAAAACTCAATTAACAGACACTTGCACATTTGTGGTTTGATGCTTATCATTTTGGCTCTTAAGACTTCCACATGTAACCGTTCATACTTTGGTCTTTTATCCCAAGTTAATAGTTGTTAAAGGGAGAGATTAATGGAATCTGAAGCAATTTTATAGGGAAGTAAAGGTGCTTAAGCTTATGAATTTAGAGAAATTCAAGAATACAAGTTTCCGTGGAATGACTTTCTTTTTCTTCATTTTGGACTTTGAGTTAAGTGACAATTGATACCAGCTTAATTTCTCCAATTGATGGCTTAGTAGTGAAAATAATAGTAAAGCCGTGTAATCTGAGTGGTTTCTCACTTTCCACTCAGGTCCTGTATAACTTCGTGTAGTTTGGGTTATAACTAATAATCCCAACTTCTACTGAGCTAGAGGAAAGCTTTGATAAACTAGTTAAACAGTGACAACATCAATTAAAAAAATTATTCTAATTTGAAAATTTTTTATTGTATATTGCTTAACCTTTTCTCTTGTGAACAATTTTTTATTGTATAAATTTTATTCTGAAACATTTTAACGTGTGATAATAATTTTTGTTTAATAGGACCACTTGAGTATTATTTCAAATATTTGCTTCCTTGTACCAATCATTACAAAATTTTTATCCAGAAGAAGGAAATGTCTCATCATTCCGTGAAATTTTCTACATCAATTCAAGCATCATACTACTTATATAATCTTCATAAACATTTTTCTCCATACTTTTTGAATAGTTCCCCACTAATCAAGAGACAAATGAAAGAATAGCTTCCCTGCTACTATGTATAATATACATCCTTTCACCTTTTAAATTGTACTTTCTCCTTAATTTCCCTAATTAGCACAACAGTGAAAGCATGCTCGTAGAAAGTCTTCCTCAAAATAAGCCACGGAAGTCTTGCAGGACCAATTTCCCAAAAAACTCTGGAAGAAATTTAAGTATTTTAATTTTGTCGCCACTCAAAAAATTTAAAAGAAAAGTTATGAAACTGTATTCGATCACAATTTTTTTGCTTTCAGAAAATGATACAAGTTAAATTGTCTTATCCACAAACACGCAACTAGTACTCCAAAACATCAAATTTGGGCCAGACAAATATTGGTAGAAAGGCATTTATTTATTTTTTTGGCTGGAGAAGCACCAAGGCTATGAACAAAATGCACTAGTTATCTTGAGGACTAGGCCACAGATATTGGACAACAACGCGTCCTCAAATAGTGAACAAGTTTTTTTTGAGAGTCTTTTCAAACTTTTAATTAAAAAAAAGGACTAATAGGAGTAATTGCTATTTGCTATGGACACTAAGAATTTTGAAAGCATTTAAAATCTGTGAACATGTAGCCATTTCTCGTGGAAGGGATGGTTACATTGAAAGTTTAGATGCTGCAGTAGCCATTGGAAATGAATTGGTCCGATCGAGCTTAAAAGGAAAGAGAATTTTCTTGAAGTCCCTTTTGGAAAGGAATTTCTCTAGTTGATGTATGATTTGAAGTTCACGAATATGCACAATTCATAGCTTTTTTCATGAAATGGGAAGAATATTAAATATGAAAATTGGCTTACGGTAGCTTTTCTACTGTTGCAAATAGAGGAGAACAGGGAGCTTGCTGTTGGATGGGGCGTGGAGTATAGTGTTTTATCAGTCGCTAATAACATGCCACGAGCCTAATGTCATCATTTCTCCTTTTGTTGTTTGATGCGTTGACTCTATAGCTGGTTGATGTACTTAGATGTGGTCTACCTCTGTGTTGTAAACTCTGTCTTTTGATCAATAAAAGTGAAAATATATTTGCTTCCCCCAAACAAAAAAACTTGCATGCCAATTTGCTCTCTGCTTCTTTTCCCCCTTTTTGGGTGGGGATGGGGACTGGGTTGGGTTGGGGTTTGAATATTCCTTGTGAATCATGAAAAGGTTTGATTGCAGTTTTTAACCTGCAATGCCAATATTTTTATTTTTGGGTAAATTACTCTTACCTCCTATGATTTCATCTATTACAACAAGACTGCTCATCTTAATTTGCAAAATATGCATACACCACTGTTGTAGTTTCAGGCAAAGTGAAAACTTGATAAAAAAGCAGTCTCCATAAAATTGTTAGTTAAAATATCTGCACGCCCTTACTTAGACACTAAATATAACAATCATTAGACACTTTTGCATAGAAACACATAAGAACTATGTGGATGTTAGAGAGCTACGTGACTATTACAGTTTTAGCACATGCAGTTTTGAAACACATCTAGTTTTTCACTTTACATGAAACTTAAAAGTGAAATTCTTGGAAGCAACTTGGGCAGGATTCATATCTTGAGTATACCTGAAAATGAGAAGACCAGCTTAACTGACTTCAAAGGTTCCACACAAAATGGAACGACAAATTTTGAGATAAAGGGAAAGGAGAGTTATTTCAAGAGAATTGCCTCTGATCAAATCTACCATATAATGAACAAGTATGGAAAATTTTATGGTATAACAAACTTCTAGAATGTTTCTTATAGTTTTCTAAAATCTTTGTTAGAGGTAAGCAGTTCTGAAGTAGCTAGACCTGGCCACAAAATAAAAATAAAAATAAAAATAAAAATAAAAAGAGGAATAAATATACTTGATGGCTATGCCAAACCTTTGTTCTTTTCCTTGTAAGATTTACAATTTATCGTAAATTGGAAAAATCAAGATAAGAATGAGGATTATTTCCACACTTATAAATCTCTAGGATAAATACTCTCTCTCTCTCAATTTTTTTTTTATTTAAAAACTGTGTGATTGTACCTAATAGATTAGGTATTATGTCAATATAGCAAATTAACTGGGCAAGTTTCTATAGAAAGACTTTTTTTTTTTTTATCTATAGAGGTACAATTAGTGGATAATAGATGAAAATAGGTACACCTTTTTTTTTTTTATATATAAGAAACAAAGCGAATGGTATCAATGAGGTAGTTGGAAATCATCTAGTACAGTTTGTTTAACAAAGTTAGGAGGAGAATTCTACGGAGATTCGGATAGGTTAGCAAGTTTAGCATAGTTAGCCAAAGTATATGAAACCTTATTTGTTTCGCTAGGAATTCATTGAACATCAACATGATTCTGCACTACCACGACCACTCATACATCTTCAACAATAGGAGGTAAACTAGAGAGATTATCATCATCGTGATCCTTCAAAAGATGGATAATTGATTGGGCAAAACCCTTAAGAATGAAGCGTGAAATTAGAAGATACCTATTCATCTCTTCAGCGAATTTGACAACTTATCTGCCATTTGAAGATACCTATTGTTTATTTGGGAAAGCAATCAATACAATTGGAGTTTAGTATAATTCGGTCCGGTTGCTATACTGAAAGGGGACCGGACTGGGGCACAATTTGATGCCATTTGCATTCTATATCAAATGTGTATCAAATCTCTTGGAGCACTACTCGTACGCAATTACGTGGATAATTGAGATTGATTAGGGCCATGAGGTTAGATATCTATCCCTTTCGTGACTAATTTTAAGAAACGTGGAAAATTGGGGGAACATAAAGTCTTTAACTTAAAGGGATGGGTCATCCTTGATATTGATAACCAGATTATTTTTGTTCCCTTTAGTGGGTTCAAATTCAAATTCAACAACTTAGATGGATATAGTGAATGAAAATTGATCAGCAAAAGTTACCCCCTATTGAGGACAAAATGATGGGGTTGTCTGAAGATATTGTAGGTACAAATCGCCCAGTCCCACTGGTTAACGACTTTCATGCATCAAATCATTTGTCCCCGTCTTTCTTCTATCTCCTCTGTCCCTTTAATTAAAAATTGATGACACATGTACATACAATAAAATATCTATTAGATATATATCTTATATTTATTATAAATCAAATTAGTGATTTATTTTTATCACTTTCATTCAAACCCAATTTACTTCTTTTTTTTCTTTTCTTAATAAAAGGCAACTCTAGAGAAAAAAAACTTAAAAAATAATCATATCCATACAAATTCTAACTTTTTCCCTTAAAGAAAAAAAAAGAATGGAAATAACTGCAAAAAAGAAAAAAAAAAGAAAAGAACAATTGATTGAAAGAAGATGTCAAATAAGGGATCGGATAATACTTAATAAAGGATATAGCTCGATGATAAAAGAACGTCTTTTTCTCCATTTTTTTCTAGAGATATTGTCGTTCTCTTCTTAAAGAAAATAGACAAAATGGATATTTTTGTGACTCTTACTTTTGACCCAAAAAAAAAAGAAATAGAAAAGTATAAATAAATTGGTATTAAGAATCTTTGAATTGTTTAATGAGGGAAAAATACAAAATATGAGTTCCAGTAAATGACTAAGCAGCTCATAAGAACCAGTAATGTTTTAAAACCCTTTGAATTTTGAAGGAGAAGAAAATTAAAAATAATTGAATACATTGTCACAAGCTATGTTGTGGCATAGGGGACAGTAGGGACAGGAAAAATGGGGAGAGAGGTGTTGTGCGGTCAATTTTACCAATGGAGGACATTTAACTTAGGTGCATAATGGAGGGCATTTATCCTAGGATGTGGAGCATGAATCTAACTCTACTTAGGTAACAACATAATTGCTCGTACTGGACAAATATTTGTACTTTGTTTTCATTTTAAGGGCACTTGTTCTTGCATGTAACTAATACATTGGACATCTAATTGATATAATGTACCAAATCAAGATAAACAATTTGATAGTTAAACAGCGACTGTAACGAAAATGATGCCAATACCACAATGCATCATCTTTTTACACTAATTTATAGTACAATGTTAAAGAAAATTTAACACAATTTCCTTCAACAGTGATAGGTCCTATTTAAGTTTTTCGAACTCATGTCCTACTCTACTTTGCAGCTAAAGTTAAGCTTCAATAAAGGACATTCATTTCAATTCGAGATTAATAGGAAAGAGAAGAAGGATTTTTCAATTATCTTTAAATAATAGACCTTTAAATTGGTATGGAGAAAAAAAAAAGAATTTTTCATAATCTTATATGGTTCTTATTACCATTATTTTTTTGGCAATATAATGTTTCACAATAAATTGTTTAAATAATTTGTAATTCTATATTACCTAACCTTTTCTTTTATGGGCCCCTTTATTACCGAATCATGCCATTAAGTTTTTTCCCAAAAACATTATTAATAATATAACGTTTTACTTTAATATGGGATAATAATTTCACATAAAAAGGACCATGAAGGGAATATTCGAAACAATTTCTATCTAGTATCCTTGCAACAATTAGTTTCCAACAAACGAAAATGTTTCACAATTCCGTAAAAGTTACTAAGAAGATTAAATCAATTTAAGCATCACATTATTTTTCTTTTTTTTTTTCAAGATAAAGCATCACACTAGTTCGTATATAATTTTAGAACCATTTATCTCAATAATTTTTAAAAAAGTTTTCCAAAAATTAAGAGACAAATGAAAGAATAATTTGGCTATTACGGATCATTTACATCTTTTCAAGCTTTAACCTCCCAAATATCGATATTAGGAAGAAAAGTATTCATAGAACATTTTCCTCAACTTTATCATTGAATAATTGTCCAAAGACTCCAGCAAGAAATTTAAGTATTATAACTTTGTCATTGTACTGGTTTATACTCATAAAATAATAACATTTTCTGCAATGCTAATCTCTAGAATATTTGACTTCTAATATCCAGGTCTCCAAAATGGTGGGATAAATTAACACGTTTTCCAACTTGCAACTTTGTGGGACTTCAATCATGTCAAGAGATCTTAAGATAAGTCTTGATAGGTGTATCCATAATCAATACACGTTGTTGAACGCGAAACAATTTATTCTCAATTTATTCTCCATTGGACCACAAAATGACAGCACTAGCTTGACTTGCTTCAGAACTTTCACACCAAAACCTAATCTTTAACAGAGTACTTATCGACTTTCTCCATTTCTTTTGCTAAGTCGATTCAATATACAAACTTACTAAAGGTTCAACAGCTAGATAATACTCATTAACATGAAAGGTTAATCCAAAAGGACTGAGATGTGTATGTCACTTGGTCCCGTAACCGTAACAAGTAGACTTTATATTCTAAGAGTTTTCTCTATGTACACTCGATAAGATACCTAGAATTCATATAACCTATCATAGATATACATATACTAATAATTACTACCTTTCCTTAAGTTTATATGCCTTTTCCATTTAATTTTACCTACCATAATTTGTGTTTATTTACTTTCCCTAACTAATCTAAATTTTCATAAATATGACACCTCATTATGTCTGAATGAGTGCCCATTTGATCCATATTTTAAAAGGCATTTATGGTGGAAAAGAAATAGAATCTAATTGTGGTTTCTTATACGTCTTTTCAGCATATTTTAAAAGGCATTTATGGTGGAAAAGAAATAGAATATAATTGTAGTTTATTATGCGTCTTTTCAAGCATTATTGAGGATACAAATAATACATACGGATGCTAAGACTTTTGAAAGGATTTACAATTTATTGCAATTTAGCCATATTTTAAAAGGCATTTATGGTGGAAAAGAAATAGAATATAATTGTAGTTTATTATGCGTCTTTTCAAGCATTATTGAGGATACAAATAATACATACGGATGCTAAGACTTTTGAAAGGATTTACAATTTATTGCAATTTAGCCATTACTCATGAAAGGGATGGTTAGATAGAAATTCTGTAACTTGCTAGTATCAGCCATCCAAAGAGAAGTAGTCCATTTGTGTACAAATACAGGGAATGTAGTATATATATCCTACACCACTATTCAACGTATAAAAAATTTGATCCAGGAAAAATGAGGAATCTAATATTCTAATGCTTGCTTCTTTTTATGATTTAAGCTTAAAGTGATTTTGGCGTCTTGCTAATTTGTAATTTGATTCAACGTTGAAAGAAAGAAAATGTTCATAAAATGTGATATAAGGTAAGTATCCCAATTTGGTCTGGATATTAGCCATAAAAATGGAAATTGTGGTAGTGATCCTTTTCATTTTTCCCCCATCAACCAAAGCACTGATTTTTAATAGTACAAACAAGATAAAAAAAATACAGCAAAACTTCTATAAATTATTACTAGATAAATTAACAATCTCTATTAAATAATAATTTTTTGAGGTCCCGACTTGGGTTAATGAGTTAAATTAATAAATTTAATAAAATAATAAAATAATAAAATTTTTTAAAACCTAACATAACTTTTGGTCCCATTCATATCATAAATTCATAATTCATTAAAATTATATGTCATATTTTCTCTAAAAGTCTGTTTGGATGGTGTGTTTTTCTCTTGTTTTCATAAAATTTTGTAAATTTTATAGCAAAACTTTTGTGGATAAATTAGAAACTTTTTTACTTTTCTTTTCATTTTCATTTCCTTTCCTTTTTCATTTTCTCCATTCCTCTCTTCTTCTTCTTCCTCCTTGCTCCCGCCATTGCACCAACTATCGCTGGCTGCTACAGCTGGCCTCCCTCTCTCTTCCCCCCTCCTCCTCCTCTCCTCTTCACTAGGAGGTTGAAAGCAATGGTCAACCTATACTTATCATTGTATTTAGTCTAATGACCTCTTCATAAAAGTTATGATTAAAAAATTATTAGGATTAATTATGGCTAGGGAACTCATGAGTAACTTGATAAACCTTCACATTAATATGTTTCAAACTAGGCACAAAATGGGATAAATGCCGGAAACTGTACGCAAATAACACGATTATTCATGCCATCTGAGCCAGTTGTTAATCTCCAATATTACTTTCGACCAACTGCGGCTCCCTGTTATTTTCTTGTTTAATTTAATTCAATTTTTTTTAAAGTAACATAAGCCCCATACTTGGACTCTGATACTAATGGCTGCTCTTGAAGTTCTATCGGAAGGCTAATAGACCAGGGAATGAAGTGAAAGGTGGCAAATTTGACCCATAATGCCAAAACCTAAAAGATAGAAATCAAGATTTTGTTAGTCGATAGAAGCCCTTTCTTTCTTTAGCATTCTGCACAATTAACATCAGTTCCTGTTCATGAAGCATTATTGTTTAAAAGAACCAATTAAGCTCAGCTTTTTGTATTTGGTCTTTCATTGATTATACAATACATCTTTTATGTTTTATACGCTTTTGAGCCTGACAAGCCTTCCAATTTAATCTAACAACTTGTCCTGAATTTTGTAGTGTTGTGTTTGGATGGACGGATTTAGGTGGATTTGATTTCAAATTCACGGTCCAAATACTTTTTGCTGTTTGTAAATTTTATTTTAAAGATGAGATTTCAAATCTACCTATAAGATAGAGTAGGCTAGTTTAGAGAATTTCGAATCCATCCAATACAAGAGTTATTTGAAATCCATCCCTCTCAAATCCTTCTCCAAATGCGAATCTATCCATCCAAACACAGCCGAAGAGAAAAGTGCACTGAGGACTTAATCATTTAGGCAACTGGAAGTTTCACTGAAATGATACCTTTTCCTTTTTTTTTTTTTTTTCTTTCCGGGTTTAAAAAGAAGACCCAAGGCCTAATTACGTAGAGAAAAATTACCTAGTAAGAGTAGTGTGATCCCAACTTTCATGCTTCGGTTTAGCTTTGCTTAGGTGTCTACGCAAACCTCAGTCCAAAAACACGGCATTAGAGACCACACTTCTTTATATTTCATGCTGCAGCCCGCCAGTACTGCCGCATTGCTCCAGTGTCCACTCAACTGACTTGGCAGTGGTAATACGATACTACTACTGCTGTCTCTGCTTTTCCACTGGTCTGTTATTAGCTATTTAGAAAGTAAGATCAAGAAATGTATTGCCTTCCATCTGGAGCTCTGATTCCAGGCCTTCTGGGATGTCTATTGCAGCAGGCAAGAGCAACACTGTTGGTGCCATTTTTGAATATAACGGTTTTTTTGTGCCTGACAATGTTGACATTGTTATTCGTGGAGAGAGTTTACATGGGAGCTGTTGCAGTTTTTATAAAGATATTCAGGTGGAAACCTGAGAAGAGGTACAAATGGGAGCCAATGAAGGAAAATCTGCAGATGGGAAATTCAGCTTTCCCCATGGTTTTAGTGCAAATACCAATGTGCAATGAAAAAGAGGTAGTACTCAGTTTCTTATTATACAACTTCTTGAATACTACTATACAAGCAATTTGATGCATTATCTTCCGGACATGTTTTTAATGCTCATTTCCTTGAGTGCTGCCTTGTTTTACGTTTAGGTGTATCAGCTGTCAATTGGTGCTGCCTGTGGCTTGTCGTGGCCGACTGATCGAATCATAATTCAAGTTATTGATGATTCAACAGATCCCGCTATCAAGGTTCAACAACTTGTCATTTTCTACGGAAAAATTTTCCCATTTTCTAATCACCTAATTATTTTATATACATCAAATCAATATGTATTTTTCTATAAAAACTCCTAAAAATAACAATCCAAACGCCCTCTAACTTTTTTATCTTTAGGAAATTCCTGAGGATACAAAAACTGTAGCTTTCCAAGATAAAAATAGGCTAAATACAAACGGAGGAGTGCAACATTAAAATTTTGAAAAGCTTTGAAGGGACAAACCTTTTGCCTTAGAGAAGATTGTCAGAAAAATAAAAGAAAAAGGATGTCAAAGTCAAACTTCTGAGGCACAATCTATCCTTGATTATACGAGCAATAGAAAGGTAAAATTTGTTTATTTTCACTTAATAGCTGCAGCTAAAAAAAAAATACTAACAAGAATCCCACTTTTACACGAAATTTCCAAAAATTCACCAAAAGTGTGTTTAGATAGGGGATTATTTGAAATAATTATTGTAGCACTTTTTAATGTGATATATATGAGATAAAAAGGTCATTAGAAAAATAAAAAGTTGATTGGGAATTAATTATGATTGTGATGCAAGCAAAACAATATTTAGAGAAAAAATTGCTACCCAAACACTTTCCATTTACAGCCGATCAAAGACCTAATAACGGTATTCAAAAGTTAATCACCTCACTAGTAAAGTACACTGTGGAAAACCTAAACATCCAATCATCAATTACACTTAGGAAAATTTGAGTTTTTTTCTTTTCTTGGTATGTGTTGCAAATTGAGATGGACTTGTTAACTGACAATTACAGGCCTTAAAGGAGGAAGAGTGCAGGAGATGGGCAAGCAAAGGCGTAAATATAAAGTATGTGATTCGAGAGAAGCGCAGTGGCTATAAAGCTGGAAATCTTAGGGATGGAATGAAATACAGCTATGTGAAGCTATGTGACTATGTCGTAGTCTTTGATGCTGATTTTCAACCTGATTCTGATTTCTTGCATCGCACCATTCCTTTTCTCGTCCATAATCCTGAGATATCTCTGGTTCAAGCCCGCTGGAAATTCGGTAACTTTGTTGGTTCTGTAGAGTATACTTAATAGCCTTTCAATTTAAGCTGTTGATTGAAATTTCTGCCTTTATTGCAGTGAATTCTGATGAATCCTTGATGACAAGAATGCAAGAGATGTCTCTTAATTACCATTTCATTGTGGAACAAGAAGCTGGATCCTACATTTATGCTTTTTTCGGCTTTAATGGTAGGATTTCCCGGGAAAATTTCTTGGGTTCTGGCTCTAATTACTTAAGGTGTTAATCTATTTTACAATCTCCAACATCTGATCATCATGTAGGAACTGCTGGTGTATGGCGAATTTCAGCACTCAATGACACTGGAGGGTGGAAGGACAGAACAACTGTGGAGGATCTGGATCTGGCTACCCGAGCCGGTCTCAGAGGCTGGAAATTTGTGTATGTCGGTGAAATTGAGGTACAGTTCGAAACAAAATGAACAGTATGTTCGAAGTTTAGACTGCAGCAGACTAAACTGGATAGTCCATTATGCCAAGATCGAAACTAAAATGCCCTTAAAATTTGCATTTTGGGGTGCCTGATGCTCTGTTTGCGTGTTCTTAATCAGGTGAAAAGTGAATTGCCAAGTACTTTCAAAGCATACCAGCACCAGCAACATCGTTGGTCCTGTGGCCCTGCTAATCTGTTCAGGAAAATGGCTATGGAAATATTGAGATGCAAGGTAAAGGCAATCCTCTTTATCTTCATTCTGGGATGATTAAACGTCAATGCCACTCTGACAATTCATGTTCCATTCATGCAGAAAGTCTCTCTGTGGAGGAAGTTTTATCTAATATACAGTTTCTTCTTCGTTCAGAAGATAGTGATACATATGGCCATATTCATCTTCTACTGTGTTGTTCTGCCTGCAACTGCTGTGATTTCTGAAGTACAGGTTCCTATATGGGGAGCTGTTTGTTTTCCTCTAATTACTCTTCTGAATGCAGTTGGGACGACGCCGAGGTCTCTCTTTATTCTGCCTGAAGAATCTTAATTCGTTTATGACCACTGCCATATACGGTAACATGTTTTTGTCGGACTATAATCTGCAGATCATTCCACCTAGCAATTTTCTGGATCCTCTTCGAAAACGTGATGTCTCTGCATCGAACCAAGGGCACATTCATCGGTCTTCTTGAGGCGGGGAGATTTAACGAGTGGATTGTCACAGAAAAATTGGGACGTGTCCTACAGACGAAGTCAGGCTCTAAAGTTCACAAGAAACCTCGTTTCAGAATGAGAGACAGGTACAACTCTACATCTCACAAAACTATTCTCTAAGCAATACAAAAGAAAGAGGATCATATACAACTTTGATACCTTTTCTACTGGCGTTAAATTTGCAGATTACATCTTCTGGAGCTCTTTGTTGGGTTTTACCTCTTCTTCTGTGGGTGTTATGACTTGGCTTTTGGAAAGAGCTGCTTCTTTATATACCTTTTCCTTCAATCCATGGCATTCTTCACGGTAGGATTCGGATACGTTGGCGCCTTTATCCCTACTTCTTACTAAAACTCTTGCAGCCTGGGAAAGTCGACTCATCTTTTGGATTATCCAAAGGACATCTGTGTACTATTTACTACTTATTTTTCCGTTTCTGAAATAAAAGTGGCTGCTTAATTCTTTTATGCTGCCAATTAGCAATTACGGATAATACTTTATCACATTTTCCCATGCAACATGCCTCTTTTTTGTTTGAATTTTTTTCTAGTAAGAAACGGTGAGATTTAAGAAGTGGCGAATGAGAAAGGGAATTTGACAATGTAACATGCTAATTGATAAGTAAGAACTGGAATTAGGCATGGATTGTAAATCATAATTGCCCTTACTACCTGACTGAAACAAATAGCATCCAGAAAGTACATTTTTTACTGATTTCAAATTTGAACTTGTGTCGAGGATAATTCAGAAGAGTAAAAGCGTCCATATAGCATCGTAAGGTTAAAAAAAAAAAAAAAAAGATTCCAAGGTTATTCTACAAAGTAAATGGAAAAAACAAAAAAGTCACTTGATGATTTTAAATTGACGCGTTCAATAACCAAACTTTTTTCTTTTTAATCAAAAAAGCCACCGAACTCATAAAAATGTACCCATTTTAATCATTTTGTTGAATCCGATATTAAGATAACTAGAAATGCAACTACACAAGCAATATGCTTAAGATTTCAAAAGCAAAAATATCTAACAATCTTTGGTGCGCATTGAAAAAAGAATTAAGGGCCTTCTTAGTTTCCAAACCTTACCAATTGTCTTCAGAATATAATGATAAACTTTATCTGGGAATTTTATTCAATAGCTAGAGAGGCTTAGTAAAGTCTGGAAACTTAAAAAGGGCTTTTTCTAATACGCTCCAAGGGTTATGAGACATTTTTACCCTTGAAAATCTTACTGACATTTCTAGCTAAAAATAAATAAATAATGATCAAACAGTGTAATTTTAAATAGTTTAGTGACCTTTTCTTTTACTATTTGTTCCTTTGTATACGATAAGCACATCAGAAGCCAAAGAGAATATGCTTCCCAAATTTGGGAATATTTCATCACTTAAGTCATTCTAGCCTTTCAATCTTCAGACAGTCCAATCACAATGATTTAAAAAGTTAGGTAGCATAGTAGTGCTCACTTGTCCACGAAGAGCCCGAACACCAAAAGAAGTAATGAAATAACATAACATAAAGTGAGGAGAACCAAAATGGAACTTCTCCATTGCTGATGTGACACGTCCGGATTTTTCCCACTTCTGGGATACTGATTTAGAAGTGGCAAGTAAGATCAATTTGTAACTTAAGAGATTTAGAAGTTAACATCTTCACTCCAAGAGATCCGCACGTAATGCTTGCTCTCAGATGCATAGATACCCCACATTGCATTATATAAAATATAATTTTTTTTCATTCGAGCTCTATTTATGGAATGCTAATATCCACTGCAACACTTGATGAGAAGCTAAAGAAGGCAAAAACTGTTCAATAGGTTTACTGACAAATCCAATACAGGAACGATCTCTACTTACGAATTTCTTGTCACTGATATCATATGTCGCCAGTCATTAAGAACTCTCTAGCGACAACATTCGTCGAATTCCCATTTGGTTGACTTCCCTGTCTTGGTATTCACTTATCTAAATCTAACTTGTGATGCTTTTTCTCTCCTTTCACACTACCTTGGAAAACCAGTGCAGCATTGGATTTTCAATTAAATCAGCTCCAAGGTCCACTGCCAATTTTAATAAGGTAAATTACTAATGTCCCTCCAATGATTTCATCTATGGCCATATAACTCTTCTAATTAATGTTTCAAAATGTCCATTTCACCACTTTATGGTTTCATATAAAGGAAAAATAGTCTATATGATGTCATTAGTTGAAATGTGAGTAATGTCTTTGGTTACATGCTAAATAAAAGGGTAAATTATGTATAACCCCCCCCTGTGGTTTCGTTTGTTACCACATGACCCACTTAATGTTTCAAAATATCCACTCCACCCCCTATGGTTTTATGTAAAGTGGAAATTTAATGGAAAATAGCCTATGTAATATCATTAGTTGAAATAACAATAGTGCCGTTACTTAAATGCTAAATTAATTAATAGCTTAACCATTTTATATAAAAGTATAGGGAATTATTTGGACAATTGCAAAAATCACATGGAGGTAAAATGGATATTTAAACGAATCAGAAGGCGATTGCGTGGATATTAATATTTTATCACGCGTATTTTTAGAGCGCACTTTGGTAAAAACATGGTAACTGATTATGCATTCTGTCCACTTTCCACTTTACATAAAACCATAAGTGAGTCAGGTGGCTATTTTGAAACCTTACAGGATCATCTGGCATTATGTAAAACCACAACGGGGTTATAAGTAATTTACCCTAAATAAAATGACGATTTAACCAACTTGTACAAAACTGTAGGGGATTACATGGATAAATACAAAAATCACGGGGAGTTAAATTGGATATTTATGCAAATCGTGGGGAGTTAATCAGACATTATGATTTTATCACAAAAGCTTTTAGAGCGCCTATAGTTTAATCGCTTAATTATGCATTCTGTTCATTTTTCACTTTACATAAAATCACAAGAGGTTATGTGACAATTTTAAAACCTTAGGTGACATATGGCATTGTATAAAATCATAAGAGGGGTTACACGCAACTACCCATTTTAATATGCCATTTAGAAGTCCTGACGTGTCAAGATAACAAATTCAACAAAGAAATTCCACAATGTTTCGGAAACCCCAGTTTGTACGTTTTCTATGCTCAATCTGAAAACTAATCGCCATCGGGGGAGCATTGTCATGACTTTTGTACCGAGCAACTCTTTGAGATATCTTGGGTTGCAGGGCAACCCTCTGGAAGGGCCGTCGACAAGATCTTTGGTGAACTCTTGAACAATTTGAAGTATTTGATGTAGGGAATAACAAAATAAATGACACATTCCCTATGTGGGTGGCAAATTTTAAGGAGCTCCAAGTTTTGTTCTGAATTCAAATCTGTTCTTTGGAACCATTGACACTAATTTTGACACAAAAGCTCGTTCAAGAAGTGGCGAATCACGTATCTATCCGACAATAAGTTCACTGGTGTTGTACCTGTAAGACTTCTAACAAGCTCAAGAGTAATGATGAATTTAGACAGAAATTAATCAAAAGCACGTACATGGAAAGCTTTCAGTCATAGCAGTTATTACAGATATTTGGTGAGCATATCCTGGAAAGGGCTACCATTGGAGTCATAATAACTCTCATAGCAATTGATTTATCAAGAAAAAGATTCGATGGAGAGATTGACGAAGTCATCAGTAACCTGGTTCGGAAGATCAAATAGAAGACTGCAAAAGCACCATAGGAGAACTCGCTATAGATCCAATCCACCTAAGGCAATGGAGCAAAACATCTCTGTAGATGTCATGTATTGCAAAATTTGCATTTGTACGACAATTGGCTTACCATAGTTTTTGAGCAATTGTAACTGCTGTTTCTAGAGAAGGAATGTTCCAACATAAAGGAGAACTGGGAGCTTGCTGTTGAATGGGGCATTGAGTTTAAGTGTTTTAATAGTAGCTCATATCATTTTTTCCTTTTGTTGTTTGATATGTTGGCTGCATTGCTAATTAATGTACTTAGAGGTGGTCTACTTCTGTGTTTAAACATTCTTTCTGGTCAACAAAAAGCTAATAAGTTGCCCTCCCTAAATAAAAAAAAAAAAAAAAACTTCCATGCGAATTTTGTCTTTCAATTTTTTTTTTCCGGTGTGGGATGGGGGTTTGAACATTCATTGTGAATGAGATTAAAAAGTATTCATCAGTTATAATAGCGATCTAAACTTTTAATGATTGAAATTATTAAACTCTAAATATCAAGATCACTTATTTTGCATCTAATGGTCAATTTAACATATCATATGATACCCAACAAGACGGTAGCATCTCCCAATAATTACATACATATTACTATTTTTTCCATTGTAATGCTTATGTTCAACACTTTATACGTGTAATTGAGCATGCCAAGCCTAATGAAACCCATACTCACTCAGAATTAAATTCAATATTATTTGTAGGTTCAAACTCTGTAAAATATGTGGGCTCAAAAAGTATTCTGATCGGTGGACCTTACTATGTCCATTTTGTGACTTGAAAGGGGTGGAGTATAAACTAGGAAAGGTATTGACAATTTGTGTTGATACTTGTAATTGCCTTCTCGAGCAACTGATTTCATGGTGGAATTCCTAAATCCATTGCATACCTTTATTTTCATCACATATTAAATCTATCTCACAACAACATCGGCGGCCCAATTCCCAATTGGGGGTTTGAACCGATGTAAACTCTTTATTTATTTACGCTTAATGTTTATCTTTCTTACCGAACATGCTTGAATTTTTAGACCTCTCCTGGAGCCAAATAGAGGGAACCATTACTTGGCTTTTATATGCTTGTCAAATCTCAGGTGTAATGTGATTTTGGTTTATTGCTAGTTTTTATCTTCTGCTTCGAGGTTGTAAGCAAAGAAAACGTTTTGAAGGAAAGTGTGAGATTTAGTTACTATGCCATCTTGGCTTTTGTATTGATAGTTTTCAGCTGTTAGAATGAAATTACAATAAATAGATCCTCTACTTTATTTGCCGACCAACAAAAGACTTGGTTTTCAAGGCTACAAATTAGTTACGCTTGCGCCTTCGGTAATCTCATTATTATACAAAACAAGCAAAGATTGTGCTTTCACAAATCACAGTTTCACATTGAATTTCGAATTAGAAACAAAAATCAAACTGTCCCCCACCCCACCCTCCCCAAAGAAAAATAAGATAGAGGGAAAAGAAAAGGTTAGAAGGATTTGAAGTCAAAATCAATTAGACCAGACATTATCAACAGCAAAAATCAAGCTGTGTTATTACTACAATAATAAAATAAGATTACAAATATAAAGCACAAAAATAATCTTAATTACAATTGATCATTCCTTTTTTTTTTTTTTTGTATCACCAGTTTTATGCATTTCGTATTTCATATATTTGAAATTTTAAAGTCTTGATTTAAGGATACAGTACTATGAGTGTAATCTTCGGGGATTTGCATAAAGCCATAACTCTTTATTAAGAAAACAATCAAATTTCAAAATTGGGGAGCATGAATTGAACACAACTTGAGTTCCCTATAGACCTTTCAGAAGAGAAAAGAAGTGAGATTGATAAAAAATGAATTCAATCCCCTTACATGTGAAGAAAGTACAAGGATTTCCTAAAATCAAATCATAATAAATTCCAGTATCTTTTATCTTTTTTTTTTTTTCCTTTTCCTTCTTTCAATTTTTGGACACACAAGGGCTACGGTTCCCACTAGTTACAGATTACATAACACAAAGAGCTCAATCTTCCTTTTGAGTTCCACTAAGAAAATTGAGTCTTTGTGAGTTCATCTTAAACAAAACAAACTCCTTCCACTCAGGAAGACGGAGATAAAAGGCCAATAGCCTGATGTCAACTCCTACGACATAAGCTTTAAAGAAGAGAGCCATCATAGCAAAGATTTCATAGCAATCATTTTTTGTTTAAATCTCAAAGGTATAGGTTAAATTTTTAATAGTCATTTCAATCTTTTTCTTTAGGAAAAAAATCCCGTCAATAAATGACAAAGCCCATTCTACAAATGATAGAATAGTGTTAAGGCAGTAATCTTGGCAGAGATTAGGATGAGCTTTAATGAATAAAAGAAGAATTGATAGAAATTCTCAAAGGTGAAGCAAATCAAACCTATTTTCAGACAAAGGAGATAAAAAAAAAACTATAGTGGTTAGGAAAGCTCGGGAGATTCTATGGGAAATTGAAAAATTTTGTTCTATTCTTGAGGAATACTTAAGAGTGATTTATTTCCTCAACTTCTTGTACCTGAGCACCTGACTAATTTCCTAGTGCGCGTCTCATTCTTTTCTTCATTTTTTGCCAAACACAGAAAAAAAGTGCTCTTAGTAAAACAGGTAAAAGGTAAAGTGGCCCAAACTTAATATAGAAGAAAGCAGAAATCATACCATTATTAAGGTAATCTACATAGATGTAAACTAACCAAATTGGCACACTATATGCAACTCATCAGTATTCAAATTTTTCCCATTACCAAAGTTTTCAAATTTCTTGAAGCCTCCACTTTGGACCCTTTGTTATTCTCAACACTCATATTATTTTGTTTCTAAATCCTCTGCATGCAAGAGAATAATTTCTACAAATATATTTCTTTTATTAGTTGCATATACAATGTGTGCCTTATTCACTAGTAATCGCAAATAAGAACAAAATGGAAATTGCAACCAATCATCTTCAGGGTTGGTGTCAAGTCCTTATTGCTTATTATGAATTCATTTACATTCCCTCCACAAGAAATCAATCAAATTTGACAATGAGGAGCAGGGCTACAAGCCTACAACATAACTTCAGTCCCCCAAACACCATTTAGAAGAGGAAAGAAACGACATTCGGAAAGAAAGGGAAATCTTTCTGATGGATGTAATTCCTCTTTGTCCGTGTGGACAAAGTACATTTTTAAGGTGCAAAGAAGTACATTATTTGAACGTTGTTAAACAAAGAATGAAATTCATCTTTGCACGTTTGAAGACAGAGCAATGAATAAAGAGCAAATGACAAGCATGCGTTCACATATGTGTAGATTTCTCACAAGGCTTTTCTAATACGTACTTTGCTCTAGATGTACAGGCAAAGCACACCAGAAAGAGGGAGTAAGAACACCAGAAATAGTAAGTCAAGGTAAACGTTTGATAGGTAAGTTTGAATTGGGAGTAAGCACACAGAAGTAGTAAGTCAAGGTAAACGTTTGATAGGTAAGTTTGAATTATCTTCATCATCAATAAGTCTAGCCTTCACAGGCCAAACAACTTGAGCAGAATTTGTTCTTGACTGCCTAAATTGAAAAAGAAAAAATTATTCTTCTTGCAACCTTCTCGAGATAATACCTCCTCCACAAACATTCTATGCCTCTATATAATCGTTGTTATGTTGATACTAAATTTATCAACCAAGAATGAAGAGACAAATAACATTCTATATTGCATTACTTTTCTTCTTTCTATTGCAACCTTAAGAAGTGGTTTGTTTCACTTTCTTGGGAGACCATTTGTGCCACCATGATGACACTCTTGCACTGCTTCAATTCAAGAAAACGTTTAGCATCAATGCATCAACAATGGCTTCTCGTATTTGTGATGATATTGGTCCACATCCTTATCCAAATATAACACATTGGAGAGCACAGATAGATTGCTGCAATTGGATGGTGTCACATGCCACAAGATCACTCGTCGTGTAATTGGGTTGGATCTAAGTTGCAACCAACTTCAGGGACTCATCCATCCAAACAATAGTCTTTTCTATCTTTCCCATCTGCGCCGCCTCAACCTTGCTTATAATGATTTCTCTGGTCCAAGGATTTCACATCGATTTGGTTGGCTGAAGAGTTTGACCCACCTCAATCTCTCATATTCATATTTTCATGGTGAGGTTGCTTCAGAAATATCATACCTGTCCAACCTAATTTCACTTGATCTCTCTTCCAGTTATTGCTGCAATTCTACAGGTTGTCACTCAATCCTAAGATATGAGTCTAGCAATTTTGAAGCTATTTGTTCAAAACTCTCTCACTTAAGAGAGCTGCAGCTTTTAGGGGTGAACATCTTATCTAAGTTAAGAATGAATTTTTCTTCATCTTTGACATATCTAGATCTCACAAATACTGGAATAAGAGGTAATCTACCAAGTAATATTTTCCATCTGCCGAATATGCAAGTTCTCTTGTTAGGTGGCAATGAGAATCTTATTGTTAGTTTACCAAAATTTACTGCAGCATTTCTAGTTCTTTGAGGCAGTTGGAACTATGGATGACAAGTTTCACCGCTCCATTGCCAGATGTAATTGGGTGCTTGGGGTCCTTAAATTCTTTGGATTTGACATCTTGTCAAATTTATGGTGTCATTCCTAAATCAATTGGCAACCATACACAAATCATTGTTTTGAATCTGGCAAATAATTCTCTTCAAGGGAAATTGCCAAGCTCACTTGCCAACCTTATACATCTTGAGCAATTAGATCTCTCCAATAATCTCCTAAGTGGTTCAATTCCTCCAAGTTTTACACTTCCAAACCTATCTGTCCTTGATTTTTCATCAAACAATTTTAGTGGAATTGAGCAAGACATGTTTGCAGACTTCAATAAGATTCAAAACAACACATTTAACAGTAAAGCAGCATGGAACACTACCAACAACTTGCCCTATCCAAAGTTCAGATACTTGGGATTGCCTTCTTGCCAGATAAAGGAATTTCTAGAATTTCTGAGAAATTCAGAGGGCTTGTATTATCTGGACCTCTTATCAAATTTGATTCATGGCGAAATCCCAAGCTGGTTCGTGACCAAGACTTGGGATAATCTGTTCTACTTGAACCTTTCACATAACTTCTTAATTGGTACAGTAGACCAACTACCCGTATCTCCATCTATGCAGTTTATTAAAAAAAAAAAAAGTGGTAGAATAGGTAGCTCTACAAATAAGATATCTTAAATAAATGAGTGATATTCCTTAAAAAAATAATTTTAATCTAAAAAATCAACAAATTTTTTTTCGGTCTACAGCCTCTTAATTCATGACAATATATAATTACTTTTTAAATCCTCCACAAGCACCCCATACTTGCACCTTCCAGGAGCTGCAAGTATGGGTTTATTTATCCTAAAATGACGAGTCGTAATAATAGGAAATCACGCTTAAATCATGAACAACAGCATATAATTTGGGATGACTAATACTTCCAACTTCCACTCAGCATATAATTTGGGATGACTAAACAATTTAGGCTTTTTTCTTTTCTTTTCTTTTTTTTTGTTTTTGGTTGAACAGAAGACACTTCACCTCTCATTACCGCAACCAAGCCAGATCCGCGTGGTGTGCAAGTTAGTACATGAAGGCATTTCATGAATCCACTCTGTAATCTCAATCGCTTTACATTGATTTAATTTGAAGAATATTTATTCTACATTATTTAAACTTTTCTCTTATGAACCCCTTTTATTACTCAATAATGCCAATAAATTTTTAATCGCAAATATTTGTAATAATATTAACTAACAATTAAACATGTGATAAAAATTTACGTTTAATGTAGGGCCACCTAATTAGTATTTCCAGCAGTGGCTTCCTAGTATTCACTAGTACAAAATTTTACTTCAAACAATTCATTTCCAATTTTAATTAGTACAAAATCTTATTTCCAAAAATGGAAATATCTCATCGTTCTCTGGTATTTTCTAAATCAAAATTCAAGCATCGTACGGCTTATACAATTTTGATCTTAAACATTTTTGGCAACCCGCTATGAAAGAATAGTTGGCTAGCTGCTATGCATAATACACTTCCTTTCACCTTTTAAGTTGTGTTTTCTGCTTAATTGATCTAATATGGACAGTAGAAAATAACTTTTCCAGAAAGTCTTCCTCAAATGTGTCATGGAAGCCATGAGGGACCAATTGCCCTGACACTCTGCCAGAAATTCAAGTCATCAATTTCACCACCACTAGAAAAAGATTTTCTTAGACTTAAATGCCATGGAAGCATCCTCCTGTCACCAATTGGCTGGATGGATGTTTCCTGTGGGTCCCATTTAGGTTTAGTTTGCCTGTGGCCTTAGGTCTTAATCTAACATTTAAAATTCAGTTGACTTTTGGAAAAAAAAGAAAAAGAAAAAGATTTTCTTGAATTTGAATTTGACCACAAATTTCTTGCTTTCAGAAAAAGATTCAACTCAAATTGTTTTACCTACAAAAATGCAGCCAGTACTCCATATTATGCTCATACAAATTTTATCAAGCAAAAAGCAGATATTCTTGGAAGCTCATGAGCTCCTCAGTTTGTCTCTCTTTGAAGAACATTAATGCCATCATGATGAGTCACCTGCATTGCTTCAAATTAGAAAATTATTTAAGAGAAATGCAGCCATTGGCTTTTCCTATGTTTTTTATTTTTTGGGTCAATATTATTATCCATAGACGATATTCTTGGAATATTAGGAAGGATTGTCACGCATGGGAAGTGTCACATGACACAAGATCATTGCTCATGTTATTTTGGCTAAATTTTGTAGAAAGAAGTTTAATTTTTTGGACAAGGTACCAAAACTCTAGGCCACAGATATTCAACAATAAGACGTCCTCATATAGTGAGCAAGACATTTTTTTTCTTTTTCATTTTTTGAGCGTCTTTTCAAACGTCTAGTAAAGATAATTAATAAGAGTAATGGTGGGTGTCAAACCGCCAAAAATAAAATACCTACTCTAAGAATATAAATTTAAGTATAATGGCGAGTAGGGTCGTATCCACAGGGACTGGGTGATTTATTTCCTACAGAGAATTTGGGGGGTTTTTGGAGAAGATAGCAAATAATTATAAAGAACTAAAAGCTGAAATTTCAATTTAATCAAAATGGCAAGAATCAAATAACACAAATATCAATTAATTAGAACAATCTAGTCAAGGAATTAATCTTGGTACCGGTGCACATAACTGATCATAGATCCCAACAGATTTTCACATGTTCATGAATAAATTGGTTATAGTGGTCAAACAACACGCCGAACCACCAATCTTTCCTTAATTTTATGGTAGCCCAGAGACGCTCATAGACTACCCTCTTGTGAACTGGACAACCCCAGATACGCTCATAGGATTTAATGCAGTCACAGCATTAGGAATTAGAAAGACCCAATTCTAGATGGTAAACACACATGCGGGTTTACTGAGGCTAGATTAATTATCCCCACGATACAAATTAGACCACTTGCGAGGCGGTGAAACTGTCTCGTGTGCCACTAATTAGGTTGCTTAGAGGCGACGCGCTAACACCCTAATTGACTATATATTACTTAGACAATTGAATAACAGGCCTAATTATCCAATAACCCAAATAATTAATAATTAATTGAAACAGAGAATAATTAAATACCCATGAACATATAAATTAAAATTAATAATCAAAACGATCTCACAGTTATGGTGCCCCGAGCCTTGATTATTCCTCAACTAGAAAAGAAGATTAGCCACGCCTTGACATCGAAGCCATGCAATCCACGGAGTTCATGTAAATCAGAAGGAAGTAAAAGCAACTAACGAAACTCGTCAATTCAATAAGGCAAAATTGCTGGAGAGAAAAACGAAAACCAACAAATAACTACTAGTCTATTGTATAAACCTCTAGCGGCTGAGAAGAAAACAAAAACAAGACAACTATCAATTAAATATCTAGACTAAGTGCAACAAGGAAGAAAACGACGGAAGGGCCAAAAACGAGAGAAACTAAAAGCAATCTAATATATTGTTCTTGTCTCTGGCGGCGGAAAAAGCAAAGCAAGAAACTACTAAAAAACTATCCTAGGCTCCGCATTCTTTTAAACAAGGAATAAAAGATCATATATATACTAGTCACTTCTGTTGCCTTCCAAAAGTCAGTAAATGTTTCTTTCCCAAACGGACTTGGACTTCCCACGCAATAAGGAAAGCACCTTAAGCCTCCACGTGAATTTCAAAGTTGCACAGGGTCTATTCCTCTGTTCCCACTGCTCACGTTCCTAAAAGAGACGTTTCTTATTTAGAATTGACTTCCAATATATTCTTCAAAAATTTCAGCACAAGGCCCAAGAATTCATCTCCTCCAATCGCCAACTCAGCTCTGCTTCCCTCTCTGGCACAGGCACGCCCTGGAAGTGCAAGTCTTCTGGATTTGCCAATAAATACTAATTTTCACACCAAAGGCCTACAAATGCCACAGAAACACTTTATCAGCAGTAACCCCATTCCTTACGCAATAAATGTTAGAAATTAAGATCAAATACCAACAAATAAAATGTATAATTATCTCCCTATCAAGTAACTCCTATTGACTCTTAAGAAGTTTGAAAGTATTTAAAATCCACGAACATAAAACCATTTCTCGCGGAAGGGAATTGAAACTTAAGATGCTGTAGTAGCCATTGGAAGTGAATTGGTCGAGTCCAGTATGAATTTTGTTGAAGTCCCTGTATATTGAAAGAGAATTGCTCTAGCAAATGTTCTATTTGAATTAGTTGATGTTAAAATCAAATAAAAGGCCTACCAATTCCAAATGCAAGTGCAGCGTTGCTATCTAAGATTAAAGGGTAAATATGAGTACATAAACATTTTTATTACTATTTGAATTTTTAGTTGTTACCATTTGTATTAGCATTTGAAGTTGTATTTTCTAGCTGTTTCATGTCACTGATTTACTTGGCACTTGTTAAAAAATCGTAAATTTAGTTCTTTTTCCTTTAAAATTTATATTACTTTGTTGACGTTGTTATTTTAGAGTTCTATTTGCCAACGGTTAGAATTTCACTATTTTATTGTGCCTACTAAAAATTCATTAGTTTGCTTTATTAATAAAAACCTTGTCATCTTAGAAGGCCAAAAGGAGGGGGAGAGAGAGAGAGAGGGAGAGAGAGAGAGAGAGAGATCTTGCCATCCTAAAAGGGAAAACAATATTAGGAAATGGTTGCATCTTGTGATAAAAGAATAGAGTGTTCTCGTGTCTTTTCCCTTGAATTTTTGTTTTAAATTCATTAATACGTTCATATTTGTCTATTATTAGGGTAATAATAATAGTTTTACTGCTTGCTAAGAAAAAGAATGCATAGTCATATATGCTTTTTCAAGTAGTAAAGCATATCACATTAGTAGGAATATATATATATATATATATATATATATATATATATTGTGTGTGTGTGTGTATACACACTTTTATTCTATTTTATTAAGCTAATTGCTTTTCTTGTTTATGTGTCAGCTATTTGTTTCCAACATTTACAAAGACTTTATTCTTTTTTTCTATATAAGCACACCTACATCAAATTTAGCACTATTAATTAAAAATATAGTGATTTATGATATTAAATTGCAGAAACATTCACATATGAAATTCCCTCATATGTACTTGGCATAATTTTCGAAGTCATAAACAATCCTTTTTTCCAAAAAAAAATCTTATTCTTCTAAGATAACAAAAATAGTAACTAATTTCTTATATAGTCAAATATTTTTATACTTTAAAGATAAACAGCTTAGTGTTCAATTTGACACTAATAACTCCAATATAATGATTTACTATCACTAGACACTAAAGTACAACTTAGTTGGTAAGATGTTTCAATTGTAATTAATAGCTTATGGGTTTGAATCGTCAAGGGAGGATAAGTGGGAACCATTATTGGTCCTCTTTTAAACAAAAAAATTATTGCCACTAATTTTAAATTATAAATACATACATACAAAGAAAAAATTTATTGTCACTAACTCTAAATTATAAATACATGCATACATTCAATTCCCTTACATATATTTAAATCATAAATCTATCTAACGGGTGCTGAATCGTTAAGATATATTTCAGGTATCATATTTTAGAAATATAAGATTAATTAGGAAAAGTAAATAAATATAAGAGAAGATAAGTAAGATTAAATAAGAAAAGTATATAAATGCAAGGAAGAGTAATAATTGTTAGTATATGTATACACATGATAAATTAAGTGGATTTTAGTTGTGCTAACAGGTGCTCAATGAGCACCCATTAGAAAATCCGAAAAAAATCTTCTTCGATTTCCCATGCAGATGTTTTTACTCATGTCCGGAACCTGATTAACTAGTAGGTAACAATTTTTTGGTTGGTCAAAGTCCCAAGCTCATTTTTCAATCTGATAGGTCTAGAGGATTAGATCTCTCCAAATTCTACACACACACACACCAGAAAAATAATAATAATAAATCAACAGGCAAGTCAGATATTTCAAAACTTAGTCACTGAAATCATTTGACCTAAGCAGTAATCATCAAAGCGGTGCAACTCCCCATTTAGGTCTCACATTGCAAGAAAGTTAACCCGTAGCAGTATTTGTCACCATTAGAAGTGTCGACCATAACGCAATTACGTTGACCCGTTCAAACCCTTCTATTAATAAGTAAATTCGGGTGTATAATGAATTTTGAATAGGTTTAAATGGTTACCTAATTAAACCTATTTAATTAATGGGTAGTGGGTTGACTTGACTCATTTATTTATATTCATTTAAAAATAAGTATATATTTAAACTCAATTTTTAATGAGTGTTAATGAGATAAATTTGAATTTCCTACCAATCTAATAACAGTAAAACACAGCTATTTCTTGTCAAATAACATGCAAAAAATAAAAAATAATTAGTACAATTTTAAATGACTGATAAATCAGTGATTAGGAATACTCATACGAGCCATACCCATTTATTAAATGGATATAATTAGATCAATCCACTTATACCCATTTATTTATGCCCATTTATTAAACAGGTATAAATGAGTTGATCCAATTATGACCTAGTGGATTTCCAAAAGAAAAGTAAGAACAATTGATATAGAATGCTTCCAAAAGATTTTTCATGGTTCCTTATAGCATATTAGGAGCAACAATTTTCCACACATCATTACATATGAGCACAGAAACTTATATAGTATACTTTTTGTGGTTTAAATTCAAAACAGATAAATAGCTAAAGTTATAATACCATTTTCAGTTTTATTTTTGCTGGTTATAATGACTGTATCTATGATGGTTCTTGTATTTTCCTGCTAAAACTATATTACTAGTGCCGTACTCAAAAAAATTTATTTCAATGAAAGTAATAACAACAAATGCATATACACTAGTTGGAAAGAGAAGTTATATGTATGTGGAAATTAAAAAATTAAATTGATGAGAAAAAGGAAAAATACTGACAGCTGCTACTCTTAAAAAAAAAAAATCTAAGAACGAGCTAGTTGTGGCTACAATAATTATAGATTTAAAAGAAAGGAAGTCTAGAAGGTGATAGAAAAGTCGATGTCAATCATCTTTCAGCTTCATAATGTAGTAAGACATTAAGAAAACTGGAAATTAAGAAGAATAATCATAGAAATGAAAACTCAAAATTATTTAAAAGAAAAAAAAAGCTCAGAAGAAGAAAACAGTTGAATCCCTTCTCTTCGAAGAAGTGATTGTATCCCTTATACAAAGAAAGAGATTTTTTTAGTTCTATGCATTACGAAATGATTCGTACAAAGAGAATTTGGCCTTATGCGGACGAGAGATTGTGATGATATTGGCACACCACCACCATCCTTGCCATTAGAATTTGGCAAGAATATGATATTGAGAGTTTTTCTAAAGGATTCATTTTAAAAGGTGCTCTTCTGAGTTATGCTTGTGAACTAGATTTCGGACTAGTTATGGGAAGTCTTATGCTCTTAACTAGAAAACTAAGATGGTTAAGAGAGGGATTGTTAGGCTTTCATTTGGATGGAGAGATTTAATAAAAGATTTAAAATTCACTCAAATCGCTCTAGTCATTTAAATTACTTAAGAGGTTTTTAAATTTAAAATTCACCAATTATTAAAATATATTTTAAAGATTCATACAAACTCCAAAGATCATGGAGGAAATGGATCCATATACGAACTTAAGAAGAACGATGCAATTTACAGCAATTGATGAGCAATACACTCTTGCTCTACTTTCTATTGTTTAAAAATGTGATTAACTTCATTCCACAATCATCAACTTCATGTACAACTATCATTATTCTTTATTACTTCCCCATAATTTAAACTCCTGCTCTTGATCTATTAGTTACATCAACTAATTAACTAATTCGATTCCTAGATCATAATTTTTATGTATGGCCAGTCAGGAGTTTTTACTTCTATTGTTTAGGCCCCCCGATTGGAATTATTGTAAGGAAAGACCTGCAACGACATTGGCTTTGATTCATGTCCACTTCTGCCTGGTGTGTGCATTTTTTCAAGGTTGTAGCAATTCCTACTTTTAACATCTTTGTCAAATCTTTGTCTTCGTGGGCGTAGGCATAAAGTCCTAACCGTTTATTAAGAATACAAATTTTTGTCTAACGAAGGACCATTACCGATTATTCACAAAATATATATTTCAGCAGATTGTCATCTATTAATTACAAAAAATTGCTTCCGGTCAAAAATAGAATGTTGCCAAAAGTTTCGAATGACTATTAGGTAGCACCAATTTTCACACATCAACTACATGTAATTTTTGAAACATAGAAAAGTTTCCAAGAAAACAAGAGCAAATGAAAGCTTTGAGTCTGACTACTGTTTTACATACACCTTATATGTCTTCGTACTTTAAATTTCAAAACAGATAAATAGCTAAACTTGTACTCTTTTTTTTTATTCTATTTGTTTTCCTAAGGGCACCCGAGAAGGCCGTAACGAAAGGTACGTGCCTCCATTATTAAAACCTAAATTTACTATCCACCCCAAAAATGCGACAGGTTTTCTAAAGAAACTTGTCTCACACACACACACAAAACTTTTTAAAAGTTTCATTGAGCCCATTATAATTTTTTTGGGTGTCACTTAACGCACCAAACTTTTAAAAATATTCCAATCAGTACCTTCTTTTTTATGTTACCCAACCAACTGAACTTCTGAAATACTTCAATTGGACTATTTGGAATATTCTTCCCATTAAGTTGGACAATCAAGGACGGAACTATAGAGCGGAGCAAGGAGGGGGAGGGAGGACAGGAAGAGGCCATTGCCTTCCAAGTTCCAAGTTCTAGATATTCCTACCCTTTACATCTAAAATTTTAATAATTTTGAAAAATGCCTATGTATTTTAAGCAATTTTGCTCTCTCAAATTAAAAATATCTGGTTTCGTCCTTGTGGGCAATACAAACTTCATGTAATATAGGGAGATGAAATCTCTACCCCCAATTAATTAACTCTTCCTTCTTCTAATCGTGAAATGGGATTATTTGGCCCAAAAGTTTCCAGATCTTTTTAGGAATATTTACAACTTTTCTTAGAGTATCTTTATTGATTATATTTGGGAAGCCGTTGGAGGAAACTCTGAAAACTTTAGAGGCAAATAATCTTACTTCATTTTTAGGTCAAAAAATGGGTAATTGATTGGGAAAGAGTTTTCATGGGACAAGATACAAATCTCTCTTAAATAAAAAAAAGGAGCTCACATTATATGAAGTTTTTAGTGTCAAATTTGACAGGAAGAATAGATGAAATGGCCTAGTTGGAGCAATTTTAGAAGTTCAGTGGGTTGAGTGGTAAAAACTAAAAAGAACAGTGGACTTGATAAAACTTTTAAAAAGTTTGATGGCTACAATGTACTTTACGCTCTCTTTAATGCTCCCGTAGTTCAAACTTTTCTAAATGTCCACTACTGTTTTGGTAAAATATGTCTCTATAGTCATACTCAAAGGACTTGTTGCTTAATGCAGCAAAATAAGCATCAATCACTTTCATAAACTGAAGCAAGTCAGTAGTCGAAAAGTTGTTTATAAATTTACGTGGATCCAATCTCTCAAATAGAGATCAGTTGTAGCTTAAATATGACGGTTTTAGCAACGTATTAGCTGCTCTAACTTAATTATATTAGTATGAAGTAGTGCCTTCAGAACTTTGTTGTTCTTGATGAAGACTTTAGAAGGGTCTGCTTCCATTTTTTTTTTATTTTAGGGGTCTGTTTCCTTCTATGTTTCCTAACTGATTAAAGTGTGCTACCTTTTTTAAGTCCAAAACAACAGTTGCTCTTCAAACTAATAAAGCATTAAATTATAGCAATCTTGTAAAGCCTGCCAAAAAGCTTTGTAAAACGAAATTAAAATATTACCTTTTCGTAATCTTTCCAAACCCTGAGGGTTGAAAAATCAGCGCTCCTGCTGTCCAGGCCTTCATCATACAGATTAATTTACTAGTGTTTAGAAAGATTAATTGTTTACCAGAAAAAAATTTGAAGTTGCACGTTGTCGATTAAGAGGACTTTTTGTCATGGCTGTCAGCACAACTGAGCGTCATGGTGGATATGGTAATTTACCTATTGACAATTAGTAATCCAAGACAATGACGGACGTAGAATTTTTTGTTTTGAGCACAAAATTTATGTTGAACATCTCCTTAATTAAGAAGTAAGATATTGTTATGACAAGATGAGCAACTTAGCAAAAGTTTCGCATAATTCTTAAGAACATTAATTCAGGCATCCACTTGCTCTTGTGCATTTCACATTGTATCAGTATACCACTACTAGAAAAAGTTCTTTTTGTGACCTGTTAATGATAGTCATAAAAGAGTTTAGACAGTCATAAAAACCTTTTGTGACCATATTGTGACATGCATATGAGTGTCACCGATTAATAGTCACAAACTTTTTGTGACTTGTATATGAAAGTCACATTATCAATTGTGACTTGCAATACCTTTATGACTTGTATTTTAAATGTAATAAAAAGTCAAAAAAATAGAATTTATTTGTGACATGCAAATAATAGTCATAAAAGATTTTTTTTGTGTCATGTTTTGTTGGTCACAAGTTCCCTAAGGACCTACTAATTAATCATTAAAAATAAGACCAAAAAGCCTTGTGACTACCGGGATTGCAAGTCACAAAAACATCTTACTTTGTTTTTCCCCCTTTTTTTCAACCTGTTTTTAATTTTTATTTTTATTTTTTTTGGAAAGCCTAAAACCAGAAAGAAATTCTCACGTTTTCCCCCTCCCCCCTTTTTCAACCTGTTTTTATTTTTTATTTTTTATTTTTTTATTTTGTTGGAAAACCCAAAACCAAAAAGAAATTCTCACGTGATGGACAAATAAGAAAAAGATAAAAATTTGCTTGAACGATAGGATCAATACAATGCCACAATGCTAACAATAGTGGCAACTTTCCAAGCTTAATAATACAAGCAATTGTGCGCAGAAGATTCTTTACACAGCAACCTGAACAACTCTTAATCATAGCACTTGAATTTTTTGCATCAAATTATTAATAATAGTGCCTATGATAGCTTTCAATTTCGTTTGCCAAGATAATCCAGATAATTTGCCATAGTATATCATAACCGGATGTTCCTCTTGCTTTCAATTTCTACGTTTCAAGCGCTTTTTGAGGTGCCATTGAAAATGGGTCTGCATAATAGAAAAGAAGATAGATGAAGTTACTATACTTATTAGTGCTATACAAAAGGACAAATTGAATATAGCATCTCCAATAGGAGCCAGTATATATCTCCGATGTAATTCCACAAATTGACAATCCACCTCAATATATTAACCTAATATAATTTCAAGGGTGGACAAAAATATATGCAAGCACTGGATGGACACAAAATACCAGTTTGAGTGAATCATCTTACATATTTTTCTTCATCACTCAAATCCTAACCCTGAACAAAAAGAAAACAGAGGGAACAAAGGAAAATGAAAATAAGACAAAGGCTTTTATTTGCATGAATGGGATCAACAAAAAAAATGCCAGATACATGTATGTGCATAGTGGAATTGCATCCCTAGAGGAATTCTTGTTAAATAATAGATTAGAAATAAGAAAAAAAATTTACAAGATTTCACAGATCTCATGAATGTAGTCTTAAAGCTAGAAGAACGTATAAAATATGAAAGATAAATGGAAAACAGAAATTAGGGAAAAGAGTCATACGAATCTTCAGTTCATTGTACCATTCACAACAAAACTGGTAGAAGATGTGTAAAAAATCACAAATTTGAGCAGCAGAAACACCTTCAAACAGGATAATACAAGACATTGCATGCCAGTAATGAAGATTCCAATATGCAAGAGAAAAGAGACAAGCTTCATTCTGATATTGGTTCAAATTGTCACATAGCTGTCATTTTGGATATTGCTTTTAATAAAAAATCATGACATGTATGAAAATAAATATCAAGCCATTGCAACTAAACACGGAAATACTGACCTTTTTTGAAGAAAAACAATTCTCCAAGAACAGGCATTAAAGTATGCATTCATAGACACACAAACATCACATGAAACTCACTGAATTAATAATTATCTACAGGAAAAACATGTTTTACTGAGAACTTCTCATAAGATTTTTCAATAGTATAAGAAATCAACAAGTGAAAACTCAACATCATGAGATATGTTTGAAAATAAAGTAAATGAGAAGTACGAAAGATATTGAGTATACCAATCCAGCGCTCCATCCAGGCACAAGGAGATATCTTTATTACATCAAGTGGATCAACACTAATGTTTAAACATAAAACAAGGGCAACACATCCCGTCTTCATCTGCAATGAATGTTATTAACAATAATGGACAAAGTACGTCAATAATAGAAAAAGGAAAAAGAGAGCGAGCAAGCAATAGAGAGAGAGAGAGAGAGAGAGAGAGAGAGAGAGAGAGAGAGATATGATAATGAAGAAAAGTCTAAACAGACATGAACTAAATGAAGAAACAGTACCAGCTCGGAAAAGAACCATGAGGCAAATAAACAGAAAAGTCAGCCAAACACACATCTTTAGACCATATATCAGAATATATCAGAACCTCATTTCTAAAAATATGTTTGAGGACTTACCAAGTTTCAGCCAATTATTATCCCAAAGAAAAAGTTTGAACCATTTTCTCTACCACTCATATGCAAGATGCATCCGACCGTATCATTCTCATCAATATCTTTCTTTAATTAAAAGAAATAGCAGATAATATTTTCTTTCACTCTTGATTAGTTAATCCTTATTAGTGTACTCGATATTATCTGTCATTTCAAGAATAATAACCAACAATAAACGTCAAGCATCTATACACATCCAACCTCAATAATGAACAATCACCCAATATATTTTATAGCAAAAACAAGAAACACTTACCAAATCTATCACAAGCTTAATCCTTCTTGGTTAGTAGACTCAGCTGGACCTTTAGAAATAAAGGTCTATATTAGATATGTGGAATAAATGAAACATGTACGTTACAACTTTTTGAAAATTTGTTACCTGTCGACCAGGAAAAGCACCAAAAATCCAATCCGGAAGCATGGGTAAGGCATTGACATGTATAAAAAAGGGATCTAAATCTGTCAAGATGAATTTCAGAAATGTATAAAATAGCATTCTGCTTTTGGATAGTCCAAGGCTCTTCAATTAGACATGTAAGCTTTGTACATAATATTCTAGACTATTGCAGTCTACACATTTCCTACCTTTCAGGTTTTTCCATATTATAGCTTATTCAGTGTTCCTTTAAAATAATATTTCTTCACATCTAGTTTCTAATGGAATCTAGACAGTCTTAAGCCAGCCAAATGTGTCCAAAATCAATCCTAACTTCAAGGCGAATATTAATACAAGGACTCCTCACAAACAGTACCAACTAGCTAGTCTATAAACAGAGGCCCATATAACAAGGGATCTCAGTTTTTTCAACTGTTGTTGACCATCCAAGCTTGCCGCTGGGACATGTTATAACAAATAGTTTCCATCACAAGAGATGCAATCAGCATAGGACAACTTGTAAAGCTACTCTATTGTTTCAAAGAAAGAAAGAAAGGTTAATCCTAAAAACATGCAGATTGTCTACTAGTATAATTCAAGTTTATTGTTCAGATATGCATGCCTAATACCACCTAAACCAGCAAGGTCACCAAAACAAATTCCCCTCTTGGGCAGGGGATGCCAGAAAAGATTAATATCCCAGAAGATACTTCAAAGCCAGAATGGAACAGATACAAGGATGCTTAATTAAAGATTTTGGCTTTATTGAGATGTTTCTGGTGCTGAAAATTCAGCTCATCAAAAATGCTTTTAGTTCATAATTGCAAAAGAACTTAAATTAGAACTTACCCCATTAAGAAAGTAAACACTTAATTGCTAACTTCTATGCCCCTTACTCATCTATCGACAAACACACAACACACTGTTTTAACCCATATTCATACTACATCAGTAAACAATGGAGAGAACATCGACAAATTGACCACCCAAAGTAATACATTGCAATACTGCACTCACTCTAATCCAAAGCAAGCAGAACACTAAATGTAAACGGAGTACGAAAATTGCAGTGAAAGAGGAGCGTCTATTCTTATTAAAAAAAACAAATAACCTCATAAGCAGCGAGAATTTGGATGAACCAACTGGAGGCAGAAGAGTGGGCATGTGAGTCGGCAAGGTCAGGGTGGGTCTCCTTGGCTAATTTGTGAAAGGAAGCTTTGATTTCTGCTAACAAGCTGGTCTGCAAAACTCCGAGCAAATCGTAGGCGTTTGGTCCCCGGAACTCGGATGGAGTAGGCTCGGTATTGGTACCTAGCCACCGGCTTCCGGTCACAGCTGGATAAATAGAATTAATAACGCAATAGTGAGCACAAATTGAATGAGTTGGTCGGGAAGAACGGCATAGTGATTAAATTAGTACTAATAAATTTACAAAGAGAGACTAAACACACAATCAAACAAAATGAATTTCCCCAAATAGAAAACAAATTGGGAGGTAGAAACTACTAAAATCCCCACCACTTTGCAAATTACAAAAGGATACAAAATCTAACAGAGAGGTATAACGGGAGAACAAATTAAAAAAAAATAAAGAAGAAGAGTGACATAAATAATTATCAAAACATGAGTTGAATTACCTTAGGAACCTTGATTCTTTGAAGTTGCCCTAAACCCTAAGAGCAAGAAAAAGGTAGACGAAAAGAGAGATTTGGAGAGAGAAATGGTGTCTTTCATAGTAATAGGAACATGCCAATTTGATGGATGTGGTGAAATTCTGAATCCTAAAAGTGAAAAGAAGATGGAGATAGAGAGAGAGATTTGGAGAGAGAGAGAGAGAGAGAGAAAACTACTCTGACAATAGAGAGAAAACGGATATAAAGAAAGAAGATTCGATTGATATTTTACCAAGGGGACAGAAATAGGCTAACCAATTCAAACGACGTAGTTTTCTTGGTTTCTTATGACTTGTAAAAATGAGTTTCATTGCAGGTTACAAATAGGTTGCAAAACGACGTAGTTTTAATAGTTTTATGTGACATGCATCTTCTAGTCATAAAAGAACTCATATTTGTGACTCTCAAAATTTACAAGTCACAAAAAGGCAAGCAAAACTACATCGTTTTATTGCTTTTATATGACTTGTCAGTGCTAGTCATAAAATGTTTATATTTGTGACCCATAAAAAATGACAAGTCACAAAAGCCTGGTTTTTCTTGTAGTGTACATCTACAAGATTTGAATTCTGGGTAATCAATTGCTTTTGCATTGGCAAGAGGGTAATGATCAATGTTCCTCAACTCCTTGCCTCAACTAGGTCACGGAAGTCTTAAATAAATTATTGGTATGATAACCCGCAAAGACTGCTGGACATTTAAAAATCTTCACACAGAAAGATTAATTCGTTTTTAAATAAAGCTATTACTGATCTAGCCAAGCCACAAGTTTAGACTAGTTCTCAATCATTCCATACTGACGAGCAAGTAGAAGATTATATAATATTTATGATGATTCGAAGTTTATCGAGCAATAATGAAGAGACAAATAACATTTTGTAGATACTTACTTTTCTTCGTTCTGTGGCAAACTCAAGAAGTGAACTATTTCACTTTATTGGGAGATCATTTGTGCCATCACAATTATGCTCTTGTACTCCTTTAGTTTAAGGAAACGCTTAGCATAAATGCATCAACTGATCGTTCTGTTTTCTGTGATAAATGGGATGAGCATTCTTACCCAAAGATGACACAATGGAAACTAGATGCAGATTGCTGCAATTGAGACGGGGTCATATGCCACAACATCACTGGTCATGTACTTGGGCTTGATCTAGGTTGCAGCCACCTTCAAGGACTCATTCTTCCAAACAGTAGTCTTTTCCATCTTTCTCACCTCCACCGCCTCAACCTTGCTTTTAATGACTTCATTGGTTCACAGATTTCACATCGATTTGGTTGGATGACAAGTTTGACCCACCTCAATCTCTCAAGTTCATCTTTTGATGGTGAAGTTGCTTTAGAAATATCATACCTATCCAACCTAATTTCACTTGATCTCTCATCTATTTTCCCATGTCATTCTATGGGTTGTGGGGTTCTAAGGTATGAACCCAGCAGTTTTGAAGCGATGCTTTAAAACCTAACCCACTTAAAAGTCCAATCTCTTTCATGGATGAAGATTTCATTCGAGTTAAGAGTGAATTTTTCTTCATCATTGACATATCTAAGTCTCATAGGTACTGGAATAACAGGTAATCTACTAAATAATGTTTTTCATCTACCAACTATGCAAGTTCTCTTGTTAGGCAGAAATGAGAATCTTACTGCTAGTTTACCAAAATTTAACTGTAGCACTTCTTAACACTTTGAGGCAGTTGGACCTATCGAGGACAAGTTTCTCTGCTACGTTGCCAGATTTAATTGGGTGTGTAGGGTCAGGGTCCTTAAAATCTTTGAATATAAGATCATGTAAAATTTTTGGTGCCATTTCTAAATCAATCGGCAACCTTATGCAGCTTACTGAATTACATTTGGGTGGCAATTCGTTGATTGGGGAAATTTCAAGCTCACTTTGCAACCTTATGCATCTTGAGACTTTAGATCTCTCTAGTAATCTACTGATGGGGGAAATTGGAGATTTTAAAAGTAGGTTACTATCAGAGATTTGGTTTAGTAATAATCAACTAAGTGGTTCAATTCCTCCATCAATTTTTACTCTTCCGAACCTATCTGGCCTTGACCTTTCATCAAACCATTTCATTGGAGTTGAGCAAGACTTGCTTGTGAACTTCAGTAAGTTTCAAAGCAATGCTTTTAACAGTAAAGGAGCATGGAACAGTACAAACAATATGAACATTCCTTATCCAAATTTTAGATTCTTGGGCTTGTCTTCCTGCCAGATAAAGGAATTTCCAGAGTTTCTGAGAAATTCAGAGAGTTTATATTAGCTGGACCTTTCGTCAAATATGATTCATGGCGAAATCCCAAGCTGGTTCATGTCCAAGACTTGGAATAATCTGCTCTACTTGAACCTTTCACATAACTTCTTAATTGGTACCGTAGACCAACTACCCATAACTCCATATATGATGTCCCTATATATGAGTTCCAACTCGCTTCAGGGTCAAATACCGTCTTCTATTTGTGAATCAAGTTATCTTGCCATTCTTGATTTGTCCAATAATAATTTGTCTTGCCCAATTCCTCAACGCATGGGAAACTTCAGCCAATTCCTAGACACTGTGGATTTGGGAAATAATAGGCTTTTTGGCACCATTCCGACAACATTTTCGAAAGGTAGCTCTGTGCGTTTTCCTATGCTGAATGATAATCAATTGCAAGGGCCAGTGCCTCGATCTTTAGCTCATTGTAAAGATCTAGAACTCCTTGATTTAGGGAACAACAAGATAGATGACAAATTTCTAATTTGGCTGGAAACTGTTACTAATCTGGAGGTTTTAGTACTGAAATCTAGTCGATTTCATGGAACAATTGGCAATTGTCAATCGAAAAGTCCATTTCCTTAGCTGAGAATTATTGATGCATCCCACAATGAGCTCACTCGAGTTCTACCTAAAGAAATTCTCAGCAACTTTAAAGCTATGAAAAGTTCAGAGCATCAACAAAGGGAAGTCCAATATATGATGTCATCTGCAATTAATGATTATTACATCCATTCTGTGAGTTTAGTTATCAAAGGGGTGATGTATAGTCTTGAAAGAGTCCTAATAACTCGAACAGCCATTGACTTCTCAAGCAACAAATTCAAAGGACAAATTCCAGAGATTATTGGATCCCTTCATTCTCTTCAAATACTCAGTCTGTCTCATAATAACTTCGGTGGTCCAATTCCTAAAGCATTGGGAAATATGAATATGCTTGAATCTCTGGACCTTTCTTGGAACCAGCTTGAAGGAACCATTCCTAGGGAGCTAGTGAATCTGGATTCCCTTGGATTCTTAAACCTTTCAAAAAATAGTCTAGTTGGACCCATTCCAAGAGGAAGGCATTTTGATACATTTGGAAATGATTCATACAGAGGAAACTCGGCCTTATGTGGATTTCCACTGAGTAAAGATTGTGGAGATATAGAGGCACCACCATCAACCTCTCCCTTGCAAGTTGAACAACAATATGATTCTGAGTTCTTTGATGGATTTACCTGGAAAGCTGTTGTTCTGGGATATGGTTGTGGATTAGTATTTGGATTAGTTATGGGAAATCTGATGTTCTTAACTAAAAAACGAAGATGCCTCCCTTAAAGAGTGAAGTTTGACAGTCAATTCTGCAATGATCAAGCCTTCAAAAAAAATATCATGCTAAATTTTGAAAAAGAAACAACAATCAAAATTATGACATTACATTAATGAGAAAGGATGATTACAACTCTGAAATCCAAAATGAATAAAATGCCTGTAAAGATTTTTCTTTTTTATTTTTTTGTAGGTCAATTTACCAATTTTATGCTTTGCAAATTTCATTCATTTGAATTTTAAAATTACAATTCATAAGCACAATCGGCTATGGTTATAACCAAAATGTAAC
The DNA here is from genome assembly GCA_013103745.1 of Gardenia jasminoides. NCBI lineage: Eukaryota > Viridiplantae > Streptophyta > Magnoliopsida > Gentianales > Rubiaceae > Gardenia > Gardenia jasminoides. The sequence goes on from CM023099.1 coordinate 36,343,694, forward strand.
TCATCCTTATTCATTTGAGGACAGCTCCCTATCTAAAAGTAATTAAGCAATATTTTAAAGATAATATAAAGAGAAAAACCTTTTGGATGACCAAATATAATTATATGGATGTTTAAGTTTTCTAATAGCAATTGCACTTAGAAATAATCAAAGGTTTTGGTTAGACCTTGCCAATTTATTTTGAATACTTCGATTTACTAATAAACATTAAAACCGTAGATAAACTTGCATATTTTTGGACATTTATCAAGGTAAAGATTAATGGAAACTGAAACAATATCAAGGGAAACAAAGGTGTTCGTGCAAGTTCAAAGTTTTATGGAACTAGTAGTACTTCATAGTTGAGGATATGGGACGGACAAGTAATAACGTTTCTGCAACAAATTTGTGTGGATATCCATACCAAAATTATATTTGAAAATGCACAAAAAAGATGAAATTTAACTTTACATTACTGATGTTTGATAATAATGCCTTATAGATGACAGCAAATGAAAGAAAACTATATTTTTCCTTCCACTTTCCATCAAGTTAATGCCACATCAAAAAATAATAAGAAGATATGTTTGTAAAAGAATTTTTTCATTCATACAAGAATAAAGGGTACAATTTTACACAGGATACCGTACCAATTAGTTCCTATTCTAATGCCTATAAATTAGCCTTTGACTTTTACTAGGATGGCAACTAACTAATCAAATTAATATACAAAATATTCTCTTTCCTATTTTATTTAATTGTCTTTAACACTCCCCCTCAAGTTGGAGTATATGTTAATAACACCCAACTTGCTAAGTAATGTCTCAAACTGCAGTGTGCTTATCACCTTGGTGAATAAGTCCGCAATTTGATCATTGGTCCTCACATGTGCTATTTTAATCAAGCCTTCTTAAATTTTCTCACGAACTAAGTGATAGTCAATTTCGATGTGCTTTGTTCGTTCATGAAAGACTGGATTCGAGGCAATGTGTAAAGCAGCTTGATTGTCACAAAACAACATGAGTAGTTGGGGAGGTTTGATTCCTAGGTCTTTCAAGACATTCTTCAACCAAGTAATTTCACAACAAGTAGTAGCCATAGAACAATATTCTGCCTCTACAGTTGATCGAGCCACCGTAGTTTGCTTCTTTGTCTTCCAAGAAATGAGTGATTGTCCAAGAAATATGCAGTACCCTGTTATGGACCTTCTTATATCTTTACAGCGTGCCCAATCCGCATCACAAAAGGCCTTTAATTGAAGTGTGCCCGTAGAGGGTAGTAAAATGCCTTGTCCTGGTGCTTGCTTTATGTATCTAAGAACTCTATGTGCTGCTTCAAGATGTGGCACACATGGTTTGTCCATAAACTAACTTAAAACATGAACTGCATAGACCAAATCTGGTCTAGTGATGGTCAAATAGATCAATCTTCCTACAAGACGCCTATACATTGAAGGGTCATACAGAAGGTCTCCATTAGATTATGTAAGAGCCAAGTTTTGTTCCATGGGAAACCTTGCTAGTTTAGCTCCTATAAATCCAACATCTTCTAATATCTCTAATGCATACTTTCTTTGAGAGAGAGAGATGCCTTTCGAAGGCCTTGCCACCTCTATTCCCAAGAAATATTTGAGTTGACCAAGGTCCTTGAGTTTGAATTGTTTGGATAAAAATTCCTTTGAGTCTTGGATATGTTGCATATCATTGCCTACTAAGATCACACCATCAACATATACAAGAATTGCTGTGAAACTACCTTTGTGAGATTGGACGAATAATGAATAATCTGCCTTTGATTGTTAAAAACCAGCAAGTTTAAGAGCTAAAGATAATTTCAGAAACCATTGTCGAGAAGCTTTTTTCAAGCCATAGAGTGACTTGTTGAGTTTGCATACTCGAGTCTCCCTCTTTCATCTGAATCCTGGAGGTAGGGACATGTATACATCTTCATCAAGACCGCCATGCAAAAAGGCATTGTTGACATCAAGTTGGTGGAGATGCCATCCTTGAATTGCAGCAACACTAAGTAGGACACGCACAGTAATAGCTTAGCAACCGGGGCAAAAGTCTCTCAATAATCAAGTCTTTCAACCTGATTGGCAACCAAATGAGCCTTGTAATGCTCTATGGTTCGATCAGAGTTGAGTTTCACCTTGTACACCTATTTATGTCCTATTAGTTTCTTGCCAAGTGGGAGAGGCATAAGTGTCCATGTATTGTTTGCTTGAAGGGCATCGATTTCATTGCGCATGGCTATGCACCACAAAGGATCCTTCAAGGCCTGTAAAAAACTAGCTGGTTCCTTTGCAATGGTGAAAGAAGTGGTGAAAATTTTATGAGAGGGGGATAATTGGTCATATGAAAGGACCTGAGAAAGATTGTGTGGCATACCTGAAGTGGTGACCATGCTAGAGGTTGATGAGGGGCCAGGCCTAGATGGGAGGACTGCTTCCACATGATAATTTTGAAGAAAGAAAAGACGTTTGGTTGGTCTTGTAGAGTGACGGCGTACAGGGACAGGTGTAGGAGTAGGTGGAATAATATGATAAGAATTGTTGACAACATTCTCGAGGTCATCATGATCTGGTGGAACAGATGTAGGTGTCTCAATGGAGTTTTGCAAGATGATAGGATCATCATAGAAAACGAATTTATCAGGAGTAGGTGTAAAGGATGTCTCAATGGCAGCGGAAGCATTTTTGAAGGGGAATTCTTGTTCAAAGAAAGTAACATCATGAGACACAAAAACTTTGTGGAGCACAAGATCATATACTCGGTGCCCTTTTTTTCCATAAGGATAACCAAGAAAAATACACTGAGTTGCACGTTTATCAAACTTAGATGGCCTTTGGGCATGAGTGGAAGCAAAACATAAACATCCAAACACTCTTAAGTGTGAGTAATTGGGTGTTGAATTAAAAAGCCGCTCATAAGGTGTTTTCCCTTGCAAGATGGACATAGGTGTGTGATTTATAAAGTATGCAGAAGTCAGAATGGCATCCCCCCAGAAGGTTTTAGGAAGATGAGCTTGGAAAAGTAAAGCTCGTGCCATAGTTACCAAATGTCTATGTTTACTTTCAACCACCCCATTTTGTTGCGGAGTGTCAACACAACTAATGTGATGAATGATCCTTTTGGACATATAATAGTCTTTGAGTGTGAACTCATGGCCATTGTCACTATGCACAACCTTAACCTTGCAAGAAAATTGAGTTTCAACCATGTTAATGAAATTGATTAGGTGGATTTGAGTTTCATGATAATAATGCATCAAGTATACCCAAGTGCACCTAGTAAAGTTATCAATAATGGTGAGAAAATATTGAGCTCCAGAAATAGATGCAACGTGGTATCCACCCCAAATGTCAACATGCAATTTCTCAAAAGGTGTTTGACTAGAAATTTTACTCAAGGGAAAAGGCAATCTGGTCTGTTTTGCTAGGGGACAAACCGAACAGTTATGTTTATAGCAAAACTTATTATTCAAACTAAGAAATAATACAGACACTTTATTTGAAGGGTGTCCAAGGCATTGATGCCAAAGAACAGAGGAAGAGGGACTGACCGAATTACACGAGGAGATCTGTGCTTCATCAAGATAGTAGAGTCCCCCGTGTTCAGTTCCCGTCCCAATCATCTTCCCCGACCATAGGTCCTGTATCACACAAAAATGAGTAAGAAATGTGATGGTACAAAAGGAGTAGTGAGCCAGCTGTGTTATGGAGATGAGGTTTAATTGAAAATTTGGGACACATAAAACATTATCAAGAACCAAACTAGATAAGAACACAACTCGACCAACATGTGTAACATCAGCAATGGATCCATCTGGCAGTTCTACTGTCTTATTTCTAATAATTTTTGAAGTAATAAACAATTCAGGGTTGCAGATGATATGATTAGTTGCTCCACTATCAAGGATCCATGTGGTTTTCTTGCCTTGAGGTGAAAAACAAAGAACTTTACCTGAAAGTTCATCATGAACTGAAGAATTACCAACTTGATTTGCCATGGAAGACTTATTATGCTTAAGCATTTGTAGGATTTGTTGGCACTATTCCTGAGTGAAAGGCAATGAATTGGGTATGTCAGTTTTTTCAACTTGGTGCAAAGCAACAAATTGATTACTTTGCTTTGCTATAGTTGTTCGGGATGATTGATCCCTTTTCAGTTTTCAACAAAGATCAATTGTATGGCCCTTCCATCCACAATAAGAGCACTTCAAATGTGCCCAGCAATTGTCTGTGCTATGTCCATCTTTTCGACAATTTTCACACTTATGATTCCTGTCCTTCTTTATGGATCCTTGATTGCAAATGCTGCTGTCTCAGGTTGACCTGTATTCTTTCCTGAAGACACATCTCTTTGTCGTTCATGTCTAAGCACAAGGGAATAAGCCTTACTGACCTTGGGAAAGAGATCCATTGTCAATATTTGTCCCTGTATTGTTTCAAAGGATTCAGTTAATCCTATGAGAAACTTGATGGTTTTCTGTGTTTCTCGATAGGAGAGCTCTTCCTTCATAATTCCACATTGGCAATCTACAATAGGAAAAAAGACATCTCTTTCATCCCATAATCCTTTGAGTCTGATAAAGTAGGAACTGACAAACATGGTTCCTTGAATACAATCATGTATCTTGTTTTCAATGTGGAAAAGTTGGACACTATTTACTTAATAGAAACGGCCGCGTAGTTCATCCCAAACTGCCTTTGCTCCATCACAATAGAAAACACTTGCTGCAATTTCCTTGGAAAGTAAACCTAATATCCAAGTCTTGACGAGATTGTCACAACGAATCCATTGCTGTAATTCGTCTTCTGCATCTTCGCTTAGTCGTAAAATCGATCCATCAACAAATCCGTATTTGTTTTTGACTGTCAAGGCCATAGTCATGGAGTGATTCCATGTGCTATAGTTTTCTTCAGTGAGAACTTGTGATACAAGAACGAATCTAGGTTGATCTGAGTGGTGAAGATACAAAGGATGATTGGGATTGTCAAACTTGGATGCCATGCTCAATTGAGTTGGCTTGTTTGTATCTCCCATGGCTAGTATTGGAATGAGCAGAAGTTTTTAGATTCCCAAATTCGATGCTCTGGTACCATAATAAGATATGTTTGTAAAAGAATTTGTTCATTCATACAAGAATAAAGGGTACAATTTTATACACGATACCATACCAATTAGTTGCTATTCTAATGCCTATAAATTAGTCTTTGATTTTTACTAGGATGGCAACTAACTAATCAAATTAATATACAAAATATTCTCTTTCCTATTTTATTTGATTGTCTTTAACAAAAAATGCTTCAAAATACGAGAAATGGAAACCTACATATGTAGCTCAACGGGTCCTAATTTCCTTAAACAGCATCATCAAATTTACATGAAAAATATGAGAAAATGTGGAATTTAGGGTCATAGGTGGGAACAATTTATCATTCGCATTCCCCATTAAACCATTAACATTTGTTTAACTTGTAAGTAGAATGTTGAACTCAACTAAATTTTGATTGGATTCTTGTAAGAATTTTATGTCGAAGAACTTGACAAAATTCAAAACTTATTCACTATTTAAAGACACTTTGTTGTGCATTATCTTTGCCCCAAACCTCAGGATGAATAGACCCTTTTGCTCAAACTCTTTCTACCTTTATGCCTCCTTCTGATCCAAAAAGAAAATTCCTTACTTCCTTTTTAATAATAAAAAACAAAGAATCTTTACAAAATACCAAATTAGATAAGAGTTTGCAATTTTATGAAGTAGTATTTGATCTTAGGAAGTCATGAGCGTCGGGTTCAGTAGTCAGAAATGTCTATCTATAAAATATGTTTGTTTGTTTCTCTCTCTCTCTCTCTCTCTCTTTTTGAGTAACTTTCACTGTACATCTATTCAATCCATATATATATATATATATATATATATATATATATATAGGAATTAGTTGTGGGTGGAATAAAAGTAACCCAAATAAATATAGATGTAGGATGGTATTTTCACGTAACAAGGTCAAGTACTTCTTTTCCCAATTTTGGTTTTCAGTAGGCTTGTTTCAGAGTAAATTTGCAAGATCAAAAACAAACCAACAGGAGACAATACCGGATTCTTTTCATAATCTGCATGTATTAACCCAACATTTGCAGTGGCCAGGCAAACATGGATCAGAATCAATGTTTGTGTGGGCTGGCAATTATGATCAATACTTTCATGGGTTCAGTAAAGAGGTTGAAAACTGGCTTCAATAGATTCTCTGTCCCCATTTCCTCCGGATTGGGGAATTTAAATTCCCCAATCAAATTGAGGGAGATACACCACGGTAATTTACATTTCCAATTACATCACTTTAGTTGCATTCTTAGAAATCTGTCTTAGATCATCTTTTGGAGCGAATTCCTTAAAAATCTATCTTAGATGCACAAGCGAGTGCCTAAATGTTGCGCAATTTAACATATATTAGAATAATTCATCACATTGCAAAAATTTAGAATTAATGATATGTTGAATAAAAGCAAAAATGCATTGCTATTCTCTGCCTAACCAAAATTATATGGATGTAGAAACCTTTTTCTAAAGATAACATTTTTTCTATGCAAAGCAATATAAAGGATGTCAGCTGGGCCTTATGAGCCGGCCCTTCATATATGCTGCCCCTTGGTCATAATGTTGAGTTGGACTCCTAGGTTTTTTGATGGTAGGCCTTTTGGTCATTGCAAGCAGACAAAAATATACTGGATCATGCTGGATGCGGGAGTTAGCCTTTTTTGGACTAACTTTTTCTTTTAAGACTAATTAATTGTAAAATGCAGAAAAAAAAAAAAAAGGATTCAAACAAAGTCATCCTTCAAAGGCAGTGGTCTCTTTAAGCTCATTGAAACAAAAATTTTATTCGTAGCTGAAGTCAAGTTTTAATGAATGACATATTGACATTCACTTCAATTAGAGATTGGTAGGAAGGAAAATTATTCAATTTGAACAACAGGGCCTTTGATTTGTTAGCAAAGAAAATTATGCATATTTAAATATATGGTTGTTATTCCCTATTGAATATCTTACTACTTCATGAGCTATGCACAAGGTTTTTTTTTTTTTTTTTTTGCTCCTAATCCTCCCCACATCCTTTCCACTCCCAACTAGTAATCATAGGATTCGAATCTTGAATCTAACTGCGGAAAATCGTTCCCTTGAGCTATGCACAAAGTTAAGTCCTCTAATAATGAACTTGAATGCCCATATTACTTAACCTTTATTCCTATAATTTTTAAAAGTAATGTCCAAATAATGGATATCCAAACAGACTATATTTCCATCTTGAAGGATGTCTCATTCTTGAGAACTATCGGGCACCTATCTACTCTTCGTTGTGGTAGAGAAGTTCATAGTCAAGTCTAAAAGACCAACATTTTCCACAGTTACTTGGATATTTTTCATGGAGGTCAAATCATTGCTTTTTAATACGAACCGGTTTCATGGAGGTCTCGATTTTTCCACTCCTACATGTTGGTTGGTTCAATGGTATCTGGTTATAGAATCACACACACACATATTACATTTTTCATAAACACATTTTTTAATTACATTTTTACTTCACATATATTAAATTACTATAGTATATTTTTCTACAAAAACTCTAAAAAAATAACAATCTAAATGGGCTATCGAGCATAATCCACCTATAAATTGGATGGGCACATTATACAGTGTGTTATTCTTGCACATTCTATTACTTGATATATCCTGAAATGATGAGTCAACATGATACAAAATTGAGTTGCTGATACGAACGTCGCCAACCCGTGACGAAACCCGTATAGACTACCATCTAGAAGGTTAAATCTGCGTTTGACTCGACGAACACAGCGAAAGAATCAAGAACCCATTGATCACACGGTCAACGATCCCTTGATATGGTAGAGACGCCACAACCTAGCGCGTTCCTAGATTGATAAGTCTGATCGAATACCCTAGAACGATCTAAGATACTCAAGAAATGCTTCAAGAAGCAAGAGAGAGAGACTCTCAAAGGTTTTCTGTATAATCTGAATAATCTTCATTAACATACATAAGAAATGGTTTTAAATACTCCCTACCACTAACCTAACAACTCATTACTGAGCCCAGGTTCGACCAAAGACTCTCTGGGGTGAACCATGGGCTGGACTATTTTAATTACGAAAAATATAAAAATAATCAAAATTACAAAATTTAACGGCCGAGATTGAGTTGGATCCGCGATGCTTGCTTGGATTAGTCCATGGATCTAAGGACTTTCACCGATGATGACACGCGAGGCAGGATCCATGGAGTGCAGCGGATCGGTCCGACTCTTCCTTTCCGCACTTTTCTTTGGCTGGCCCACTTGTTGCACTTCTCCACGGCCCAAAAGGCTTAAGGGCTTGGACCCCCATCATGCACTTGTAATAAGGAGGCCTAAGGGTTGTCTTGGGCAGCCATGGATCGTATCATTCCCCTCCTCTTAAAGGTGATTTGTCCCCAAATCGAAATTGGAGGATACGGCCAACAACATCACCTTCATGAAAATAATCCACGTGACATGTCTCTCGCACAAGTGTAGGATCCACATGATTTTTGGCACAGAAGGCAATTCGGAGGAATAAAGTTGCTTGAACTCATGAACATTCTGGAGGTAATAGCCTGGTATGTCCTATTTCGGTTGAACTCAAGGTTGCTCTCCATGAGTGCAGGCAGCTTTGAGTTGATAAAGTTCCACGAAGGTAACCCGAGGAGAGTCAACTCCTAAAAGATCAACGTTTTGAAACGTCGCGTATGGAACAAGGGAGACAAAGCTAGTCTTTAAGGCTAGATTATCAATTTGGAAGTCAGCTTGTACACCTTTTCCATGGACATGGTCAGATCTGAACTCAGTTGCTTGGGCAAAACGACTCCAAGTAGAGTGAACCCCAACGAGATAGATTCCACGGAGGCTTGCGAACTGAACAAGTGATTTGGGAATAGACCAGTGCATCACCAATACCACTTGCCCTTGCTCAATCTGCATAAAACATGAGACACTAAGCAAAGCAAGGTTCCAAGTGTTAAGACAATAAGATTGCTCAATAATCCTTTCATCTTTCACACTCATATTTTGTATGGCACATTCAACTTCACTTTCCCATTCCTCAGGTTCAATGATGATTTCTTCTAGTTCAACTTCACTTTGAATGAGATTATGTTGGCTTTCATGAGCAATGATCTCTACAAGCTCTTATTTAGGAGATTCTTGGATATTGCTCTCAATTTGCTCCTTCAATTGCTTTTCATGTAGAAGACTTTGATAAGTCTCCCACAATGATTCCTCCTTATGTGGCTCATTCCTAGACTTAGGTTTGGAAGAAATTGATGAATCTTGCTCCTTGTGCCTTCTAGATGGTCTTTCTTCCTTTTGCTCACACTGCTTGAATTGACGATGCTTGGATTCTTGACACCACCACTTTTGATTTTCTTCATAAGCATATCGTCCATTGTATACTTCCTTAGCATGACAATGATCCGTCCTTTCTTTGAGTGTGTGACAATCATGACTAGAGCGCATGGAACCCCTCCTCTTGACTTCCTTATTCGCCATTCGATCAAGTCGTCTTTCAAGAGGCTCAAAACTGTCATTTATCACTTGTTTTAATTCTTCCTTCAAGGACTCCATCATGAGACTAATTTCAGCTTGTTGGGACGCCATGTTAACCTGCACAAATGATTAGTAATAAAAACAAATAGACCTTACGCACTCCCTTATGTGTTTACGCTCATCTCTCATGTTTTCACTCAATATTCTAAGACTCTCACAATTCTCTCAAAGCCCTTGATAGCTTATCTTGAATAAATTAGATTTCCTTAGATAAAAGATTGACTTAATCAATGTAGTGCACACGAGTTTGATAACCCTCTATAATACCAAAAGAAAGTTAACTCAAGAAAGAAAAGAAAAGGAAGAATGGAAAGGACAAGAGAGAGAGATAGAGACGGCTAGGGTTTTGCCTGAGGGAAGATGCGGCTAGGGTTTTGCTTGAGGTAGCCGAATTGGTAAATGTCTAAGTGTTGTTGACGGCTAGAGTTTGTGGATTGAAGATCAAATAGTGGCTAGGGTTTGAAATGTGAAGTAGCCGGATTGGATGGGGTCTAGGGAGAGGCGCCTAGGGTTTGGGTGTAGGATGACCAGATATGGGTTGGATTCTAGGAGATTAAGATGGTAAGGGTTTGGGGATTAGGATAAGCTAAGACTTTGGAGATAATGTAGGGGATAATGTAGGAGATAATGTAGGGAAGTTTGGGATTAGAAAAAGACTAGAATCTAGGAGATAATTTAGAGAAAAATTTCGGATGAACAGTAACACAGGGTGAACAGTAACAATGAACAGTAATTGCTACAGTAACCTTTTTTTTTGTTTTTTTTTTTCACAAAATCAACAACACAAGGCTTGACACGAAATCAGAATTTTTTTTGTTTTTTAACAATCCAACACAAACACACGGCTTGAACAAGAACCAAGTACAAGAAAAAAAAAATTTTTATCGGATAAACAGTAACTTACGACGCGTGAACAGTGATGGCGCTACGGTACTGATGAACAGTGACTCCGGAAAAAAAAATTTTTGTTCCTTAAACAAACACAACTCAACCAAAAATCCTAAACGGCTATAGATTGGACAACAAAGGAAGAACGACTCAAGAAGAAGAACGACTCAACGATAAAAACCCTAAGTGGCAACACGACCAAAACACATGAAATTCAATGAACAAAAACAAAGAAAAATGATATAATGCAAACCTTCAACTAGCTCTGATGCCAGCTGATACGAACGTTGCCAACCCATGACGAAACCCGTATAGACTACCACGGATCTAGAAGGTTAAATCTGCGTTTGACTCGACGAACACAGCGGAAGAATCAAGAACCCGTTGATCACACGGTCAACGATCCCTTGATATGGTAGAGACGCCACAACCTAGCGCGTTCCTAGATTGATAAGTCTGATCGAATACCCTAGAACGATCTACGATACTCAAGAAATGCTTCAAGAAGCAAGAGAGAGAGACTCTCAAAGGTTTTCTGTATAATCTGAATAATCTTCATGAACGTACATAAGAAATGGTTTTAAATACTCCCTACCACTAACCTAACAACTCATTACTGAGCCCAGGTTCGACCAAAGACTCTCTGGGGTGAACCATGGGTTGGACTATTTTAATTACGAAAAATATAAAAATAATCAAAAATTACAAAATTTAACGACTGAGATTCGCGAGTTGGATCCGCAATGCTTGCTTCGCGGATTAGTCCGCGGATCTAAGGACTTTCACTTCTGATGATGATAAGCGAGGCACCGATCCGCAAGGCACGGGTCGCGGATCGGTCCGCGACTCTTCCTTTCCGCACTTTTCTTTGGTTGGCCCACTTGTTGCACTTCTCCACGGCCCAAAAGGCTTAAGGGCTTGGACCCCCGTTATGCACTTGTAATAAGGAGGCCTAAGGGTTGTCTTGGGCAGCCATGGATCGTATCAGTTGCAGATAATGAAATTTTCTCATATTAAGATTTCTAAGAAATCAATTCAAACATGTCCTCATGTAATTTGAATAACACTCATAATTAGAATCTTCAAAAGTTTCACACGTTAACTAGGAAACCAGTGAAAGTTTTGGCTACCACCAACTATAGGAGACATATTTTCAAGTTTTTAAAATTTTCTTCTATTACCGACAGCAGGACCGAGAATAACCCTCACTGTCTTCCTAAACTATGTCACACATTGGCCCATGAAGAGAAAGACTAAGCTAGGAGATGAAGTCAATTGTTATTTTCTTGGCACCGTTCATCGCCTTCCTCAACTATGTTTCTTTCTTAACGCTTTGAAATTTGACTCATTTTTTCATTTGTTAATACCTTAATTTTAGCCTATTACACAATATTATTAATTCAATTCCATTAGTCCAACGTGAAGAAGGAGTTTTTTTTTTCTTTTCATTCTTAAACTCTTTTTGAGTATTGGGTGTAAAAAATAATTTATTTATTAAATGAACATTTAGATGTTTAAAATTTCTGTTGCAATTTTAATTTCTGCTATTGAATACAAAATGATCCGTGCAAATACGTAAGAAAGAAAATAGTTAAGTAATACAACTTTCATTTAAAATTTTGTTTAGGAGTGAAGTGACTTTTAAAAAGTTGAGATGTAAGTAAATTCTATTGTCAAGCAAACTTAATTAAAAAAAAAAAAAGCACCAAATGCACTAAGTACTCGATAGGGTTATCAAACACCTCCTATATTGTTGATGATACTTCAATCTAGTGTTTAAAGTTAAGATCCTGCAGATTAGAGATTTTGGATTCAAAATCTCTTCACTGCTCCTCTGCTGCTTAAAAAAGAAAAAAAAATCTTAAATCTCCACGAGAGAGAGAGAGAGAGAATCTCCTAAGTCTACTTTCCAATCCCATGGCCTTGCTTTTCTTCTTCAAAGATTAGGACTAGGATATTAAGTACGTGTACTTCTTGCTTTTCTTCTACGAAGATTAGGACTATTATGCAAGGCACGTGGACCTATTAGGACTATGAGGGTTGGTACGTAGACCTTTCTAGAAAGGAAAAAAAATAGCTGTACCTTCTTGACTATCTATCGTATGAAAAGAAAAGAAAAGAAAAGAAAAGAAAATTAAGGTAACATGAGGACTTCTCCAAGAGACGGGTCGTCCCCTGAGGCTGAGGTCGGTCCAACACTACGAGTCTACTCTTTATCATAGCGTACAAGACTATAGATGGTTAATGCATCCACACATACTCCAGAACAATTCTACGAGTCATGCCTCTTTATCATAGCGTAGTTTAATTTGTCCTAACATGATGAGTCAAAGTAATTGTGAACCCTTGATATATTGGAATTATTTTTAGGGTGGAGTTCAATTCACACCCCTAGCATTAAGATGACAATAGAGCTATAGGACTTTGATAGAAACCCTTTTTCAATAGAAAAACTTGTCTTTCATACAATAAAAGATGTTTAAAAAATCAATTATAAATTTTAATTAATTAAAATTGTTTGAAACCATTGTTGTAATTATTGATCTGCTAGTGTTTTCTAGAATTATGTTTCAATCAACTTTGAAGTGCAACGCGCTAAAAAGGGAAAATTATTTTCTTAACATTCTTTTTAAAAAAAAATTCTCTCATCTTCTCTTACATGATAAAAAGAGATAAAAAATATATATTCTCTCCACCAAATAAGAAGAAAAATAAATGCCAACAAAGTGAATGAAAAAAATGTTAGAAATTTTAAGAGCATTCATAATGATGCAAATGTTAATCTAAATCAACACCATGTATTTTCACCCAAAAAAAAAGCTTTTTTTTTTTTATTGAAAAAGCTTCTACCAAGCCCCATAAATCCTATGGACTTTTGGTTAACTTGATTATAAGGGTATGGAATTAGATTATGAAAGCATGGATTTAGGTCCATCCTTTTTCTTTTTTTTTTTGTACAATTAGTACATCCAACTTTTACTCAGAACTAGAGGAAAACTTTGATAGGCTATTTGAACAATGACAATATTAGATTTTAGAATAATTTATTTGTAACAATTTTTATTCCTATATCATTTAACTTTTTCTCTCGTGAATGCCTTCATTATTCAATCATGCTCATAAGTTTCTATGCACAGAAATTTGTAACAATTTTATTCAACACTTCACTATGTTATAATGATTTTCATTAAATTATTTCAAACAATTGCTAACCAGTGTCAATTATAAAGTTTCATAAAAAAAAAAAAAAGAAAGGGCATAATTTGTGAAAGTTTCTAACGAAAATCAATTCAAGCATAGCAATAGTTCTTATATAATTTTGGAAACATTTATCTTGATAATTCTTAAATAGTTTCCAAGAAATTAAGAGACAAACGAAAGAATAGTTGGCTACTTTGCATAATACACATCTTTTCGAATCTGAGGCCGCATCAGTTGAAACTTTGTCTTGTTCAAAATTTTTCATATATTTCTAATGATACCTGGCCAAAATATTGTAAGAATTACATGAACGATTTTGACTTGAATAGAACCTAACTTATGAGGCCACGTCTTTCAGCTTTCTGATTTCTCTAATATGGACAATGGGAACAAGAATGTTAAGTACTCCAATATGTCATAGAAGCCCTGAAGGAAGACTTGTCCAAAGACCCTGCAAGAAATTTAAGTCAAGTAATTTTGTCACTATTCGTTGAGTCAAGTCTTCCAAGTTAATACTCCATCCACAAATTCTTCCAAGTTGACGGGTCAACTGGGTTTGGAGCATGGTGTCATAGCTTTCCAAGATCTGGTGATGGTTAAGAACGTTTGGCCATTGCGTGCTGAAGAGTGAATTCGTACACTAAAACTCAAGCTCTATAAAAGACTCATTTTCGCCCTTCTAAATTTTATCAAACAAACCAAAATGGAGAACCTAAATTGGCTTTCAATAATATCAGCTCAACTTCTCATATTGCAATGTGCAATTGCTTCCTCTTTTTCCCTGCAACATTTGTGCCACCATGATGAAGGCCTCGCATTGCTTCAGTTAAAGGAGCAATTCAGAATTAATCCATCCAATGAGTTTTCTTCCAACTGTGGTTACAATGGTCAGCTTTCTTATCCAAAGATTGCATCTTGGAATAAGAGTACAGATTGCTGCACTTGGGATGGAGTGACATGCCGCACGATTGATGGTCATATAATTGGTTTGGATCTCAGCTGCAGCCAAATTGAAGGAGTCATCAGTCCAAATAGCAGCCTTTCCGGCCTTTCTCAACTCCAGAAATTAAATTTGGCATTCAATGATTTCAAGAACTCACAAATTTCTCGCCAGTTCAGTGGATTAACACAATTGACACACCTCAATCTCTCAACTTCAAATTTCAATGGCCAAATTGCATCAGAAATATCTCACTTGTCCAAGTTAGTTCTACTTGATCTCTCTCTGCATCCTCCAAGCTCCACAGTTTTAAGATTTGAAAATCATGATTTTCAAATGCTTCTACGAAATTTAACCAAGGTAAGTGTGCTTTGTCTTTCTGCTGTACATATAGTGTCTGAGGTTCCAATGAATTTTTCTTCTTCCTTAACATATCTAGATCTTAGCAGCACAGGAATCCATGGTAAGCTACCAGATCATGTTTTTGAAATGCCAAACATGCAGGCACTCGTATTAAGTAGCAATCCGAATCTCACCGGTATTTTACCTAAATTTAACTCCAGCATATCTTCTCTGAAAGTCTTAGATCTCAGTTTTACCAACTTGTTTGGTGAACTTCCTACTTCAATTGGCTGCTTGAAATCCTTAAACTCCTTGAAATTATTTGGCTGTCAATTCTCTGGTTCTGTTCCCAAAACCCTTGGCAACCTTTCAAAACTCAATGACTTGGAACTGGGTTCCAACCATTTTGTCAGACAAATCCCAAGGAGTATTTCAAATTTAGTGCAGCTGAAGACTCTAGACCTTTCAGGCAACCGATTTCAAGGTCCAATTCCTGATTCTTTCACCAATCTCCAAAAACTAACCTCTCTATCACTTTTTTCTAACAGTCTAGCAGGTCCGTTGCCACCTTCAGTTGTCAACCTTTCAGAGCTTGTAGACTTAGATATCAGACACACTTTGTTATCTGGTCCACTTCCTTCTAATGCATCTGGGCTCCAAAAACTCATCAGTTTTCAGTTGACCCATAATTTGCTCGATGGCACACTTCCACCATGGTTGTTTCACCTTCCATCGGTGATTTTCTTAGATCTTGCATTTAATCAGTTCACTGGACAATTGCCAGATTTCACAAGAAATTCTTCATTGACTTTTCTCTATTTGGATCATAACAAATTACAAGGTCCCATTCCCAAATCGATATCTACACTCAGGAACCTAATATGGCTTGACCTTTCGTCAAACAATTTCAGTGGCATTGTTGACTTGATTATGTTCTCGAACATGAAAAACCTTGTTTACCTTTATCTTTCCTCCAATAGATTAGTATGTAGAAGCGACATCAATGTGTCACTTGTTGGCCTTGGACAGTTGGGGTTATCATCTTGTGGGTTGAGTGAAATTCCAAGTTTCATTCAAACCTCAAAGAGTTTGTCATATTTAGACCTCTCCAGCAACAACATTTCTCGAATTCCCAATTGGTTTACTTCCATGGCTTGGGATTCGCTAATTTACCTAATCTGTCTTATAATGCTATATCTACTCCTTTCATACTACCTTGGAAGAGTATTACTGTATTGGATATTCGGTCAAATCAGCTCCAAGGTTCGCTGCCGATCTCAATATGCAATTTAGAAGTCCTCTTCTTTCCTGACATGTCTGAAAACAAATTCAGTGGTGAGATTCCACATTGTTTCAGAAACTTCAGTAGTGGACTGGCTGTGCTCAATCTGAAAAATAATCGCCTTCAAGGAAGCATTGGTATGGCCTTTGCACCGAGCAACGCTTTGAGATATCTTGGATTGCGGGGCAACCTTTTTGAAGGGCAGTTGCCAAGATCTTTGGTGAAGTGTGAAAAATTGGAAGTCTTCGATGGAGGGAATAACAAAATAAACGACATGTTCCCTACATGGTTGGAAAATCTCAAGGAGCTCAAAGTTTTGGATCTGAAATCAAATCGATTCTTTGGACCCATAGACAATAATTTCAGAACAAAAAGCTCATTCAAGATGTTGCAAATCATGGATCTATCCAACAACGAGTTCACAGGTGCTGTACCTATAGGACTTCTAACAAGCTCGAGAGCAATGATGAATTCAGACCGAACTGAATCAGACGCAGTGTACATGGAAGCTGGTTATATCGGTTACGACAATGCTTACAGATATTCATTGAGCATATCTATGAAAGGGCTATCAATGGAATTGCCCCAAATCATAACAACTCTCACAGCCATTGATTTATCAAGCAACAGATTCAGTGGAGAGATTGACAACAGGATTGGTAACCTGGTTGGCCTCAAGGTTCTGAACTTATCCCAGAACAGATTCTCTGGCCATATTCCCTCCTCCTTTGGGAATTTAAGTTCCCTTGAATCATTGGACATCTCCTGCAACCAAATTGATGGAGAGATCCCATGGCAACTTACAATGATGACCTCGCTTGAATTCTTAAACCTCTCACAGAATCATCTTGTGGGACGCATTCCTCAAGGTAACCAATTCAATACATTTTCCAATGAATCATACAAGGGGAACTCGGGACTGTGTGGACTCCCACTAACAAAGAACTGCAGCAAATCTGATTTCGAGGTGCCACCACCAGTTCCCATAGATCAAGAAGAAGAGCAATCAGATTTCTTCTTTGGATTTACGTGGAAACCTGTGATTGTAGGATATGGTTTCGGAGTTGTCCTTGGACTCGCTTTGGGATGTCTAATGTTTGCAACAGGAAAACCACAATGTGTTGTAATGTTTGTTGAAGAAGAGACATATAAATGGAGCAAACAGAAAACTCGTTAAAGTTCCAAGTGAATAAACTGGTTGGAAGATCAGACAGATAACTTCAGAGGCATCAAAGGGGAACTCGTTAAAGATCCAATCCAACTACAGTAATGAAGCAGACCTTTCTGTATGCGAGATGTTATCAAGAAATAGAACATCTATTAAAGAATACCAAATTCATCTTGAATCGATTATGGATAAACCTTAGTTTCTTTCTTTTTCTTATTTCCTTTTAAGAAATTTAATTGTTTCTCATGTTTTCTCCCTTTTTTTAACTGTTTCTCATCTTTTCTTATTTCCCCCTCTCTATGAAACAAGCAAAATGATGCTAGAAATAGAGAATGCACATTGTTAAAGTACTCAATAAGCAAAACTATTTAAGTTATCATGATATTTAATTTTTTTCTAGGTCGGTTTGAATAACAATTTGATTAAATTCCATTAAGCAAGTTCACATGCATTTTTAGACATGACTACATTTTCCTAAGGAAAAGAAGTGGAATTTGCACACTAGTTGTCTTTTGTTGGCAGTATTAGGCCACTATGCGCCTTTTTAAGTTTTTTTCTTTTTTTGCTTTTGAGCATCTTTCAAGTTTTAATAAAGGAAATAAATACGAGCAATTCATAGGAACCCTAAGACCTTGGAAAGTATTTAAAATCCATGAAGATTTGTCCATTTCACATGAAATGGATGGTTATGTAGACAATTTGGATGGTGTAATTGCCATTGGAGTAAAAGGAAAGAAATTTTTCCTGAAGTCCCTATTGAAAGAGAATTGCTCTATTAGATGTACAATTTGAAGTTCATGAATATGCACACAACTCTTTCATTAAATGGGGAAAATTTTGAATGCGACAATTGGCTAACTACAGATGTTGAAGCAGTGCTGGTTTCTTGTAGGAACGTTTCAGGATAAAGGATAATTGGAGCTAGCTTGCTGTTGAATAGGGAATAGAGTTTAGTTGTTTTTGTAGTAGTATCATGATATCGTTTTCCCTTTTGTGTTTGATTTGTTGGCTTTATAGTTGGTTGATATACTTAGGGGTGGTCTACCTCTGTGTGTAAACGGCCTTTTCTAATCAATAAAAGTGCTAATAAGTTGGCCAAAAGAAAAAAGGATTAATCTTTCTTACACTAATTGTGTATATACTGTCAATTTTGGGTGAATGATAACTATATAAAATTTAAATTTGAAAATCCAATTTTTACACATATATTGTGGATCCAACGATAATAGTATATGAGTAAATCTTTCCTACACTGACAGTGTATACATTATCACCGTTGGATCCATGACACATGTACAACAGTTCAATTTCAAATTCAAATTTTGTATAGTTATCATTCATCGAAAGATGATAGTGTATACACTGTCAGTATAAGAAAGATTAATTCATAGTATATATACTACCAATATATGTAAGATTTACTCAAAAAAATTGCATCTTGTAGCACACACACACACACACACACACACTCTCTCTCTCTCTCTCTCTCTCTCTCTCTGGTTCCGTTCATTGTGAACGGGTTAAAAGGTTTGATTGATAGTTTCTAACTTGCAATGCCAATGTTTATTTTTTTGGGTAAATTAGTACTTATCTCTTGAGGTTTCATCTATTAACACAAGACTGCCACCTTACATTTTAAAATATATGTTTAACACACTTAAGGTTTTATATAAAATGAAAATTTGATAAAAGAACAGTCTCCACAATGTTATTAGTTAAAATTTCAATATTACTTTTACTTAGATACTAAATATAATAGGGTTAACCACTTTTGCATAAAAGTATGTGAATATTATGTAGATATATTAGGGGGTTAAGTTAATATAACCTCTGCACGTATCTAATTTTCACTTTATATAAAATCGTAGATGGATTATGTAGTAATATATAGAATCATAGTGGGTAAATAATAATTTAATCCTCCTTTTTCTTTTCTTTTTCTTTTCTATTCTACAGTAAGGTGCAAGGTCAAAGGGTAGGTGGTTGAACATCTCATTTTTCTCTTCATTTTACCCTTTGATATTCTAGGGATCAAAGTGGAACAAACTTATACTTTAAGGACTAAAGTCTCCTGTTTTGAAATATAGGATTTCAAGTGAGAATTTGAACATAGTTAAAAAGTGCAAATTGTAATTAACCCAAAAAAACATGAGAATAACTATAGTGTCATGCAGACCTCTCATGAGCGGGGAAAAATGTCCGTTTGTTTTAGTCCAAGGAGCTTGTTTGGTTTGCTATTTTCTAGATATTTTGTAAAAAAAAATTGTTTTGTAGTGATTTGATATATCTAAGGTAAAAAAGATGATCGGTGAATGTGCTCAAACGAAACACGTAAAATTTTTCTAGAAAAATATACCAATCCAAAAAGGCAAGTTTTACAACAAAGAAAGCAAAATGGGGAAGATGTGAGAGCGGAGTCAAGAATTAATCTACCTACAATTGCGTCTTGGGCCTGAATTAAGAAACATTCATGAAAAAGGAATCCTACTCTTGAATGCAATAATTGCAGGTAACTGTACAAAGTGCAAACTTACTTTTATTATTTGAAGGCATTACTATGACTGATTATTTTCAAGCATTATTAAGAAAGATAAGGATTATTTAGATGACTAAACACGATAATAATAAAGAACTCTACACGAGGTGTAAAACCAACAAACATACACAAATGCGGCGCACTTGGAAATAATCAAAGGTTTGACATAGTCCCTATTAATGCATGATTGGAATACTAGCATTCACCAATGAACATTAAAGCCGTACTTGAATTTGCGTATTTGCTCTTGAATATTTGCATTCACCAATACATGTTCGGCAATTAAAAAAAAAGCTCTTGATATTTCGATCTTTTATTCCAAGCTGATGTTTGTGAATAGAGACATTAATTCGAGTGACTTTTATTCTCGAGTCCGTGCAATAAGTGTTGAAGGACTCAGAGGAATCTTCTCAAACAAACAGTCCAGTCCTCACCAAGCTTTGTTGAAGAAAAGCTCGTGGAAGCAACTTATAGACCTTTTCTTGACTATACCTGAAGATGACAGCTACCACCCCAAAAAACACCCCTTTTCTGAAATTCAGATATCTATTGGTTTCTTGAATTAAATTTTGTTAAAGAGGGGGGAAAAAAAGAGCCAATTGGGATTGTATTTTTTAGAAATTTTTTCATGGAGGTCAAATCTTTGTTTTTGAATACGAGCCAATGTCATGGAGGTCTCAATTTTTCCACTCCTGCCTGTTGAATGGTCAGGGGTAATAATTTCTGTCACGATACTTTAACACGATTTGAATACAATCCCAAATTAACTAATCTAAATACACCCAAACTTTTGTGGGTTATTATTGGATCAATCTATTGGTGATACGAATGTAAGCAAGTGAGTTGAGTTAAGTCAACCCCCAGGTTGACAGGCTGATCCGATAAAATACTAATTTTATGATAATATCATGGCGTTTGGTTGTTGATCGAAATAAAGTTTCACATCATAAAACCTATATTTTAAATGAGAACAAAAATTCCAAAACTCCTGTGCTATTGGCTGTGAATCTAACTACTTTAGCTGACAACATAATGCACCTATTGGACTGGCATATTATACATTATTGCAAATTCTATTAGTCTGTGTATCGTGAAATGATGAGCCAAAACAACAAAAAATTGGGTCCCAAATATTGAAACTTTCTCATAGCCCACTGAAGATTTATAAGAAAATCAATTCAAACCTGTGCTCATATAGTTTCAAAAACATGTACATGTAGAATCTTCAAAAGTTTCATGCGTTAACTAGAAGATGAGTGAAAGTTTGACTATTACCGATTATAGGATACATATCTTCAGGCTCTAAGTTTTGCCCCTAATATCGACAACTGGAGCAAGGATATTCCTCTTCGTCTTCCTTAACTACTTGACAGAAGTCTTGAAGGAAAAAATTGGCCTATGAATAGAAAGACTAAGCTAGGAAATTAAGTCAATTGTGATTTTTGTGACCGTTAGTTAGGAAATCAATTCAATTGTGATTTTTGTCACCGTTCATAAAAGTAAGCATAACTAGAAACACGCAAAAATTTTATTCAGAGAATGACTCCAATTGTTTGAAGCAGTCAAGCCAGGAATTAGGCCACTGATCAAGATGTTTAGATACAGACTAATGAGCGGCAATTAATATTTTATGTGTCATGTTGATACCAATTCTTCCAAATTCTATCATGAAAAAATCCAGAGACAAATATCTTTTAATGATATCATGGAATATCAGCACAGGTTGTTGCAAATGGTATAGTGTCCCATGCCACAAGATCACAGGTCATGTAATTGGACTAGATCTCAGTGGCAGCCAGCTTCAGGGATTCTTCCATCCAAACAATACCCTCTTTCATCTTTCCCATCTCGAGCGACTAAGTCTTTCTTTTAGTGATTTCATTGGTCCACATATTTTCCTGAATTTGGTTCGTTGAGAAGTTTGACACACCTGAATCTCTTAGTGTCAAATTTCTATGGAGAAGTCCCATCAGAAATGTTACACCTAAGGGGCCTAGTTTCCCTTGATTTCTCTTACAATACTAATTGTTCTATGAGCTATTGCTCACATCTAAGATTTGAACATGGCAATTCTAAAAGGATGCTTCAAAACTTAACCAACTTGAGAGAGCTTTCACTTTCTTTCGTGGACATCTAATCTGAGGTATCCATGAATTTGAATTTTTCTTCATTTGTGACATATCTAAATCTTGTTTATACTGGAATGCACTGTAATCTACCAAATATTCTTTTCATCTACCAAACATGCAAGTACTTATATTACGTGGAAATACTTACCTACCTTACTCGTAGTGTATCGAATTTCAACTGCAGCGTTTTTGGTTTTCTAAAGATATTGGATCTATCCTTGACAAATTTTTCAGGATTTGTGCCTGATTCTTTTGGTTGCTTAAAATCCTTGAATTCTTTGTACCTTGTAGGTTGTCGATTCTCTGGTGCCATTCCAGAGTCAATTGGCAACCTCACACAGCTGACTAAAGCACATCTGGCAGGTAACAATTTCGACAGCCATTTCCCATTTCTCAAACTTATGCTTCTCAAGCATTTAGATCTCTTTCATAATCAGCTGAGCGGTTCAATTCCTAAAGGGATGTTTAAACGTACGAACCTAACTTCGTTTGATAACCCAATTCAATAGTTAAACTTAACGGGTTCAGATTTTAACACATTTAGATTCATTTGATAACCGAAAATAGAACATCTGAATTAATTAAATGACACTAAGTTTTCTAGGCAAAACTTGTTCTGAAAAATAAGTGATAAAATATTCACTGATCACTGAACATTAAAATATAGGGTTAAATACCTAAAAACTCCCTGTGGTTTGCGTAATGTTCAACTTAACTCCCTGACGTTTGGAAACCTACAATTTAACTCCTTGTGTTTTTAACCAAAATGAAATTTTGACGGAAACCATCTAAACTGACGGTAGGACGTAAAATGTCAAAATTGCCCTTATGGTAAAATACTGAGAAACTCCTTGTGGTTTAGTTAATGTTCAATTTAACTCCCTGAGATTCGAAAACCTACATTATGACTCTCTGAAATTTTAACTAAATTGAAAAATTGATAGAAAACATCTAAATTAATTGTTATATGTAAAATGCCATAATTGTTCCATTCTTCTTCTCTGTAGCGCCCCACTCTCAAAATCTATTATTCCGTTTTGGCAGTCTCTATACTCCAATCCCATTACCACAACTACAATCAACACCATCCCCTTCTTCTTCTTTTTAAAATAAAAAATAAAAAATAATGAATCATAAAAATAGAACTAAAGATGCGAATCATTACATGATTTTTTCAAATATGAATAACCACATTTTTGGTAACATCTCTAGTTCAGAAAAGAAGGAAAAAGACATTCAAATGTCCTTTCAAACCTTGACTTTTTTTTTTTTGTCCTTAATTTTACCTAGATTTCTTATGTAATTTAGAAGTGCAATTGGGTTTGTATAATTTATGTAACTTCACTAAAATCCAAACCTAGGGACCTAAAGGACACTCAGGAGAATGCAATGACTTAAAGAATGTATCCATCGTTTTCTTCTTGTAGAGAGCCAAAGAATGGAGTTTTGAAATCCTAAAAGTGAGTCTTCATTCATCCATTAGGGTAAAATTGTCAACTAATTTGAACGATTTCTATCAAATTACATTTTAGTTAGAACCACGGGAGCTAAATTGTAAATTTTCAAACCACAAGGAGTTAAGCGAACATCAAAAGAAGCGCGTGTCTCTCAAACTCAGTTAGTTTGGACGGTTTCTGTTAACTTTTCGCTTTAGTTAAAACTTCAGGGAATCATAATGTAGGTTTCCAAACATCAGGGAGTTAAGTTGAACATTACGTAAACCACAGGGAGTTTTTAGGTATTTAATCCTAAAATATATTAGGTTTAGTATTAAACAATTCAATCACTTAATGGATTCAGATTTAAAATTTCAGATTTCAGACATCGAATAAAACTGAAATTTGAAAACTAAAGTATGAAATCTGTGCGTTTGATAAAACTGAAATCTGAAAGAATCCATTAAGTGATTAAATTGTTTAGAACTAAATATAATATATTTGAATATATATCACATTCAATGATAAGTAAATAACTAATTACTTATTTTTGGAAGCAAGTTTTTTCTAGAAGATTCATGACATTTAATTAATTCGAGATGTTCTATTTTCGATTTTCAAACACATATGAATATATTAAGATCCGATCCATTAAGTTTAAGTGTTGAATTTGGTTATCAAATCCTTGAGCTTTCATCAAACAACTTCGGCATTGAGCTTAAGAAGAACCACCTAGCTCTAAAGCATCGTTGATGATTGAACACCACCAATAATTTGATGTATGTGGGACTACCTTCTTGCGAGGTAAAGGAATTCTAGAGTTTTTTGAGAAATTCAGGACGCTTACTTTGGACCTCTCATATACCATGATTCTCGGCGAAATTCCAAGCTGGTTCATGTCGAAAATTTGGGATAATTTCATCTACTTGAACCTTTCACAGAAACTTTAACTAGAAGCATAGACCAACTGCCGCGCAAAGTCTAGAGTATCTACATGAGTTTCAACTTGCTTCATGGAGAATTTCCGTCCTCTATCTGTAACTCAAATCGTCTAGTGATTCTCAATTTGTCACATAACAATTTGGCTAAAGTCCCGTGCCAAAATATCTATTAGCAATAGCAAATGGCAAGATGGATGGAATTTGGTTTAGTTCAAATTGTAAAATATCGCTATATCTAAATAGTCCATATTAGTCATGAGACAATAGTATGGATTAAATGGCTTGTACTTTTGATCCCACCCAAGTACCAATCAATCCCATTTATTTATTTTTTAGAAAAAAACTCTTTTTTCCTCAATTAAATATCTCACTATTACCTTTTCTTTTTATATCATTTAGTTAGTTTGTTAATTTTGTAAATGTTTTACACTCTTTTTTATTAATTATGCGATAATTTTTCAAACTAAATAAATTTTTCTAGATGAAAAATTTATAAAAGACCAATTTCATATAAGTGGATGATTTTTTTTTTTTGGGTGTTCACATCTTTGACATATAAAATTCTATTGATCACCAAAATTTAATTCTCACCAAAATCCATCATCATTAGGTGTATGTTATTTCTTTAACCTTTAAGACCAATTCTAACTTTTGTAGATTAATCTAACAATTTTTCCAATTCGGCATTTCAAATCAATAAAATTCTGTCAAGAATAGAATTTTGTAGTTGATAGATGATGCATGAGTGCTAATCTACTAACATGTATTACAACCTTATAATATTAATTTATACTAA